>OY856409.1:636874390-637474390 GCA_963693085.1 Alisma plantago-aquatica | reverse complement strand
CGGTGGGGATATTTCTAGGCTAGAGGGGGTATAAAGTAAAATAGGCCACATAAAAAACCCATTGAACACTTGTACATTGATGTACTTTAACCATCAACCACCTTGGATATTGACCTCTAAGCCATCAATGATCTCATCCATTGACTCATCAATCACTCATTGAGCCAACCCATCAACCTTTAATACATCAACCTCCAATCATGGTGATGTTGTCATCCATCTAGGGTATCTATGACCTTAGAAATGGTGATTCACCATTGATCCACCAAGAGTGATCCGTCGACCTCACTCCCTCAACCACTGACTCCTAGTTTAGATGAGGGTGATGAGTGATCAACCTTCCAAGGGTGACATCATTGACCCCCATTCAACCACCACCAAACCCTATCCATTGGTTAGGACAAGTCACAAGGGTGTAAACCATGCAACCAAGGAAGGAATAATTCAAACCTTCATCATCCAAGGCGCGTACAAGAAGAAAACTATGAACTTATCTATTTTAAACTTAATTGTTATTAACTCCACATACATTCATGAAATCATGATATTAGGACATAAAGGTGTAAGTAGTCTTAATTGGGGTTATCACATACAAAATAGATAAGGTAATTAATAAAGAATCTGATTAGGATAATATCAGGGTTAAGCTAGGTATGGAGCCTTATAGCGACATGAAGCCTATTTATGGTGGTATTCCCATTGATGTATGGAAGAGTATGGGGGATGAAGGAGTTATGTGGTTAACAAATTTATTTAACAAGTTTATGAAGGCAAAGAAGATGCCGGATGAGTGGAGAAATAGTACTATAGTCCCCATCTACAAGAACAAAGGTGATGTTCAGAGCTGCACAAACTACAGAGGTATCAATTTGACGAGTCACACAATGAAGCTTTGTGAGAGGATTATTGAGCAGAGGCTAAGATCTATAATGCATGTATAAAACAACCCATTTGGTTTCATGCCTGGTACATCAACGATAGATGCCATTTTTATGATAAGGAGGCTTGTGGAGAAGTATAGGGAAACAAAAAGTGAACTTCACATGGTTTTTATCAATTTGAAAAAGGTTTATGATCAAGTACCCAGAGAAGTGTTGTGGATGGTTTTGAGGAAAAAGGGTGTGCCAATCTAATACATTAACTTGATTAAAGACATGTATGGTAGCTCTACTACAAGTATGAAAACTCATGGAGGAGAGACACCAACATTTCCCATCACAGTTGGGGTACACTAAGGATCCACACTCAATCCATATCTGTTCATTCTTGTTATGGATGAGTTGAAAAGAATGTTCATGATGATTTTCCTTGGTGTATGTTATTTGCTGATGATATTGTATTGATTGATGAAAGTAAAGATGGTTTGAATGATAAAGTTGAACTTTGGAGAAAGGCATTGGAATCAAATGGATTCATGATAAGTAGGAGCAACACTGAGTATATGCATTGCAATTTCAGCCAATCTCATAGTGTGAATGGTGGAGCCAATTTGGATAGAGTAGATATACCAAAATGTGATAAATTTCTTTACTTGGGATCTATCATTCAAACATATGGGGATCTCCAAAATGACGCTTGTCATAGGATCACTACAGGATGGTTGAAATGGAGGAGTGCAACTAGAATATTATGTGATCAAAAGATCCCTCTCAGACTAAAAAGCAAGTTTTATAAAACTACTATACATCCAGCCATGCTCTATGGGAGTGAATGTTGGGCAGTAAAGAAATAAGGTCTCAACAAGATGAATGTGGCTGAAATGCATATGCTGACATGGATGTGAGGGAAGACGAGAAAAGTTCTCTTATAAAATGACTATATTAGGAATAAAATGGGGTTGGCGAGCATTGAGGACAAGTTGAGGGAGGGCCAACTCAGATGGTATGGACATGTGCAACATAGACCGACTAATGCGCCTATATGAAGAGATAGTATTGAGGCAAGCACAATTAATGGAAGAAGAGGAAGGCCTAAATTAACATGGGTAGATATTATAAAGAGAGACTTTAAATCTATACATCTCAACCATAATATGACCCATGATAGAGCTGAATGGAAAAGAAGGATCCATGTAGCCGACCCCAACATATTTGGGATTGAGGCTTAGTTGATGATGATTATGATGATGACTAGAGATTGAAGAACATTCATAGTTTACATATAGTCAATGAAAAAATATATAATATTGAAATATAGTTTCTAGGTGATTTTATTAGTTTTACTCATAACTTAGGACATCATTAGGTGATTATAGATAGTAAGTACGCCCAAGATGATGAGAAATGTTATAAATCATAAAAACATTTTATGAAACCCTAGACTACCTCGTTAGGGTTCAACACGAAGAGAAATGTTTAATGTTTGAAAATACAGGTGCAAAAACTAAGAAATAGTAATATTATAAAGCCATAACTTGAATGCATAAACATTTAATAGTATGCATCATCCCTACAAGGCTCATATAAGTGGGATATAAGTGGATATCCCAATTAAAGGAAAATCCTTCTTAGAATGTTTTAGAAAACATGTTAACTAAGGGTAACTATTGTTATGTTATCATATTTAGATATAAAATCTTTAGTTCTCATCATATCAAATATCTTGAACTCGAATGAATAAGAAACATATGGTTACCAAAAATTCCATAAAATGTGATGTAACATGAAATATGAAGGATTTGAGATGTGAAATGTGGATGTTAATTCAAATTTAGTTGGGGTAAGATAAAAATCTAATGGATATGATCAATAAGAGGTTGTTCATAAACTTTATTAAATATAAATTGGCCTAAGCTAGAGCGCACGAAAGGAAATTACGTTAACCCCTTAAGTAAGCTATAGTGGGAAGAGTTTATATGTATTAATTGAATGAGGGTATTAGGATTTGAATTATAAGGGAAAAATAGAAAAATACACAAATGGAGTTGACTACTTAGGCTTAATGTAATGATTCTTATTTTTGGCAATGCACACAATTTCTTATATGTGGAAAGTAATGTAACATAAATTAAAAAGGATAAAGAATAATGTTATGTAGTTTCATTTTATGTACTGAAGGTTTTGTGCTTGGATATATTGCAATGGATCCATTATCATTGATATGAGGGTACTTTACATGAAGAAACATTGAGCTTTATTATACCCCAACTGGTGTACTAACATCTATGTAAGAAGAAAATAAAGAGATTACAATATTTTTCCCTTGATACCACAAAGTATAACCAAGAAGCTCTAGGACTCAACTAACTAGGTTTTCTTAAAAGTAGTCAAATAAATTTTAAGCTAATTAATTCCCCAAACTTGGGCTTGAAATCTACACATCAATAGCGTACAATAAGCCTCACTAAGACATCATTGCCCATCATATCATATCCCTATTGTTGACTTGATTGGTAGAAATACAAAATGATTATAGTGGATGAGATAAATTGGTCCACATTCCACCCACCAATTACAATATAGAGAAAGGTAAACACTAAGATTAAGATGATTGGTGGTATCTAACCTTTTAAAATATGGCACATAATCCTGAATAATGATCATCTTCAATTTTGTATTCTTAACAACCTTCTTTTACCATTACATTTCCTATAAACATCAACAAGATAACCAAGCTTACAACATATACAATAAATATTATGGACCCTAAATTATAATTCTTATTATGATTCAGTATCTTGTATTCTTATAGGTTTCTTTTTTGTCTTTAGATTGATCTTGTTGGGTTTTGTTCGGTTTGACATCATCCACCAAAGGGATAACACTTAATATCCATTGCATTTGAAATATATTAAGTTTGAAGAAATTTTCTAGGGAGGACATTACTGACATGACCCGAACCCACCAACCACAGTTAGGGCTCACAAAAAGAATTAGTCTAACTATCTGCTTTTAATTAGTTATAGAAAATCAGTCTTAACGTTTTCTTTTCTCAGATATATATAGTAGCATCACTTAAAACTCATAAGGTCTTGTTTAAACATAACATTAAGGATACAACAAAGTTAAACTTTTACGTAAGAGAGAGATTCACATTTAATATACATCAAGTACAACTATTTACAAACTTATCTCATCACACTCTCTTCTCATACCTAGATCCAAAGGAAGGATAAGATACCATTAGACTAACTAACTACTCTTCTCGAGACCTCTTCTTTATTCTTGATAAAAACTAGTTTCTTCCTCTTCTGGTGGAGTTGTCCATTTACCTAAACTTTTTTTTTCCAGTAGGTTGATGAGCTATTGGCTCTGTACATAGAAAATCAACAAGTAACCAAGTTTAAGCAGTTAATGAAAGTTGCAGTATAGGACATTTAATCAATTAATCAAGAAAATCAAATCTTCTCAATGTAACTTCAAGTAGTAAGAATAATTAATCAACTGATTAGAGAAAAATACTAACTATTGGGTTCATTTAGTCCAATTATTATATTCCACTGGACCCACATGAGGTGTGCCACAACATGTAAAAGTATTACAGAAAGCTACGATCTCACTATACAAGACATAGAAGCATGCTCAAGATCCTAAGTCTTTAATCTCAATACCATGTTTGCAGCTGGCATTTCCATGTTTGGCTCTCAATAGCTAATGGGAGGGATGGATATTTGGACTCCTCTAAATATGGGTATTCAAGAGGTGAGTCAAAGCACTGTAGCTTGTTGTGTGTCAGTAAACCTACCGATGACATCTACTGATCAATACAACTTTGCATCAATGGACCTACCAATGATGTCCACTGATCAGTAGTACAAGTATCACTGGAATCCTCAGTTGGTGTTGGGTATCACTCAATCATAAGGAGTCTACCCTACCGGTCAAGACCTCCACACCCTACTAGTACGATCTAGACTACCTTGATCTATACTACATCTAGTAGGGAAGCCATTTCCTCCTCATAGTACATGCCTTCAAGTGAAGGAATCTATAGAGTCCAATGCATCTATCATCTAATGATATTTAATTTTATCTAATAAATTCACCACCATACTAATTGTTACTTACATTTGACAATTTAGCATTTATCATTTCTCACAAATATCATGTGAATAATTTTCACAATTCTCATGAACCATAATATGATCCTTTAGACCTGAAATATGGCACCTGACTTCTCTGGTGCCTCTATTTTTATCATTTTATCACTTTTTATACACAAAAACTGCCTAAAAACTTGCAAAACATCTGAGCATATATAACAATTTTGTAACAACAAGATTCTGAATAAGAACTAGAACAAAAACAACATTATTCAAGTTAGTTTGCTGTAAATTAGGGTTAAAAGGTGATTTTCCACTCATGTAGATCCGGTCTTAGTCCAGTAACCTCAAATCTAAGATTTGTAAGTCATGTTTTGTGGTTTACATAGCTTGGGTTTGAGTCTATAGCCCCTAAATGTACTTCTAACAACCCAAAAAAATATCTGCATCTTCAAAAAGATTAGTTGGAGGAAGAAGATGAACAAATAAGGAGGAACAAAACCTCCAATGAGTTAAATAGAAGATCTTGATAGAGCAAAGAGGTAAAAGATGAGATATACTGTCTAAAACTACTTACCATGAGGAATCTGTGGCTAGATCATCAATCTCTAACCATCCTTCACGTTCTCCCCAAAGATCACCCTCTAAATCACCTTCCAAGTCATCTTTTCATCAGTCTAAGGGTTCGATCATATAGAGGATTGAATTACACTTCTAACACACTTTGTTTTGTTGAAAATAGATATATATAACAAAAATTATGGTCATTTTTTGATTAGGTATCATGGGAGGCTGCAAAACACATTCTCGGCAGTTGACGGGCCCACTGGGCCCCATTAGTCGGTCAATGGACCACTCATCGGTCGACGAGAATGTAGACCAAAAGTCAGTTCTGCACATATTGCTAAAAGGGACATAACTCTCATATTTTAACTCCGATTTGATTCATTCTTTTTGTGTTAGATTCATAATTGAATTATCAACAATCTAAAATATTAGTTCAGTAAGATTTTCAAAAAAATTATTTGTTAATTATTTATCAAATATCAGTAATTATCCCTTGCATACATGTGTTGGCTAGTTCTATATCAAATAAAACTCAGATCTTTTAGTGTGCTTAAGTCATACTATTAATTATCCAAACAAATACTTAAGAGAATCAAAATTAAGATAAAATACAAGATAATTACTAATAAAAGAATAATAAACATTAAAGTTATCTTAAATCTCTAGAATTACTAGTAAAGCTAGAAGAGGATTGTAACAATTACCATTATGCTTACAAAGAAGATGCTCAATCATATCCCTTCAAGATGGAGGGAGTTAGGACATTAGAGCTACAACTTGCACATTCTCCTAAGACTTATAACCACTAGAAAATAATCTTAAGATGATGTTTTGGTACTCAAAAACTTTAGATAAAACATAATAATCATTAATCATTTTATATTAGTACATTAAAAGAATGCATATTCAACTTAATATGTTGCATTCCAAGTTTATTGTCCAAAACTTTCCAGATCTCATGAAAAGAAGGAAACTTGTGGTATGTCGTAAAGTGCATTAGAAAAATTGGACATATTCCTTCTAAGAAAAGATAATACAGATCCTTTGGTATCATGGTAGGAGAATAGGCAGAGAAGAAGAATCACATAAGTTTCAATAAGTGAATCAAAGGAATTTACAACATAAGTACCAAATGGTTCATCTTCCACTGGTAGGGTGATAGCAACAACCAAACCTAAAGAAGTAATTTGAAGGTTTACCTTTTGTTATAAATGAAAAAACTATGGCCCGATGGGTTTTTATAACCTCATGCTAGTTGTTTCTTCCATGATCATCATGGATATAAGGTATATGTCAACATTAAGTAAAGAAAAAGATTGACAACAATAAATTATAACTATAAATGTGATTTGTCTTCATTGATGTGGATTTTTTTCATAATAATTGTTTTAGCTTACCTTTCTGAATAAATGACATTAAGTAGATTGATTAAAATAAAGAATGAAGATGTACTTATATAAGTTTGGAAAGTGAAGGTGTGTCACATCAAACATTTCTGAGAAGAAAAAATTATTGTTACAACCCCAACTTTTGGGTTCATTTGGTGAGAAATGTAATTTCTCATGTTAAAGATATTGGAACAAATAATGATATAATTTGTTTTGAATAAATGAGTTTCATTTACAATAGCCTTGTTGGTTGTTTTGTGGGTTTTATTGGCTATTGGGCCCAATAACAAGGAAATTCATTTAGTAAATGAATAATTGAGTTTTTGAGAAAAGAAAGATGTAGAAACCTCTAGAAGGCAAAAGAATATAATCCAAAGTTGGATTTCGTGCCTCTTGGGTTCCTTGGGTCCCAAGGAGTCCAAAGTTGAAAATATAATGCAAAAAGAAAAGAAAAGACCAATTAAATATTTCTTTATTAAGAAATAAATTGAAAACAATGATAAAATGTGGGAAATAAGTGAAAAGAGGTATAATTGAATTATCCTTGGTGGATTTTCATATCCAAAGGATTCATAATGTTAAAAGGGATGCCAATGAAGAAAAATAAAGAGAAAATATCTATAATGCAAAATAAGAGGATAATGCGATGCGTAATTAATGATTTTGGTGGCATTGCTAAAAAGGAAGTATTTTCTACTAAATGAAAATAGAATTTCGTGCCAATGGGTTAAAAGTCAAGAAATAAAGCGAATAAGTGAGAGGAATTTCGAATTCCTAATATTTAAAGAACAAAGTATATTTAAAAAGATAATTGGGAGAGAGAAGCTTGCTTCCTAATGAAGGAACTTGGGTTCATATTGGGAAAATAACTCTTTGACTTGTGGATGAACACCTTAGGGCATGGATACCCTCCCCTATATAAGGGGTAGAACCCCTGGCTCGAGTTCAAAAGAAATCCCAAGTATCTCTCTTCCTATTTTTCTTTCAACCCTATTCATGTGGGTCGTGCTTCCCCTGGGGCAGAGAGGAACCATGGAGCCATCACGATAGAAGAGGGATGTCGCATGTTGTCAGAGAGAAGCACAACCATCTCCCTCAAACCTCATCTCGAGCATGACAGCCGCAACACGACTGCAGTGCTGGCCACGGGTTGCAGACCACCCAGCCTGAGCCGACCGCCCTGTCCATGACTTGAGGGTCTGGCCGTGCACAGAGAGGTGCAGGGGAGTGTGGCGGAGGCAGTAGGACCTTTGAGGGTGCCGAGGAGCCGAGGATGGAGGGAGGAAACCCTCCCCTGAGCCGCTGCAGGCAGCAGCCTTAGGCTTTCATGAGGTAGAAGGAGAAAGGGGTGGAGTTGGACGGATTTGCCCTCCACGTGCTAAAGAGCCGACCCACTTAACCAAGGACAAATAAGACTTTTCGAAATATTTTCAACTAACTGAGAAACGTTGCATGGAGCAGCCAACGTGGCGCCCTCTGGTTGGCTCTGGTAAGTAATATCTTACAAAAATCATATTTAAATATCGGTATCTCGAATGGATACACATAAAATATGAAAATTTCTCAGAAAGAGAGGAATTCATTAAAAATGTTTTTAGAGGCTAATTCGTCTTGTTAATCGAAAAGTAGTGTAAGTTATCAACTTTAATGAATTAAAGATTAAGAAACCCTATTTGGAGACGATTAATGCATTTAGTAGGGTTTAATGTATGATTAGAGTTGATATTAACATGTTAATTGTAAAAAGGTATATTGAGAATAAAAATGATGAACTTTGTACGTAATTGGTTTAATTTAGAAGTTCATGTGCATAAATATGTTGTAATGGGCCTTAAAACCCTAATATTAGTAAATGTGACTCATAATGGTTTTAATTATTCAAAATCATGAATAAAGTTGAGATATGCTAATTCCAAGCTATTTCAAGTATAAAAGTTTCTAATTGTGGATAAATACCCTTAATGTAGTAATTAGGGTTTTCTAATGGATAAAGATAGAATTAATGACAAACAGAGTTCATATGTGAATTAGACCATAATAAACTATGCATTGATGATAAATGAGCATAATGATCTTGTCATGGATTAACATGATAAAAATGGTAGCTTTAATATAAAAGAGGCTTAATGGACTTAATTGATGGTTAATTATGCTCTTTATGATATCAGGGTTATATGTTGTTAAAAGATAACCTTAGTATCTTTCATGATGAATAGATGAGACAATTAGGGTTTGAGAGTAATTGTATAAAATTAGGGTTTAAAATAGTAAGAGATGAAGGGAAACCCTAATTGTAATGGAAACCCTAAAAGTGGATTAGAAACCCTAGGAAGCTAGCTAAGTTTAATAGATCTTGATGGTATGATTTATAATAGGAAATTGTATGCATATTTCAAGATCTCATAATGTGCTTGCTTGCCTATTTGGATTTCTTGATTGGATTATTCTATCTCGAATAAGCCTGACATGTATGTCGTTATGTTTATGACTAATCACCTTAGTTTCACGATGATTCCCGAAGATTTTATCGGTTGTTTGAAATAAACTGCTTAGATGACTTTTATTTCATGCAACTATAAAGTGACTATGATTATCACCATAAATATGTATGTAACTGGCTTAGATCCGGATCATCCTCTGTGGCTTTGCAAATGCTAAAAAGGGTAACCTAGAGCAAGGTCTAGGCTATCAAGAGTTAGGGATTGTGCTACCTACGTGTAGTGCCATGCAACTCTTTAGCACACCATGAGTTAAGGAGTGGGCTACCTATGGGTAGTGCCATGTGAATCAACCCTAGAAACTGATTCACTTGTTAGGTAGGATCATGAGGGGTTAAATGGGGATCTACCATAAGGAAGGTAGCATCCAGGTCCACTGCAGGGACAGCGTAGAGGTTAGGGTATGTAAGGATTGAGTAGTTATGTTGAAAATGTAAAATTGTTTGTTAAATCATATTTGATTGCAATACGTTGTTACAGTTAATTGCATGATTATTGTTTTCCCCACATACCAGCATAATTCATTTATGCTGACCGACATTTTATTTGTCGGTATTTTAGATACAAGTGAAAAGAACAAACATTAAAGTGGCATATGTGGAATTAAATGAGAAGTAAAGTGAAAATGAGAATTAGTTAGAATAGACTCCAAATATAGATAGAAGTAGATGTCCAAGTTTTTGAAAAAGGTATGCAAAGTTAATTTTTATTACAGCCTTTCAGTTTAGTTTAGTAGAATTTGATAATTATTATAGATTATTTGTCGAACTTTTGATCTGGAAATTAGGATAACGGCTCTGATCTCTTGGTCTCCCTTAATTGGGAGTTACTGGGAGGCAGAGTCGTTACAATTATTGTTACTATGCATAATCTTCTTCAATAGTTTGCCTCTCAGGTTTTAATCACCCTCAACTCAGGTGTTGCCTCCTGGGTCTTAGTAAGAATACATAATTCGTTGATCCTTCAACCCTCATATGTAGTTAGAGAAAACAACCATTGAATTCAGTGCATAAAATATTAGAATAATCTAGTGGAAGAGAAGGAATGGTGAACCGGAAGAACAGTGATGTTTGCACATCGTTGTTTGTAATGAAGTGAATAAGGTCACACATAACAACAAGAAACTGATGTATGACACGATCACACGTAGCAACTACCTGATGTGTCTGGAAATGGCACATACATGTTTATATTATAGATGGAGGAAGCCACTAAACTATGCTTTCAGCTAGACACTTTCTCCTCCAAACAATAAGTGGCATTTAATTTTCTATGTGTATGGGTTGTAGGGTGGGCCCAAACCCCAATAGAGGAGACCTAGGAAACTACTTGCTATTGGAAATATATACGAAAGTGGGTAGAAGATAACTAAAAGGGAAATGATCTTAGAGTGGATCAAGGAATGTTGTTCTAAGGAAATTGAGGAATATAAAGTTGTGCGATAGTGGGAATATAAACAACAAAAATTGAGAAAAAGAATTTACATTTGTGAAAAATAATTTTACACTCATAAAAAAAGGACCCATCCATGCCTGGCCCATGTGGGAAGGGGTGTGGTGATGTGCGTGTATGTATAAATTTATTTCATCAAAATTCAATACAAAGATAAGCTAAATCGATTTAAAATTCTCATATCCCTGCAAGCCCTACATGGCATATCCCTAGGAGACATACATGACCTTTGTTCTTCACTTAGAAGTGGACAATGTGAGACTAAAAATGATTGTTAGATTTAAAATATATTAAAATAATTAAAACGGAAGACAACTATAATACTCTTGACTTTTAGTCAGTAATCTCTAGAGGATATTATTTTTGCCATTCGACAACTGTGAAGAATTGTTCACTTATCTCCGTATATGAAAGGATGAGAAAGAACTATGACATGAGCAATTTGAGACTCAAAATCGTTCTCGTGTACAGAGGATAAAAATTCCTCTATTCTAATCACGTGGTCCCAATTGCTCCACTACGAACTAAAGCCTAGTTAGCACGAAGATTTAACATGTATACGGACCGACTTCAAGCAGGGTAGCATTCACTCGCTCTTAAGAAAATGACTTATCAACCCAATTGAGACAAGACATAGATGTACAATTTGATTTTTTTTTAACTGGAATGGGGAATGCTAGAAGAACAGCACCGGTTCCTGTATTCATCAGCAGAAGCTTTATAACTGCGAAAGAAGAAACTACGTACACGTGACCTCTTACTCATTGAATACATGCTGATGTGAATTGCTGCGAGAAGTGTAGGTGGAAAACCGTTCCGTAGGATATGTGTCGTTGTGTCACCGTCATCCGTCAACCTATACAATATAGTTGAACTATTGAAGAGTTTGTCGGTACCAATTTCTACCCGGCTCGATCACTCTTTATTAGATTCCCCAGGGTCGGTTCTAACTTCTAACGAATCGTGTTGTATTCTCACCATGGACAAGGGAACACTGATGTTATTAGCTCTTGGAAATTGATACATTACTAGCAAGAAGTAACATGTTAGCAATGAGCGAAAAAAAATCATCAAATTGATGAACCATAAGTTATAATGGATTTAAGTTTATGGAGTCATGTGTTAAATGCACAGTTCAGCAATTTAATGAGTGGCCAGCTCAGGATTCTAGCAGGCACGATTTAAGTGATGAGTGTGCAATCATGTCTATCGATAGGGAAGAAGGGGGGCGGCACATGCGCACATGAATGGGCGCATGCATATGTTGGGGTGCGCGGTGTACTTTATGTAATAATGCAAGATTATTGACGAGGTGTGTAGTTTTTCTTTTAATAAATAATAAACTGAAAAACGAAGAGCGTATCGAAGCTCATGGTTGCAGGACAAGTGTAAATGAAATTGAGAAGGCTAGACTGGATCTGAATTCCAAAGCATAGCAAAAGACCTCAACGCGAGTCCGTGGTAGTTCATCGTGATCCACCTTTGCCTCCGGCAGTGGCTCTAGGTTTATTCAACGACTTAGTAAATGACTAACAAACAGAGCATCACCCATGCACTGGTCCCCAGACTGAAGTGAACGCCTCATGCGAAACGCACCGGCGGGGCAGACGTAGGTCGTAATCATGTTGCTGGACCACGAGCATTTGATTCTTGTGGCACAGGCGGGCGGGTAGGCAGGGGCGTAGAGCTAGGCGTAATCTATTACCATATTGACTTATTGACTAGGAGTTGTCCAGCAATCCCTTTTTAGAGCGGTAGCCAAGGGCATAGAGCTAGTCCAAAAGATTTCGTGTTGATCGCAATCAAAGTTATAGAAATGACATCTTTTGAGTATCTTTGGGCGTATTACAATGAATATTAATCCAGATTCATGTGAGGACACGTTCAAAAACAAAAAAATGTGTGTTCCAACTAGAGCGTACTATAACATAGTGTGCTCCAGCTCAAAGCACCAAGATAGTTGCACTGTATGATTATTATATATATATATATATATATATATATATATATATATATATATATATATATATATATATATATATATATATATATATATATATATATATATATATATATATATAGAGGTTAGAATACACTCGAGTGTACGGATCACACGAATACACTCAAGTGTGTTTGTATATCAAGACTAATTTTTGTAAAATCTAATCCATTGATCTTCTAAACATCTCGTTGGACAACTCATACGCAAAATTTGAGTACATTTGGATAGGTATAGCTCATGTTATGAAGACCGCAAAATTATGCATTTCAAAAAGTTTCGCGCGTCGATTTTGGTTGCTGCATAATTTTTGCGGTCTTCATAACATGAGCTATACATATCCAAATGTACTCAAATTTTGCGTATGAGTTGTCCACGAGATGTTTAAGAAGATCAATGGATTAGATTTTCAAAAAAAAAATATTGCATCATGAAAAACTACTTGAGTGTATTCCGCTCCAGATACACTCGAGTGTATTCTAGCCTGACTATATATATATATATATATATATATATATATATATATATATATATATATATATATATATATATATATATATGGTAACGATCCATTGATAAATATATCTTGGTGAGAGTATGAGATCCATTTGAATAACTCTCCACATAGATCATTTTTTCATAATCCAACCATATAGATTACAAGTATACCTTAATATTTACCTTCTTACAAAATTTTATCAGCACTTGATTTGTAAATCATTCACAATAACATAATACTTTTTGACATTCTGTATTGAATTTCAGACTGACTGTTGGATGTAAAAAATGTATATTGTACATATGGACATGAAAACAATGTCTGATTGCAATGATTTTTTGTGAGAAGGTAAATGAAATGATATTTTTTCAATCTATACAGTTGGATTTTAAAAAACAGTTCTGAATTATTTATATATATATATATATATATATATATATATATATATATATATATATATATATATATATATATATATATATATATATATATACTAGTGAACGCACACGTGCACATGCACGTACATCATTGCATTAGTTCAACTAATTATAGACACATGACAACTTCCAAAGATGATTAATATTTACTTACAATGAAATTTCACAATCATGTTTGAAATAAACATCTATCATCTTGTTAATGAAATATTCTTTTTAATAAAAGTGTATATTGTAAAATTTATTATGAAAATGAATCAATTTTTCTATAATTGAATTTACTATGAAAATGAATCAATTTTTATTGCTCAATGCAATCAAATAAAGATAAAATAAGTAAAATAAATATTATTGATCATGTAATTTATTAAGAAAATGTATTTAGACAAACATTGATCTGGATATACATTTTTATATAGATAAGAAAAATGATATGACTAACATGTAGATGATAATCTACATGTTATACATGGAGCTCGCTTTCCCATCTAATATCTTAATACCATTTGCTCATCTTCATATGATGAATCATATTGCGGTGGACATCTGTTGATGGAATAAAAGAACATTAACATTATAGTAATCTGTTTAAATAGTGAAACATACAGAGGTACAAATGACGTGATTTCTTACTTTTTTTTTAAAAACATACTTAATTTTTTGGGATTTGGCCCCAAATAATTTAAATGTTGAATGTATATCTTGCAAAGAGATATGATACTCATGTTGTTAAATGATTATAAAATCATATGACATAATATTTTCCAAAAAAAAAACTAAAACTTATAGCTCTAGTGATGATTTTTGTGAAATGATGTGGCTCTATAGTTTTTACAATTCCACTTCTACTTATTAATACACGTAGCTTTGGAATAATTTTTGCTGTATGTAGTATAAAAGAAATTTCTTTAGATTTCATTAATCTAACTAAAGCATAACCATAGTTTATGCTCAAATGTCTTGATATAATATAAAAAACAATATTTGAATGAAAAGGAAAAAAGGTATCAATTACAAATGTCATGGTCAATATCATAAAAAAGACTCTTACATTCTTCACTAAAATCTAACCGTTTTATGTCTACAATGTTGGCCATCTGCTTTGATGAAGGTTGGAATGATGGGTTTTTTGAAGGAAATGATTGGACAACTTGAGGCTTTAGAAGAAAGAGCATATGATTCCATTGTGCCTTTGAGATTATTTCATCTAGCACGTCATCTCCATTTTCCTATGTTGTAAAATAGTATATTGATTAATATAGTAACAAAGAAAAACTTCAATTCATATTTGATATACTATATGTATAGATATACCTTCATTCTTAATTTTTGCAATTAAGATGCAGTGTATCCAAATATGCTTTGTGCTGGTTTGTCAAATAATGTAACATGTACGGAACTAAAAACATCTAAAATTTCAACTTTGACAAGGTACCTATATGGAAAAAATAAACAATTATTATTTCTAGTAAAAATATTCTAAATTTGTAATTGAATCATAGTTACCTCAATATGAAATCTATTGTGGAACACTTTTGACACATCATCCCTTGGTTAGTTCCATTCTCCACCTTTTTATTTCATTTTTGGCATGCAGTGTACCAAAGTCCTTGAGTTTTGTATATGCGTGCCATCGTACCCTTTATCTCGTAAATTTGATCCTATAATTGAAAAGGGTTACATGTTTACATCAATTTTAAGTATAATAATAGAGTTAAATAAAATATTATTTACCTTAATTAGTATTCCAAGCTCAAGAGATTCACATAGCATATCTATTATAATCCTTATTGGATGTAAATACTCCTCATTTGTATATGTTATAACAATTGCTAAACTTTCGTGAACATCATTTGACAACCTATTAGAAGTATAATGTTAATCATATGTATGATGACTTTTTAGATAAGGATTGCATTACCTTCTTCTCATTTCTTCCACTCTTGGAATATTGGGGTCTATCAAGATTCTGGTTGTGTATTTACTTGACATACATAAACCTGTAGCAGTTGTGAACATGTCATAATTCTAAAGAAGAATTTTGTGATTTTGAAATAAGTGTTGAGGTATAAACATCATACCTTGAAAAAATGTAACCTGTAGCCCTGCTAATACAATAATATTCCTCTAGTGTTTAAGGTCTTTCAAGTTCTCATATGAGATGATAGCCAATTCACCCCATAATGTACATGTAATAGTAGCATGCCTGCATATGTGAAATATTATTATACTACAATTATTTCATAGGAAATCTCCACAATATTTTTTATAAATGATGTTATTATTGCATTGCTATTACTAACCTTTCATTTTGTAGGATAATATCCAATTTAGCAACTTCATCTCCATTTGTCTTCCTAATATTCTTAATGTCTTCCACATTTAAAAGCATGCTAATGATATCTAATAAGAAATGTAAAAGATATATAAAATTAAACTGTGCCTTTGTGAAATATTGAACAAATCCACAAGGTAAAATCACATTATACATCAAAATTACCTATGAGATAAGTTATCTTGTTAAAAAAGGCATGTAAATCTTGAAACTCTGTAAACTGAAATGAATGATGAGTTATATCTTCACATTCTTCATTTATTTCAGTAACCATTGAATACTTTGTAATAACACATTCTTGACTCATGGTTGCATTTCTATAGTCATTATCAATCTTCTTAACTCCAACATTGTCAATGATATAGCACTTTCCCTCAAAAAAGTTATCACCAAACTTGGTTACTGCTTCTCCCTGCAAACTTGCTTCCATTCTCTCACCCTAAAAAGAAGTTTTTGATAACATAAGAGTTGTAATACATATTACATTTTAAATAAATTGAAATATATATATATATATATATATATATATATATATATATATATATATATATATATATATATATAATGAAATACCTGATCATCGATAATAAGTAGCTTTTGTTTCTTTCTTCCTCCCCATCCTTCATGAGCCTTCCATTTGAAGGAAACTCGAACCTTCAACTTCCATTCTTTATGTGGGTGAAGTGATTCAAAGCAAGGGTACATTTTTTCGTCATCCTATTATATGAAACACATGTTAATATTTGTATTGTAAGAAAAGTAATTTATAGTTAACATAAAAATAGGAAATTACCATCAAAATAGTTCAACACTTATGTGTATACAATGTTCTTAGTATATGTCCCATCATCAAACTTATTTTCTTCAGGTTTGACCAAGACCTTTGTTGTATGTCGAGATATACCTCTTGACAAAGCAACATACAACTGACCATGGGAGAATACATGATGAGGCAAATAGATTCCTACATTAGGAATGGTTTGACCTTGGGATTTGTTTATTGTCATCACAAAACTTAAACGAATTGGAAATTGTTTCCTTTTAAAAGAGAATGGAAGTCCATCATCGTCTGTAGTGATAAGAGGTATTCTACGTATGAATACTCTTTTTCCACGTGCTTGACCTATAGTTACCTCTGCATCAATTATATTTCTTTGAAACCCTTTACAAACCATCCTCGTACCATTGCATAATCCATTTGCTGGATCGATATTCTGTAACAACATTACTGGGCAATTCTTCTTTAACTTCAATACATGAGGAGGTAAACCATTTGGGACCAGGGAATTGAGAAATTCCTCTGGGTAGTTATGATTTTCATCATCAACGACACTATCAAAACTAAAGTAAGTGATTTCTTCACCAATAAATTGTTGGATAAGTGTGTCATTCATTTCATCTACATACTCATTCTTTATGCATAATATTGCTCGATTCATCATGTATTCTATAGACATTGCATTGTCATTAAGAGATGGGAATACATGGTCGATGAGTTGCTTTTTGCAAACTGCATCATTCTCATAATCAATAACCATTTCATTAGGAAGACGAATGTAATCATCGTCGACGGTCGGTTGAGTTCCTTGTCCTATTCGAAGCAAAAAATTTGAAAATGAGACATCAGATGAAGCTCTCATATTTTGTGTTAATCTCAACTTTTGCATTTTTGGCTAAAGAAAAGACTTTATTAGACTTGCATCAACTGTTTCATTTTTGGTTGCACACCTAATAATAGGTAGAACTTGTCTGAAATCGCCCCCAAAAACCATCACTTTCCCTCCAAATGGCAAGTTTGAACCCATAATGTCTTGCAAAGTACGGTCTAAGGCTTCAAATGCTTGCCTTTTTGTCATTGATGCCTCATCCCATATTAGTAATTTTTCCCTTCTCAAGAACCCAGCTAAACTACTTTGCTTACTAATATTACATGTAGAATTGTTATCAATTTTAATAGGGATTTTGAATCTATTGTGAGAAGTCCTGCCACCTGGTAAAATTGATGCAGCAACACCAGATGTTGCAGTTATAATTGCAAAAAAACCCATGGATCTTACTTTCACCAATAGTGCCTTATATAGAAAAGTTTTACCAGTTCCACCTAGACCATCAACAAAGAATACACCTGGTTGATCTCCAACTATGCAACTAAATATCATATTAAACATGTGTTTTTGGTCTGCGTTTAAGGAAGAAATCATAGTTAAATCTTCTTCAGTCACCTATATACTCATTTCTTCAGAAATATCACGTGACTCATTGTTGTCTATAGTTGCATATAAGTTATCATCAATCATTGGCAGATCATAGTCTTCAATATTCTTCCCCATACCTTCGAGAAGTGACCTTATGTTTTGCAACACTCTTTGCTCCAGTTCATGCTCATTGCTAATTCCTGACCTTGAAAAGTCTTCACCCATTTCAGACAGATTTGCAAGCCATAAATTTCTAACATTATTAGGTTCACAATACACTAAAATTGTGGCAAATAATCTCCTTAATGATGTCGGAAATTCAAAATTTGAAGCCTCACTTAGGCATTCAAAAATTGTATCATCACTTTCAATCAAACCTCGTTGCTCAGCACCCAGTTTAAATGTTGGATTAATAAAGTCATTAACGGTCCTCAAGTCCTCAAAAGATGTTGCACCCTTCACATGGTTCAATAAAATTCTCAAATAATACCTCTCACCTTCAACGAGATTTGCAGTCACAAAATGACCAATAACTTCTCACTTTTTTCTTTTCTTCCAAAACTTTCCAGATGTCTACCACACATAATGCTCAGGGAACTGTCTATAAAGGTATTGACATGCATCTTCATCATTGTTGTTTATTGTAAAATATTCAGTGAGCATTGTCCTACAAACACCATCACGTGCAATCACAGTATGTAAGTTATCATCTTTTGTAAACATCACACTTTGCATGTTAGGCAAATGTAGTTGTAAGGGAACCACAGATGGTTGCATCTCACTTAATTTGAACTCATATATCCACCATAAAGCTTCTGGTGGAGATATCCATCGCGCATCTCGAAATTGTGTTACTTCATTTACTAACTGATCACCAGCGTCTGGGGCAACATTGATGGAAGCTCTATCATGTCCCTTGTATATATATTTGGAAAGGTATTTTACTGCTTTAATGCTTGAGCATACCTCAACATTGATATGGCATCTATACCTTAGGAGTAAATAGGGATTGTATGGTGCCACCCATATATTATCCAATGATGCTTCTCATACCTCTACAATAATTCCATTGTCCCTTCTTCTATATAGTGGATAAGAATCTCTCCCCTGGGTGGTTTGCAAATAGAAGTTTCTTGGATAGTGAAAATGACACACTTTATTCACCATGCAAGAACTCTTTGGGTTTAGTGTACCACAAGGTCCGTGAATCATGTGTTTAACAACCAACTCGTGTAACACTGGATGCCTTTTTGGATCCGGGATTTCTGCAGAAACTATATGATCATATTGCTCGGGACTATTGATCTTATAATCACGTTTCATGATCATGAGAATATGAGCATGTGGAAGCCCTCTTTTTTGAAACTCTATAACATGCACACGTGCGGCAACATTGCCAAAGATACAACGTTTAAAAAGTTGGTCCTTAAGATCCTCTAGTTTTTCTCTGAAGACTCTCGCTGTCAAGTCAGGCCTATTTTGAGCAAGTTGTCTAGGGAATAACTCAGTTTTTATCTCGTCCCAATCTGGATTAGATGTCATTGTCAAAAACACATCTGTCTTACATATCGTTGAACCAAAGTCAAGGCATCCATATATCTACGTCGCATATCCCGTGGCCCCCCAATGAAAGATGATGGTAGTATGATCTGTTTACCAATCATGCTACTACGAACTTCTCTAGTCCTCACACTATCAACAATTCCTTGATACAAATCATCCCTTATTCATTTTTTCTCCTTCAAAATATAATCTAAACGTGTAGATTCTATTTTGATGTACATGTCAACAACGTATTGTTGGAGCATCCGTCCAGCATATAATAAGATGGATTTGTCTGAAGCACGTACATATACCTTATTTCTACCACCTCCATCTAATAAAAATAGGGATATTAGCAAAATATGTATATAATGTGTAAGAAAATGGATAAAAAATACTAATTAGTGTACAGACCTGATATGTTGGAGCTGAACACATCTTCGACAGAATCAAAATGATTATGCAATATAAACTCTGTCAATACTCCAACTTTCGGGATGTGTTGGTTCCACCCAAACTCACCATTGGGAAATAATAAAGGATATGAAAGAGGATCATAACATCCTAAATATGATTGAACTATACATGGTTTACCTTAATTAGCATAAACAACTATG
The DNA here is from genome assembly GCA_963693085.1 of Alisma plantago-aquatica. Lineage (NCBI taxonomy): Eukaryota > Viridiplantae > Streptophyta > Magnoliopsida > Alismatales > Alismataceae > Alisma > Alisma plantago-aquatica. The sequence goes on along the minus strand of OY856409.1, from coordinate 637,453,880 downwards.
CTCCTTTGTTGCAAACCACTAACACCATTCCCTTCAACCCAAACACTTGCAACTTGTGAAGCAGTGGGAGAGTTATAAGTCCTTTGATCAAGTCTGAAATCTTTGTTAATAGTGATCCTAACATTATCTGACATTGGAACGTCCTTGAGACTTTGAAAAAACTGAGCATATTGATTTGTGCTTAGTATGCACATCAATTTAGTGACAAGATCAACATCTAGTGAAGGAGTTGCATTCAACTTATTCTGCAACTCGAATTCAGTGTCATAGAAATATAGTTGAAGATACCTTGGACCATAGCTCCCATGTAATAGTCTATTTATGTAATGATAGACCTGACCTTGAACTCGAAAAGTATAAATGCCATTCTGGGTGCTTCGCAAGTCTTCATCGACATGAATCCCATGTGAGGTAAACGCAAAATGGCTATTATAACTTCTGATATTCTTTAGAAAGTGTATGGATTCCGGTGTTTGAGATGTATACAACTCATACAATTCTATAGAAATAGGAGTGCAAACTAAGTAAATTTTTCCTTTCATGCAACAAAAGGATGGCGGCTCGAATTGCATCTTTTTGGCACCACAATAGACACAGATTGTAGGTGTAGATAACTTTTGTGGTTTATTTGGAAGATTTTCAAATAAAGGACTACTACTGTTATCGTTGGATGCATCTTCTACTATCTGATCTACATTTGATATGAAGAAGTCTTCTGAATGCTCGACGTCACATGCATCTATATACAGTGGAAAAGAAGACATCATATAGATACAACACACAAACGTAAAGAAATATATATATACACGTTGTTTTGAGAAACATTACCTTCTGTAGATGTAACACCCGAGTTATGATCACATTCAATATGAGTGTGGCTATCATAAAAAGGGTTATTGTACATTGCATGATCATCATGCTCCACTTCAATGTGATCATCAACATGCATATTGTTGGACTGCGGAAGTGATGATGTGCTTGGTTGTTCAAATAGAATGTTTTTCATACCATTAAGGCGCACTTCACTTCTTTTAAGACATTGAATAAGATGTCTTCTCCATCTTGCTTCCTTGTGAATGCTCCTAATATCAACGTTCATCTCAAGATGCATTGTGTTATCACTCCTTACAAGGGGATGAAACAATGCACTATGTCTGAGCCTTGAGTAAATTGTTTCATCTAACAGTTGACAAACATCCACCACGTCCCTAAACATTGGGTGCATGTCTATATCTATCTTCATATAGGGTGGAAGGCTATTGTATATCTGTGAATATCTTTCCACAAGGCCCCCATCACCTTCTGATATTACATGTCTTTGGATCTGTCTGTTCCTAATAATAAGTCATCGAGGAATCCGAAGTCTTCATTGAATGGACCTCAATTCATTGACATAACTGTAGCTAGAAACTCCTTTTGATCTACATAACTCTATTAACTTACGACAATTTTGCATCTTGTCGTAAAGTTCAGAGGCGTTCATAGAAGTTTGAAGGTGTTCCTCCATTTCAGGCCAAACTCGCCAACTGTTGAAAAGTTTTACACAATGAAACTTATCGATCTATTATTCTATTGAATGATTCAATAGTGTTAATGAACACGATCAATTAGGATGAATACATTAAATTTCCTACAACATAAGGGTAGGATGAATAGATGACCTCCAATTATTCTTCTGAAAGATGAAATTGTTCAAGTAGAACATAGCAGAGGTACACTTAAGACACAATGTACTCTCATCAAAACTTAGGCAAATTTATCTATAATGTAACATTGATGTATAGCAAAATGATATTAAGGAGTAGAAAATCCTGCTTAGACACTATTGTTGTAGACATGTACATGTCAATATATTATTTACTCTTTATAAATGGTGACATTGTACATCCCTTTTTTGCAAGGCTCATGTGAAGTTTTTTCCAATAACCCCTACTAAGTATAGTTTCATTTTATGTAGATATTGATAATGTTTGTTATTGCCCGTTGTTGATAAGTCATACAACAATTTTTCAGAATGATAAATAAATGGTTATGTAGATTTTGTCAATCATTGTGGATAGGACACATAATGTAAAAGAAGAATAGAGGGTAGGAATTGACCCATTTGCTGTGATTGCTCATCGCTGGATAAACAATCGACACCCCTTTTTCCAAACGAAGCAATAGTAGAAGTATGAGATATGGGAGAGAGATTAGAAGAAATTTAGGGATCAAAAGGGAGAAATTTATTGCCTAATACTATGTATTTTGTTTAATTGGAAATAAAAAATAAAATAGTTACAACAGGATAGGGATTATTGGAGATAAAATTATGAGTCTAAGAGCACATGGGCTACACTTGTGAGATAGTTGGGGGAGAAAGATTAGGAGGGAAATATAAAAAGAAGAAAAAGAGAGTTCAAGAGATACTTGGGCATCATAAGTAAATGTTTTATAAATTTCCATAATTTAAGAAGTATGAGAATCTATTTAGAAGTATGGGGATGATTTTGGAAAAGTACATAAAAACATTTAAATTTACATGTACATATATTTTTTATATAGATAGTCATGACACATTGTTATTGAAACTTACATGTTTGTATTTTTTTTACTTTATGATTTGGTATGTTTATTACAAAATGACTTGTTTTATTCCCGTCAATATTTCTCAAAGGTAAGTACTTACTTCAACATTTATTCTTACTAATCATTGTTTCCATTTATGTATATGGAAATCTATTTTTTAAATTATGAGATAATAGGAGAGATGCCTTAAAGACAATTTAGGAAATTATTAGGAAATCATTTATCACTAATTGTTTGAGAATGAAAGTACAATATACTTAGAGAGAAGGGGGGAATAACTCTAGAGAGAATAAAAGTAGTCAATGAGAAAAATAGATAATCTAAAAACCATTTTTATATAAATATACATGTGCATATATTTTTTATTTATCGATTTACAAGTTTATTTAAAAGTTGCTCATTTTCTCTTGGTCAACGTTTCTCAAAAACATTTTAATTATTTATAATTTTCCAAAAAATAATTAAAATAACGTAGATAGTAAAACAAACTCACCCCTTTTATAATAATATAGATTATGTGAGGCAGTGGCGAAGTTGATTGGGTTTTAAAAAAACATGGACACAGAGACCACGGGTGTAGATTTAATGGTATAATTAATAGGAGGAGAAATTTTGTGGTCAAAAAAATTTATTAGTGTTTGTCATTTTCTTTTATTAAAAAAAGAGTGAAAAATAGAACTGACAGAGAGAGAACATAGGCGATTTTTAAGAAACAATTGTACTTCAAATACTTAGTGAGAAGTTATGATAATAATATTTTGTAAATAGTTATGATAACGTGGAGTTACGAATTGGTAATTGAAGAGGAAAACATTGGACTTCGTGCTTGTTCAAGTGAGAGAGGATGGGCGTAAGTTTAGGTTGCTTTTTGAAAATGTTGTACTCTATTAGTTCGTGGGAGAGAGAAATTATGATGCTCATATATTAAGCAATTAGTTGTGGGAGAGAGAAGTTAGGAGTATATATATTTAGTGAACAATTATGGGAAATGAATTTTTATAAACAATTATGATAATAAGGAGTCACAAAAGGTAAAATTGAATAGGTCAACATAGAATTTAATGCGATAACGGGAGAGGATGGGCGTGATTAGGGACGCTTGGGCAGATGCCATCTTTAAAAGTGACCATTCGATTTAAGAATGACTTAGATCCTCTTTGACCGTCAGATTAAAAATGCAAGCAAATAAATACACATTAGGGTACCGACAGTGCCTCTTAGGGCTGTAAATGGACATGGGTATACCCGCATATCCTCAAACCCATACCCTCTAAACCCATCATGGGTATACATTTTTATAATCATATAACCGCTTACCCTTATACCCACATATCCGTCTCTTATTGGGTAAGGTTATGGTTATGTATGTACCCATACCCTGTATACCCATATACCCATTTAAATATATTTTTATATACATAATTTATACTAGAATGTAATGGTGTATATTTTAACACTCAAAATTTGTAAGTATACATATCTTAAAATACTAAAAGTTTATATTAGAATGTAATGATCCATATTCCAAACAAGCCAACATGATGTCTAAGATCAATTGTTGACTTTATTATTCTATTAATACTATAGTCAAACTCTGTAATATTCCCCAGTAGAGCCAATAGTCATCATTTCTTTTTATATTTTGATTTAGTTGTATCAACATGTTACTCTTGGTTGTCCATTATACAATGACATATTATATACTTATCAACTGTTATATGCACGCGATATATAATGTATTTGATGTCATACTAGTATCGATATCGCCTAATTTGTCCGGTGTTTGTTATACCCAAAGTTTATATTGTGTTATTGTAGCAAGTCTACTCATAACCATATACCCAGTTACCCATCCAATACCCATTGGTTATGTGGGTATGGGTATGGTGCGGGTATATCTTTTGAAAAAGTGGGTATATACCCATACCCATACCCGCTTAGCTTTTTTTTTTTGATAAAGGGTGTCTGCCGCTCTTATATATTGATGTCTTTAAAAGAAATTTGTACAATGTCATCATCAAAGTTCTCTAGAAGACTACGAGAGCCTTCAAGCTGACAGGAAGTCGAAGCCAAGGCGTGGGATACCCCATTACCTTGCCTTCTTACAAAGCTTATATTAAAGGAAAGGAAATGTGAAGGAAAACAGATAATGTTTTGAACTATACGATCCACGTAACCTCTTCCCCATCCTTCCCTCTTGATCGCATGGACAAGTAAGGCGCTATCCGTTTCAACCATGAGGTCAGTTATACCTCTTTCCAAGGCAAATACCATGCCCGAATATACCGCCATTCCCTTCGCACTAAGCACCGAGAATGTATGGTCTATCCTGCATTGATACGTCCCTTGGATGATTCCTTTATTGTCCCTTAAGACACCGCCTATGCCTCCTGACCCATCATTCCTTACGCTTGCATCTGTATTCAGCTTTGTAAATAGCCGATTAGGAGGTTTCCAGGAGGTGTGGACGTCCGTGCTGCTGTCATTGTTGTGATTGGTTGTCGCTGCTGTATAAGCCTTCGTATCTGCCACCATGGAGAGGAAGCCAGCTGCCAGGGCCGGCGTGTAGGGTGGGCACTGATCAAAAAGGCTTTTGTTCCTCGCCGTCCACGCCACCCACATCAGCATTGCTCCTTCATCAATTCTATCCTGGTTGTCTTCCCTTATCAATTCCTGAACAAAGTCCCTTGCGCTGCCAAGTGCTCGTGCCGGCCATGAGAACGTGCCCGACGTCCATGCTTGAAGAGAATGGCTGCATGTTAGCAAAGCGTGAGCTGCATCCTCTTGCTGCAAATGACATCTCCTACAGGTGTCGTCTTCAATGATGTGCTTCCGGGCAAGTGCGTGCTGTGTTGGAAGTATATCTTGCATGACCCGCCATATAAAATGTTTCAGTTTTGGTGGCCATTTTTGCTTCCAAATCCGCTTCCAGTCCCCGTCTTCCACCTCTCCTGTGATCTCTGCCCCCGTCCTGATAAATGCATATGCACTTTTCACCGTATACACTCCATTGCTTTCCTCTTCCCAACAAAGGACATCTTCCCCTGCCTGTCTCCCAAGGGGTATATTCACTATCATGTTTGTGATGTGTGGAGGGAAAACTTCCGAGAGAGCATGAATATCCCATTGTCCTGTCTCCTCGCTAATCAATTGTGAAACCATCCTGTACTCCACTGGGCCCTGTATGAGATAACGTTGAATCGGACCTCCCAATTGCGGTATCCACCTGTCCTCATATAGGTCTATGTTGTTACCTGAACCGACTCTCCAAAGGAAGCCTGGTTTGACAAGTTGTATTGCACCCCAAATGCTCTGCCATGAATAGCTTGGGAGTCCTCCTATGCCTGCTCATAATGGTGTGGATTTCTTAAAGTACTTTTGCCCCATAATACGACTAACCAGAGAGCTTGAAGTAACAAGGCGCCATCCTTGTTTGGCCAGGAGAGCCTGATTGAAAGCTTTGAGATCTCTGAATCCCATTCCTCCACTTTCCTTTGGCCTGCATAGCCTTTCCCATGACATCCAGTGAATTTTCCTTTCCCCATCCTTTGATCCCCACCAGAATTTAGCAATCATAGAGTGAATCTCATCTAAAGTCCCATCTGGAATTTTGAAAATGCTCATGAGGTACGTCGGGATCGCCTGGATAATTGATTTGATGAGTACCTCCTTGCCCGGTCTAGATAGTAGATTTTCTTTCCATCCTTGTAGCTTCTTCCAGATCCTGTCTTTCACGGTAGCAAACACAACCTTCTTAGACCTTCCTATGATAGTGGGAAGACCAAGATATTTCTCATGCTTATCCACCTCCCTGACCCCCAATATGTTCTTGATAGTGTTCCTTTTCTCTGCATCAACGTTTCTACTAAAGGATACTTCAGTTTTATCATAATTAATCTTCTGTCCGGATGCCCTCTCATATTGGCTGAAAAATTCAGCTAAAGCGGAGCATTCTCCTGAAGTAGCCCTGGTGAATATGATACTATCATCTGCAAAGAATAAGTGAGACACATGTGGACCGTGTCTACATGCTTGAATTCCATGTATGCGGCTATCCTGTGCTGCTTTAGTAAGGGAAAGAGAGAGAGCTTCAGCGCAAAAAAAAAGTAGGGAGATATAGGGTCACCTTGGCGAAGTCCTCGAGTCGGTCTTGTAGATCCCCTCCTAGTGCCATTGACAATGAATTTGTGTGAAACGCTGGTCATGCACTCGGTAACCTTCGATCTCCATTTTATGGGCAGCCCGAGTTTCTCCAAAACTTTCTCCATAAACTTCCACTCCACTCTATCATAAGCCTTGCTCATATCCAGCTTCAGCGCCATGAGGCCCTTCTTCCCTTTCTTTTTCTTCTTCATGGTATGGAAAATCTCATACGCCACAAGGGCATTATCAGTAATCATTCTACCGCCCACAAAAGCACTATGGTTCTCAGATATCATATTGTTCAGCAGCGGCTTCACCCTATTAGCCATGACTTTAGAGATTATCTTATATGAGACATTGCAGAGGCTGATTGGTTTGTATTCGGAGATGCACACAGGTGAAGCAGTTTTCAGAATGAGGACAATGTCAGTTTCGTTGATATCCTGGAGATTGTGTTTCCCTTCCCACCACCCTCTGATGAAAGCTGTGATACTTCCTTTCACTTTGTTCCAGAACTTTTGATAGAAAATAGCCTTCATACCGTCCGGGCCCGGCGCCTTATTGGGGTGCATTTGGTTTACCGCTAACCAGATTTCATACTCAGTGGGCATTCTGTCAAGGGCAGCCACATCACTCTCTTGAAGCACTCCATGCATGTCGTTCAGAAATTCATCAATTCCCGCCGGATGAGAAGTAGTGAATAAGGTGCCGAAAAAAGATGAAATCACACCCTCTATCTCAAGAATATCAGTTTGCCAGCTCCCATCATCCTTATAGATGCCCTCAATCGTGTTCCTGCGCTTCCTCTGGGACGCTTTATGGTGAAAGTATTTAGTGTTTTTGTCCCCATCTCTCATCTCATTAGTTCTAGCTCTAACGAACCACCAGCTTTCTTCTTGTCGCTGCAGCTCTTGAAGAGATTTGGCCAACTGTGAGCACTCTTGTATCATATCAAAAGACGGTGGCCTATTTTGTGCCTTTATGAGATCCTGTTCCGCCCTCTGGATTTTTTTCTTGATGTTCCCGAAATTACCAGCCGCCCAACTGCTTAAATTTTCAGCACACTGCTTGGTTTGCTGTAAAAGTCCTTCTCCCTCTTTCTCATCCCAAGCTTGCTCCACAACATTCTTACATTCAGAAGACGAGAGCCAAATGTTCTCAAACCTGAATCTCTTACTTTGCCCACTGCGGTGTTGACTTTTTTCAGCCCATAGGAGAATCTGTCCATGATCAAAGTTATGAATCAGAAAGTTTTTAACTTTTCTCACCCCATATATGTCACACCAACGTCTGTCGGCCAGGTAACGGTCAAGTCTCTCAAGAATAATGTTCTCTGCATGGAGCCCTCATTTCCAAGTGAATTTGCAACCTGTACTTCCTAAATCAGTCAGCTGACAAGTATCAATAGCCTCTCTGAAATTCCTCATCTGCCATTCGCTCCTGGGTTGGCGTCCTTGCTTTTCCTCCCGTGACGTTATTTCGTTGAAGTCCCCTCCCAATAAGATAGGAAGATAAGAGTCCCGGCATATGTTCCCCATGAGGGTCCAGGTGCGGTGTCTTTCGGGCACTGCCGGCCACCCATACACGCCCACGAAACAGAAACTGTCCTCCCGTCTGTCCGCCTCATAGTCAGCACAGATGTGATGATCAGAGTAAGATCTAATGGTAACTTTATTTCCTCTCCACCAGAGGCCCAACCCGCATGATCTACCTCTGTTATCCACGCCAAAGCCACTGTCGTATCCGCAGTATCTCCTGGTTTTCTCCTATTCTGTGCTACTGCACATGGTTTCCATGATGAAAACCATGTTGGGCATCTCTCTCCAGCATCTCCTACAAAGGGAGTTGACCGTTCCAGGGCTGCCCAACCCCTGGACGTTCCAACATAAGGTTTTCATTGTTGTTCACGGGCCTGACCGTCCCAATACCCGTTACTTGCATGCCTTGCGCAGCTGTTATCTGTTCAGAAACCTTCCTATTTTTCAGGCTGAAAGCCGAGACCTCATCTGTCCTATCGATATGATTTCCATAGTGATATCTACCTCTTTTTTGGCCTGCCTGTGTATCATCCCTGAGCATGTCATTATTTTCCTCTTGATTTTGTTTTGCATCTTGACGTGTTTTCCTTCTGAAACTTCCTGGCTTGGAGTGGCGTTGCTGTTTATTTTTCTGCTTGGCTCTCCTTTCTTCAGTAGGTTGCTTTACTGGCTCAACCTTGTCCCTGTTGTCTTCTCGAACCATCTGTTTCCCTACCAACACATCTGCCCTTCCCTCTGAACTGTTGTTTGCAGCTGAGACGTTCCCTTCGTATCCCTGATCTGCTACTGTCTTATTCACTTCTTCTGCATCTTCTTTGCCTCGACCACCTTCCCTATCATTTGTCCTGGTTACACTTTCCTCCCTGTGATCGTGAACTGTCCCTTTCTCTGTGAATATAGCCTGTAGCTCTTGCTCGGACGGGTTGAAGTTAGAGGCCACTTCCCCCTCTTCCCCTTCTGCGCTTCGGTTCCGTTGCTGTGTGGTTCCCCGGGAGTCCCCAAGAAAGGAACTCCGATCCCCTGTCGCTGGTTTGGATGTGAAACATAAATCCTTCTTCTTGCTATCCCGTCCAAGTAGATCCTCCTTTATTGGTACAGTCCAGCGCTTAACCGGCGAAGCTTTTATCCAGGGTCCCCACATTCGCTGCTGTCCATCATTCTCGTCTTCCTCGTCATCCGCACAGTCCTTCTCGAGGTGCCCTATCACGCCGCATGAATAACAGAAGTTAGGCATCCTATCGTACCGTATTCCAATCGATACGATACTGCCGTTAAGGTCCCTTATTTTCTGCTTTTGCCTGATTGGAAGGTTAATATCTATCTCCACTCTTGCTCGACAGGAAGTACTCCAGCCCAGATCTGCGCAATCGACGGCGATGACTCTCCCTATTTTGCTGGCTACCGCCGTGATAGCTTCTTCCGTTATGTAGCCCAGGGGTAGGTTATACAACCTCAGCCAGAACGCGCACCTGGAGAGCTCCATCCTCTCCGGCGTGTCTTCTGCTTCGATGTTTCTAACCACCAGTAGATAGTTGTCAAAATTCCAAGGACCATCATTTATGACTTTCTCTTTATCCCGCCAGTGCAGAAACTGTATTACGAATAGGTTATTTGAGATCTACCGGAACGTTGCCTCCTTCCTTAACGCCCACGCGTTAATCAATGTCCTCCTCATCGCCGGAAAATTGTAAGGTCTCTCTGTGGCCAGCCGACCAACCAAAGCCAGGTTTAGATGATCGCCGCCAGTCTTTATATTTGATTCCTTGAAATCTAAGATATCTGCCTCTTCCTCTTCACGAACTCGGAGTGCAGCCACGCGTTTCACTAACTCTTCATCCGCCATGGCGGTGGAGGAGACCTGCAAGATAAACAGAGGGAGTCACCTCGGAAACGAGGTCGAGAGAGAGAGCCTAGAATCGCGAATCGCCAGAGCAACCCTAGACGACGCGCCCGCTTAGCTAAATGGTTAAGGTTATGGATATGACCATAACCGCCCCATACCCCACCCATTTACACCCCTAGTGCCTCTCATTCCCCACTTATCCAGCTGCATCTTCTCTCCACACCTCCGTGCCCTAACCAGAGGCGACCTCTTTCCTTCCAACATTCTAGTTGGCCTGACTATGTAGCCTCCAACTCCAACGCCGACATCGATGATGAGGCCCCGAATGCCGACTACTCCAACATCGACAACAACACCGAGTCCTCCAGCACCGATGACAATGTTGATTCCAAAATGATTCATATCTGACGCCGATACGAAGTGGTATCTAGGGAGATCGTTGAAGGAGACAACATGTTCGAAACTTATTGCAAACGGTTGGTACTTCTATCTCTTCATTCACTTATTCCCTCGTAACCCTGAAGAATTTTAAAAATTGATGTATCTAACAAATCATCCCCCTTCTATATCCTATTCAAAATTTATGTGCAGATTTGTCCTAATATTAGAAAGGTAAGGGACATGCAACTTGTATGGGTGACCTTAGTTTTGACCAGGTAATCAGTTCTAGCAGCCATTCAAATCATTTTGCGTTTGCCTTTTTCTACTTGTTCTGAATAAAAAATCTGTAATATTTCTATTTGTTATTGATCATGAGTTATGTTGGAACCCGGTGGTTAAACTCAAGGATATAGGAAAGCATGCACATAGCTGGTCGTACAACGTAGGTTAGTTTGGAGACGTCAATAACGTATGTATTTTAAAAACCAGTAATGGGTAATTGATTTAGATTGGCAACACTATTAATGATTATTCCGTCATTGTCTTACTTGCTCATCTCCCCTAAGAGAAGAAAGTTAACACATCAATCTTGATCTACTACCGTCCTATGAACAAGATTGTAATATTTGACCCTTCCTCATACACCCATTCACTTTGCTACCATGGTTTACTATCTATGATCATCAATTAATTTTTTTAACAAATACACCAGGTTCAAGATATGAATTCTTTAAATATATTTTTATGCCCAAATAGGTACGTTGCTTTATAATATATTTTTATCTATATATTAAAAAATATGAATTCTATAAATGTACTCCCTTGTCAAAAGATTTTTATGCCTTTTTTCCTTTGCTTAAACTATGGAATGTGTCGTACTAAAGCTAGCAGTATATTCCTACATAATATGTTTCAAATCATCCATATAATTCAATAGGGCAAGTAATACTACCTCTTCTAATATACATGGGTTTTTTGTTTCATAATATGTATATTTTTTCTATATAATAAGATATATAAATGTTATATATGTAATCTCTCCTAAAACAAATTTCTATGCAAAGATGTGGATGACTGGATGATCCTTTTTATTGAACCTGCTTACAATAGACTTATTCATTTGAACCCCCTAATATCTCATTCTAATAATTTTTGTAATTATTTTTTTCAACATTTTTTTTTCTAATAGCCTAAAATATATTGTGATGACATTGTACTCGTCCCTTTATGTGGTATCCTACCACATATACTTCGTCATCTCTCTAACTACTATTAATGTCTTATATAATTATTCTTTGAATGGTGTGACTAAATTAATTTGTAGATGAACTTAATCTAATTTCTACTCAAATTTCTTACCAAAGATAGTGCACAACGTTTTAGGAAGTTAGGTTGTATTTTATATGTCTTTGAGCATGGTTATTGTTGTATAACTTCTACTAAAATTTGACAAAAATAGTCACATTTTTTATGTAAGTTTCCTATTTAGAATAGTGTTGCACGTAATGTACACCTCTTCTATTGGATTATTTTCCAACTAAATTGTTGTTGTTTACAAATTGCTGATTTTGTAATAGAGATAATATATGAATGGATTGTGTCTCAAAGAGCATCAATAATAGTTCAATAATGTGAGTACAGTTCTTAAATATTTATTTTGTTATATCCTTAAACCATGGGACGTCAATTTGAGTATTTTGTAGGTACCCACCATAAGTGCATTTTTCTGATACCTTTTACCCTTGATCAAGGGTTATTTTGATTATTGTTTGAGGCATAACCAAGTCAAGGATGCAAGGGTTTAGTATACTAGTACAATTTCGTATGCCCACATGGGTAGGTCATTTGATAAAATATTTTTATCAATATGAAATTAGATGAAAATGTTTTTACCAAACAAAATAATATATTATTATAGGCCTCTTTAGTTACCACTTATACTATTGTTTCTTTATATTTATCTGAACAAATAAGTTGTTGAATTAAATTACATTCAAACACCTTCTACTCTTATCCACAAGTTGTAAGAAATCAATTCTAAATTATAATTGTTAATAGGGTGAAGGCATAATATGTTGACAGATATGTACTTGTGTTCGTAAAAATAAACTCAAAACAATTTCTATGCCTTATTCATATATTTTAAGAAAGATGGGGATGACTGAATGATCCTATTTATTGAACCAACTTACAATAGACTTATTCTTTTGAGCCCCCTAATATCTCATTCTAATAATCTTTTGTAATTTATTTTCAACATTTTTTTTCTAATAGCCTAAAATATATTGTGATGACATTGTACTCATCCCTTTATATTGTATCATACCACATATACTTCTTCATCTCTCTAACTACTATTCTTGTCTAATATAATTGTTATTTAAATGGTATGACTAAATTAATTTAAGAAAGTTATAAAAAATATGTCAACCTTATTTATTAAACTAGTTAGAATTAATATTTTCTTAGTAAGGTATCCTATTGTCTATGCTATACTTGTGTATTCTCCCTTCTTCTATCTCTCTTCCTTTCTAACCCTCTCTTCTATCATCTCACTTCCTTATTTCAAAGCCAGAAATAATTATATATTAATACATTTTCAAATAGGGTTTGCCATTGATCCCAAACTTCCTTATAGCATGTGTCTCTTCTTTTTATTTGAATTGGTTAGTGTTTTTAAGTCATTCTACTTCAATTGTTATCACAATATCCCTTACAAACTATTTTAATTTATTAGATTCTAGATTCCATAACCTATATGACTGGTAAGGGGTCTTATTTTTAATGCGAGGCTTTATGCTACTAACCTTGACATCCATAATAAAGATTTTACTATCTAGGAATTATTTTCTTTTATCATATTATAGTTTTGACTACATAGATGACTGGAAACATTGACTGCAATTATAATATAATTAGTGTTATTGTGTGTGATTTGATTAGGTTCTATTAGTTTCTTTTTTCTTATTGTAATAGCTAAATACATTCTTCAATAGTTGGTGTTTCTGGCTGTAGGAAGAGCATGGGGTTTTGTCAAGGCTACAACTTCCTCTTGGTTATCTTGTTTGAAGATAAGTCTCATTTTTATGCACTCTATTGATTAATTGGTTTAGTTGAAAGTCACATTTAACAATGTTCTAACCAGTCACTATTTATAGTATGCTCATTGTATGTTACATGCCTTGTTTCCTTGTTCGATGTCGACAGTGTGAATCACTCATTACAATGAGTGTGTATTAAATGGATGTAAAGATAACAATAGTTTATCTATTCTTGATATTTGAGGCTGACACCTTGCTATTAACAATACTTTTCTAGACATGCCTCATAATTTCCGCTGATGCGAGGGACATTTTTTAAAAGAAAACATGAATTCAATGAGTTTTTAATGTGATGTTTTTTTGAAAAAGATGTTCCTAAGCAGGTGCATCTAACTTACAAATACAGGGTTGGTTGCAAGAAATAGTACCCAAGAAACAACCAATAAATCTTGTACTTTATCTCTACCAGTTTGTATGCAATTCTTATCCAAGAAAATTTAGATCTTTCTTTGATCGAGTTCACATATGATAATTAGACAACAACATCTTCTATTTGTACAAATGAATGTGTTCTATATAGGACCATGACGTGAGTTTTTAGTTGGAAATTTATGTTTTACACGTGCATAGAAATATGTTTTAATGTTTTCATGGATTAGAGTGTTTGCCCAAGTAGGTGCCTAAGTTGGTGCATATTTTGTGCTGGATGACAATAAATAAGAACCATCTATGCCAACCTTGTTTGAAAAGAATCCCCTTTTTTCATGACTTGGATCAAAATTTAAAATTGGTTCATCCCAATGTGTTTCAATGAACCATGATATGTGGATATATTCTTGTTATTAATGACCAAAATATCCATTTAATGTCTTAGTACATTTTTACATAGCTGTTTGCAATTTTAATTCAATGTATGCATATGCTTTTCATATGATTGACATATATGTAAGAGGTCTGTTTACATTGTGGCATTTGAATCAAAGTTAATTTATTTTATATTAATATTGTCTGGTACATACTCTTGGTTTGCTAATCATTTTTATTTCTATGGTCTTCCATTGCTTATTTTTGGTCATATTCCTAGCCAAATCCGTGGTGAATGGTGTGAATAATTGAATGTATGCATATGTTTTTTTATGATTGACGGATACGTAAGAGGTCTGTTTACATTGTGGCATGCTGAGTCAGAGTTAATTTATTTGATATTAACATGGTCTGGTACTTACTCTTGGTTTGCTAATCATATTCGTTTCTATGGTCTTCCATTGCTTATTTTTGGTCATATTCCTAGACAAATTCATGGTGAATGGTTTGAATAATTGAATGTATGCATATGTTTTTTTTATGATTTACGGATATGTAAGAGGTGTAGTTACATTGTGGCTTGTGATTCATAGTTAATTTATTTGATATTAACATGGTCTGGTACTTACTCTTGGTTTTCTAATTATTTTCATTTCTAAGGTATTCCATTGCTTATTTTTGGTCATATTCCTCGTCAAATCCGTGGTGAATGGTGTGAAAGATGATACACTGATTCAGTTTATAGGATTGTCTTAGTGCAAGTAATTGTTCGGAATTTTGTGGTGTTATTTTTGTAGGATTGTCTACTGCGAATGATTACATTAATGTAGGGTTAATGGTGGATAAAATGTTAGGTGTTTGGATTCCAATCAGAAGCAAGTAAATTTCAAGAGGCATAAACAACACTAAGGAATACATGCATGTGAATGAAATTTTCAGATTAAAAATATACATAACTGTTTACATTTTAATTTTAACTTGTTAGTTTTCTAATCATCATTATTGTACTTAGATGGGTGGTGATACTAATCATGGGTGTAGTTTTTAATTGATTGATAGATGTTTAAGAGATAGAAAATGGGAATAATTAGTATGAATTGCCTGCTTAAATGAAACATCTTACCTATACATTTTGTCTTAGAAGAAACTTATCAAGCCTTGAGTATCATTAGCAAGCGGCAATTATCTTCTTAGAGCTGTGTATCACATCCCGAAGAACCTATTTGATAGCAATAAAAGTAGAAATTTGAGTGGGTTGTGACACAAAAAGATGCATAGAATTTGGTACAGATGTGAAACAAGTTAGAATAATGGTATATAAATGTATGTAGTATGTGTGTTGTAAATAAATTCTCACCTACAATCTTTTTCTTTCTGGAGCAGAAAAGAAAAGTTTTGACGAACAAGCTTTTCAGAAAGATGAACAGAATTTGTAGCTTTGTTGGTAGGTTTAAAGGAGGTAAGATTGCTGGTATTAATTGCATTTAGTTAATGTAATAATCTAATTGATTTACCTTGAAGGTTTCTTCCTGGTGTACCGAAGCAAATCCAGAACAATACTTCTTTTGGATAGCAACAACATGCAATATATGACTGCGTTGTGATGAAGAAGCAAGTTAGAATCAACAAAGGTGTGTGACAATATGAGAATAATGAATTGTAAATTTATAAATTCTTTGAGTTCTTGCCTATATGTTTTTTTATTTCTGGAGCAGCAAAGAAGAGATTCCAGGAACAAGTTTTTCAGAAAGAGAAATAGGATTTGCTTCTTTACTGGTAAGTTTGTTTGGGATTTAAAGAATGTGAAAGCACTAATATTAAATGCATTGATTTTTCATTCACCTGGAATATCTTCCTGTGGTAGTGTATCAAAACGCAGAGAAGATGTGTTCTTCTGAGTGGCAGCAGCAGTAACAACAATAATTTGACTAGTGTTGGGACACGGTCACAAAGAAGATAAGATTAGTGAAGGTGTAAAAGAGGTAAACGAATAGAGTGTTCATCTTACCTGGAGCATGGATGCAAAAACAAGAAGGTGAAGCTTTCTGGAGAGCGCACAAGAACCAACAACACTAAAGGATATTTTGATAGTGTAGTCGTGTCGTGTGGGGGGCTGAAATACCAGGTCAAAATGCTGGATGTGCAAGATATTGTAACATATTCCTAAATTTCATTTGAATTATGAATTTAATTATGTAGAGATAATAGCTATCCTCCTTTATCTAATTCTGCTGTAATTGAATTATCTAGTATTCTATTTGGGTTCTGTTGTGAGTAATAGATAATCTTATCAGGAAGTATATTAATGAATCGTGTGGGGTTGTTGGGGCTGCCGCCTTTTCATCCTTTAGGTGACGATAAGTAAGAGGAGTAAGACCACATCTCTCCTTATTTGTTGGGGTTGGAAACTTTAGCGGGAGCGGTAGTTTCTTCCTAGTGGTGGGAGGTTGATAGGGAATAGGGAAGTGCACGTCTTTCCATATTCGTCGGGTTGGGAGGTTTGGTGGGAAGTTTAGTGGGATCGTGGGATAGGTGACAAATTTGTTAAGTAGAATTATTAATAATTCAAATTCGATTTGACAACATGGGTTTATTTGAAAATGTGGTCTTTTTTAAACTCAACACAATGGAGGCTACTGTAGGTAGTGGCGGCGTAAATTAGATTTGGCATCTTTGGTTTATTTAAAAACATGGTCTTTTTTAAACTCAACACAATGGCAACTAGTGTAGGTAGTGGCAGAATTTATTTGGTAGTGGGTGAGAACTGTTTGTTTTATTGGGGGATGGAAGCATTTAAAATTGAGAAAAAACCTGAGAGGAGAGAGAATGAAGGAGGTTTCAGTATTTTGAAAATGGTGTAATGTGATTGGCTGGGCGGTTTGGTACTGTGTAAAAACATATGTGTTTAGAACAGATTCAAACATTCACTTTTTTTAGAGTAGTATATATATATATATATATATATTATCATGTATGTAAGCAAAGAGTTGCTAGTAGCTTAGTGATAAAAGTGTCCCGCCTCTCAATTAGCAATCTTGGGTTTGAATCCAACTGAATAAAAATAAGGTCGGGGAGAAAAAGAACAAAGAGGGAGGGAAAAAAAGAACAAGGACGGGGAACAAGAAGGAGTAGTAAAGGAATAAGTTCAAGGGGCAAGAGAAAGGGAACAAGAATGAGAGTAAAGGAACAAAGAGGACAATAGAATCAAAGCGAGAAAGAAAAGTAACAAAGAAGGATGGATAAAAGGAATAATGACGGGGGGAAATGAACAACGACATGGGAGAAAAGGAACAAAAAGGAGGGAGAAAATAAACAAAAATGGGGAGAGAAGGAACAATGGGGGGGACGAAAAAGAACAAAGAGGGGAGACATGAAGGGGGATAAAATGAAAAAAGAGGGGAAGAAAATGAAAATGGAGGAGGAAAGGAATAAGGTCAAGGAGGAGAAAAGGAACAAGATAAAAAAGAGGAAGACAATGAAATAAGGCAGAGACACAAAGGAGGGGGATAAAATAAATAATAAGGGAAGTAAAGGAACAAAGAGGATGTAACGACCCCGCCTCCCGGTAACCCCCAATAAAGGGAGACCAAAAGGCTAGAGCCGCTATACCAATAACTCAGGATCCATGGTTTAACATTTAATCAAAAATAACTATTAAATTCTACTATAACTATACTGGAAAGCCAAAATAAAACAAATATTTTGCATACCTTGTAAAAATTTCGAATTTCTAGACTTCTACCCACAGATGGAGTCTATCTAACTAATCCTCCTTGAACTGTTATTTGTATCTTCACAATATATCAATTTATTGTTTGTCCTTTTTAGATACTTGTACCTAAAATGACGACAAAAAAAATGTCAATTAGTATATTTCTATACCGGTATGTGGGGGACAATCAAAATTTCACAATTATTGCTAACAACCTAAATATCATAAATAAGTTCTTAACAATCCAAATTTACATTTTCATTGTGACATTCTCAACCGCTTTTACCCTAACCCTGGATCACCCTATCTAGGGTTCTGTCCTTGCAAGGGACATAAGGCCACCTTCTCTATTTTGAGCTTGGTTCCTGGGGTCACCTCTCGATGCCCAATGGTCTTCCCTCTGGGGCTGAACCGAATAGACCTTCCCTCTAGGGCTTGATCATGCAACATACATCAGGGTGGCATGTAGGTTCGAGAATACACATATATACTTAAATGTGATAATCATACTGACTTTATAGGATGGCATAAATAAACACTTCAACAGTTTAGGCTGCATCCAATCGATCAAACCTTCGATAAAACACCGTGAAACTAATTCGATTATTCATAAATAACCACATACCTATTCAACCGAATCAAGATAGTAATATTCCAAGCAAGTATGAAATCCAGACAAGCAAGAAATTCACACAACAAGGATCCTAAAATAACCATACAATTTCTTCACTACTCATGTTATCAGGATCTATTCAATCTAACTTGCTTCCTAGGGTTTCTACTTTCTTTTAGGGTTTCATTATCACTTTTGCTACTACAAACCCTAAAACAGTAAAACTACTCATAAACCCTAATTATCTTGTCCTATATCTCCTAACATTCTTAGGATCAACAATTAGTAGCATATTTCCAAATAATTCGATTTAAACATATTAATCTCTTCCTTTACCCTAAATTAGGGTTACTACATGCATTAACATGGATTCTTGATTTAAAACCCTAAAATAGGAAACTTCTCATCTAAAACATATTTGAATCTTTACTTTATGTTCCAACAGGCTATTAGTGATTTAATTAACCAATTTGTCATCATAGATTCGATTTTTAATCACAATTAGGGTTTTATCACTGCTTAATGTATAATCAAGGTTAACTTAAAGCACTTTTAAAGCTACGATCAAATTCAGGCTATGAAACTATTTTAATGGATTTTATGCATTCTCGTGATCAATTTTCATATATTACATGTATTAATCCGAGCTACCATTTATTTTCTAAGAATTTTGTGAGATTTGCTTACCTGGACCAATAAGAGGCTGCCACATCAGCCAGTGTGCGCGTTGCTCTCCTGTGTAACCCAAACAACTTGAAACATAACAAATTGACTAAAATACCCCCGTGCGGCTATTCAGTTCTTCATACGTTGGAGGGGTAATTTTTTCCAAAGCTGCCTGGTCGTGCCCTTCCTCACGAACCCTCCCGTTGCCGTTAGGTGAGGCCTTTCGCGGGGCTATCTCTCCCTCCCTAGAGCTCGAAGGGCACCTCCATCAGTCCCTCTATGTCCGCCGCCTGCCACCGCGCTCAGCAATGCCCCAAGCCATGGCCAATGTGGCACAGTTCAAGAGAATCCAACCTACGACGTGTGACTGATTTGCAGACCTCCTAAAGGTGCTGCGTAGGGGTCAGAGTGAGTAGATGATGGCTGAGTTCCTTTCCGGTGGCGTGGGAGCATCGTGCTTCCTTCATACTCCTGTCCAGGGATCCTCATCACTCCAGGGGTGGCATTACCCCCTTGGTTAGGGTTTGTACGGATACAAGGTGAAGAAGAGCATGAGATGGGGAAAACTCGAGGCTATGGGTCTGACCCTTATATAGGAATAGGTAGTAGCGTCCTAACATGCTTACCCATGAGGAAACAAGTCCCTTCATCCGTAGAGGACTACTATCCTTATTAGGGTTTAATTAAACCTTTGATTACTTTCTTGTCCAACCATACTTCTTGGTTATCAAGGAATCTCATATTAGAGTATTTATATAATGGCAAATCCAAAAATTATCACTTATATTTCCTTTTTCTTTCTTGAATTTTAATCCATCAGTCACGAGGATATACTTCCTTATATCAGGGATTATTCATCACAAAAGTACTACATATTCCCATTAGTTCATGACACTTTATCGCCAATTTATAAAATTATCCCCTCCTTGCCATTATTACCGTGTGGATTTGAAATCTCATTCATAATGATTTCATTATCCATATTTCTTATTTTTTTCATCATTATCTCAACTTTCTTTCTTAATAATGCTTTATTTGATTTTTATCTCTTTCCTCTCCTATTATTTTTGCAACTTGGACTCCTTGGAACCCAAGAAATCCTAAAGATACGAAATCCCTCCTTGAAGGATAATTCTTAGCCTTCTAGATGCTTCCACATCTTTCTTTTCCCCTTTTCTTAAATATTCATTTATTAATTGAATTTCTTTTTCTTTTTATTGGGCCCAATAGCCAATAAGGCCCACAAAATAGACAAGAAAGGCTATTATAAACGAAATCCAGTCACTCAAATCAAATCACACAATTATTTGTTCATGTCTTTAATATGTGAAATTGCATTTCCTACCAGAAGAACCTGAAAATTGGGGTTGTAACATCCTTCCCCTCTTATAGGAATTTTGCCCTCAAAATTCCACCAAACAAACAAGCAAACAGGATAAAACTTCCTTATGTCCATCATAGGCTCCCATGTGGCTTCATCCTCTCCATGATGCTTCCAAAGAACCTTCATCATCTTATATTCTTAAATTTGAGTTTTCTCTCACCTTGGTATCTTGTACCCTTGTAGGTGACTCAGGACATTTCAGCCTCTCTCAAAGCTTAATAGGTTCATGGCTCAGCACATGGCTCGGGTACATCACATAGTGCTCTAGATCAGTCTCATGGAACACATCATACATCACGTTATCCTGAGGGGTAAGGCTACACATAAGCAACTCCACCTATCCATCTCAAATGGACCCATGTATCGGGGAATCATCTTTCTCAGCTATAGCTAAGAGGGGTCGGGTTTTCATAACACATATTCTTCCACAGTGAATTGTATGTCAGTCTGCTTCACATCAACTCATGACTCATGTCGCCCCTGGGCTCTCTCAACCATCGCACGATCAAGTGACTTCATCTGCACACACTGTGGTCTCTTTGACCTTCAAAAGACCCTCACACCGACATCATCCTATCAAAACAATAAACGACACAACCTCCCTTACAGAGCTTCTTACATTCCGATACTGGCTAGGGTGGCTATCATCATAAACTCTCATAGCACAAGAACTGTCCCCATATATCACCCTGAACGAGCACACATGCTCTCATCAGACCCTCTAGTCTAGATCATACTAACTATCAGTTAGGGGTCATAAGATGTACTCAACTTTGATCTAGTATCAAGTTCTTCCAGTACCTACTTTCACAACATGGAAGTGAACTTGAGGTCATACTCATGATATCGAACTCTGATCATAGAGTAGATGAACTATCTCTCTCATATATAGTTCAACTAGATATATCACACCGACATTGCCCACTTTCTTAGGAAAGGGATTAGGTCAACTTGGTAAGGCGATCTACTGTAATCCATATTGCATCATGACCTCCCTTGGTCCATGGGAGACTCACCACAACATCCGTGGTGATCCACTCCCATTTCCCCTCGGGGACTCTGCATTGTCTGTAGCAACTTACTGGGTTACTGGTGTTCGACCTTTACCCACTGACATGCATGGTGACAAGCCACATGCAACTCTATGTACTCTTCACCTCAAGTATTCAAAGTACTACTACAAACTTTAACCATCTTGGTAGTACTACAGTGTACTTGAAATCATGAGCCTCTACTTAGTCATGATTCCTCAAGGTGGCTTCTCATGGTTTTCCTCATTTTCCTTTCCTGAGAAGTGTATATGAGATTCTACAACCATCCTTCTATCGCATCAAGCTCTAGGCTGGCTAGCCACGCAACTACTAACTCAACCAATGGTCTGGTGGTACCAGAGTGATAGCCCTATATGTTTCACAAACTTAGGGGTCACCTAATAACCTCTTATAGCTTCTCTACTGACTAAACTGATAGATATATCTCTACTAGAGCATCCATTACCACCTTACATCCTCAGGTGCTAGGTAAAGGTGAAGACATAAACCTTCATATACTCTATCATCCTCATCTCATATTTTAGGTCCAACTGAGTCAAGAAAACTCTAAGCTCATCATCTTAGTTATCAATTCAAACTTGTATATCTCATAAATTCCGTAATGTTCTTGATAAGAACGTTCTTAAATGATGACTACCTTAGTCCTCTTCGTGTTTGAAAAACCATCCATTCAACATACTCTCCAAAAGGTATGCTACTATCTCTATCCTCATGCATCAAAGCAATGTTTCAACTCCCATCATCTTTATCCTTAGTCTATGGCATGTGTGTTGCCCTATCTCTCACTCCCATAATGAGAGGAAATAAGCATTTGGTTGCAGTCCAAATACAGAGTTCATCCCATTCCAAGAGTAGAGATGGTGCACCACACATTGCTAATACACTTTCCAATCAAAGTTGAAACATACATCACATGTTACCACATCATGATTATCTTCAATCCATGTTTACATCCATGTAAAAGCCATTCCCAAAAACTCTTGGGTCTTCGCATTACTCATATATACAATCCTTAGTCATCTCCTCAAGGTCTATAGGGTGCCAGTACTTTTGGGGTCATCCCTCTTCCCTTTTGCATCCAGGGAGTGCCCACATCATTTGTCCCATTGGGTCCCATGAGCTCATGAAGGTGATCAATCTCCTAAACCATGGTCCTTGGACTAAGATAGCTGTTACCTCCTGACCCTATGGTCTTATGAAACTAGGGAATTAGGAAACTCCTACTCCCATCGGTCTTATCCCAACCTGACCTTAGTATTGACTTAGGATTCTGTCATGGTATATCTCAAACTTGAAACCTTACCCAAGTCTCCATCATCTCTCTCAGCATATGTGGTCAGACTTACATCCTTTCATAGCGATCATGGCGACCTAGCTACCTCAGTTCGGCCCCATACATGTTACCTCCATGGCAACACCTCCACATGCCCTTAGAGATATTCATCTATGGGTCTATAGGTTTGTTCTCATACTATGTACTCTCCACTTAGATCCTAAAGCTCCTATGAGACCTCTTTAGGTTACCTCGAACCTAAACAAAAGGTTATACTCACCCTACAGAAGGGTCCCTCCCCAGGATGGGAGAAAACTATCTCTTGATAGTAACAAAGGTCGCAAACATCCTTATGTCAAGGCTTACACCAACATGTGCATGCTTAGCCCTACCATGCTACTTAGGCTCGTAGCTAGCAAGGTGACAACCCACTAAGCCACTATGGGTTCCTTAGTATGTCATACTTGCTCCTATTCCTCAACATTGGACCAACAACATACATGCATATGTCACCAACCCATGTGTGAGGGGTTCATCAAATATATACCCTAGCCAAGGGGTTTCCTTTTCCTCTAATCCTGAGGGGAGCCATGCTCCAATTTGTGAGAAGTCAAGCATCTTCATGAGCATTAGGTGCACCAGGTACTGCTCCTTCCCCTCTTTGGTCTAGGAACCCTAGGTTCACTTCTTATGCATCAACTGTCTAACTACATATCCAAATTTTTAACCACGAATCAAACATGTACAAGGTATAACATGCACTTCCTACTATTCTTCCCCGTGTACAACACCTTAGAGTCCTACACAAGGACAACCAACCTGATGTGAGACCTCATAACTTGTTATCGTACTTCCCCAGGGTCTAAGGAACTCTCCTTTCTACACATATAAGATAAGGTAGGCATACACAACTCATGTACATAAACTCAAGAAGCCTCTTCTTTTTTCTAGGGTTTGGTTCCTCTAAAGGCAACCAAGATACCACCAGTCCCCAAGCATCATGCACGAGGCAACCACTACCATCCACTTAGGTCATCCATTCTAGGTCATAACATACCCGACTTCTCACGATTCCTCATATCTTGGAGTCTAAGCTTCCAACCTTCTTGCTCGGGTCTTGCTCTCCCTCTCTAAAGTTGACCCTACAACTGACCTTACCACTGGAGGTTCTCTGTGGCATCCAACTTATAAAAACAAAATTTACTTAAGCGAAAGTGAATCATTTGCAGCGGATTACTAAAAAATCACTAAAAACTAAAACTTTTTGAAAAGAGATCCATGCATAGGAAAACTCTTTCATCAAGAACCAAAATATAACATTTACATCCTCATTCATAAGTACATAACTTGTATCATCTCTTCTCAAGGATTACAGCATCAACTACCCTATTATCATTATATACAGACAACATAAGAACCTCGGGGCATCAAGCCAAAATCTCAAATCGATTCATTAAAAACACTAACTATAAACTCCAAGGACCTGAGAGTACAGAGACGACACATAGGACTACTATCTATATGACTTGACAGGCAGTATATCCACCTAAGATATTACTGCTGCCCCTGATGCTACTGTTGTTCTTTCTCTGCTATAGGGTTTCTAACTCTTTGTCCGCGTCCACCTAAAAACATTGGATCCCACGGGGGTGAGACAATTATAAATTACCCCAACGGGAGATATAACTCTCCGCCAAAACATTGTTATAGTAGTTTATTATAATAAAACTAAGCAGGAGTTATTATATATTAACATCAGTATTAATCGTTGAATGAATAGAGTAAAGTAATCTCCTTTCCTAAGGAGAGCATTGCATCTATCCATTGTAGAATCATAATTCATCCATCTACTTGCAATGAATATAAAGAGATATGAATAACATCTATCAACTAGAAATGCATAAAAGAAATGTAACATCATCCAATGAATTTCCGTATTCAATCCTTAAGCAAACATGCTATACGACTGATTACATTTTACAACCACACTTATGCCCTGAGGAGATGAGGTATACCGCTCATACTCCAACCAACCACTGCAAAGTCAAAATCGGTACCATACAAGGTCAATGGAAGAGCCGGTTTCCAAGACCTCCCACATCTCGGTCAGTGCGAGACCACAAGTAGGACTAGGTCAACTGCTCAAAATAGCTTTTCAGGATATACTGGCAACTTCTCTATAGAGTTACAACGTCAACTGCACTCTCATCGGCAATCGAGAGATTTAGTGTTTATCTCCATCGACACGACATTAAGTATTATTGGGAGATGTGTACGACATCTATCCCAATAATCGGGAGATTTGTGATACATCCATCCTGACACATACAATGAAGGATTAAGAGGTTTAATGTTTACCTTCCATCAATCTCCTCATTAGGACGTAAGGATATTTTTGCCCATTTACCCCCGCATATTCAAAATATGCGTTCCGGGTTTTGCTGCGGAGCACCCATTTTACCATCACCAAATTATTGACGATGATGGATCTATGGTCAGGGCTCTACATGATATGATTTCACTTGATTAATTAAGTACATTAGCATATTCTTTTAGCATCAGTCAGGTTCTCAAACATAACTTATCCAGACAAATGCTACAAAGAAACATGTACTATTTTCATCAATCACTTCTCAGTCTTTATAAGACATTGGGATCTCATTCCCTTATTTCATTTCTTGAAAGTTCACATCTCTCAAAACAATAATTATCATACTTATTAAATCTGGGTATTCATACCCTCAGTTCATCACTAATCACTGTTACCACTTGTTAGGTAACTATTACCTCTAGGTTCTCAGACTGAGGTATACATGATACTTGTTACACAAGCATCACACATGGCTCACAAGGCCCATTAAGTGTCTTGTCACCTTTCACTAGGAAACAACTTACTCATATGACTCATAAAGTCCATGTACATTTTGTTACTTTTACTAAGAAA
Source organism: Alisma plantago-aquatica (assembly GCA_963693085.1). Lineage (NCBI taxonomy): Eukaryota > Viridiplantae > Streptophyta > Magnoliopsida > Alismatales > Alismataceae > Alisma > Alisma plantago-aquatica. Next base: position 637,427,918 of record OY856409.1, on the reverse strand, counting down.
CAACAACAGTAAGGTACACAAGGCCAATCAACATTGTCATTATATAAAGGTCATAGCTCAAATCTAGCTATGATCATCATCTCATGATGTCTTCATGGTTAATAGACATGATGGCAGTCATAAAAGTCACTTATCACATCATGTGATACAATAGTAACACCACCATTCCTTTATCATGATTAGGGTTTACTATCAAATAGGATTTTCCATTCCATTACCCAATTTAGGGTTAGGATCTCCCATTCCTCATTAGTTAGGGTTTCATGTTTACATCATTAGTTCAACCCTAATATCTTGCTCCACCCCTCTAGGAGCATTCAAAACTATCATAAGTATTTACTCATGATCATTATTTTCATCATATATCATTTATGAATATTGATGAATCCTCCAGATTCATCTGCACAGTCGCTGTTTCTAGGGATTTTATTTCTCATTATGACTGATTTACCCTCGCTTTGGTTCACTTTGAGTGTTTCTCTAATTCCTTGCAAATATTGCCTAAATAGTTCTAATTACTAGTATATTCGATGATATTATCTCTTACACATTCTCCTTTCCCCCTGCAGATCACTCGCAACCACCTGATCGAGATCCAACAGTTCCTTTTCATCCAACCACTAAGGAAAATCAAGCAACTCCATGCATACGGTCTCAAGACCGTTTGGATCCTCGCGGTCCCAAGACCGTTAGGATCCTTGCGGTCTCAAGACCGTTTGGATCCTCGCGGTCCCAAAACCGTTTGGATCCTCGCGGTCTCGAGACCGTTTGGATCCTCGCGGTCCCAAGACCGTTTGGATCCTCGCGGTCCCAAGACCGTTTGGATCCTCGCGGTCCCAAGACCGTTTGGATCCTCGCGGTCCCAAGACCGTTTGAGTACGAGGACATGCAAGACCGTTTGAGTACGAGGACATGCAAGACTGAATGCTCGCTGCCAAATCAAAGACCAATAGCTGAAGACCGTTTGAGCTGTACGTATGCATGCACTCAAAGATCGGATGATACAATAACCGAAGACCATTTGAGTTAGCAAGTTGTGCAAGCAACCGTCTGCTATGAGAAGACCGTTTGCTGGGTTGCGGAGATTGTGCAAATCGAATGGAGAAGAGCCCTTTGAAGAGTTCACGAGAACAAATAGCATGCATGCAAACCAGTTAATAAAGTATACACATGCAAACCGTTTGCTACTCTAGCAAATGGAGGACCGTGTGATAAGAATACTTGCTGAAATAGATCGATTGGATGAGAGTATCATGCAAAGACCATTCGCTGTACACTCCCACATGAAGGCCAAATCATGGGAACGCGTGGCAAGGATCAGCAGCTTTTATACCCAACGTCCAGCAGCTTTTAACCCACATGAAGGCAACCATTATGAACGCATACCACAAGACCGTGAGAAGAGCCAGACCGTGAGGCCAAGAAGAACAAGACCGCGAGGCCAAGAAGTGCAGACCGCGAGGCCAAGAAGTGTAGACCGCGAGGACTGAAGTGTAGACCGCGAGGCCAAGAAGTGTAGACCGCGAAGGCTGAGGTGAGCATCGAGACCGCGAAGGCTAAGTGATTAAGACTGCGAGGAATGCCGTTGCTGATCACGTGAAGAACTTTTGGTTATTGAATGCATGGCAAATCGAGTAAGCAGCATGTACCAAACCGAATGGCTAAATAAGGGCCGAGACCGCGAGGAATATTCACGTAGACCGTATGGAATTGCATACAAAAGCAAACCGTATGTCCAAGATATTTTCGGTCTGGAATCACACAAAAAATGTGAGAGACAGTCCAGTGCCTATAAATAGGACCCCAAGGGTCCCCATTAGGCATCCCATCTCACCACGGCCCAAGGCTGCCGGACTGGGACCAGACCGGAACGCTGCCAGATTGCCCGAGCACCGTTTCCGACCAAACTTCACCCACAGCCTCAGAATCCCATCCTGAGCCCAGATCCAGTGAGCAGCCAGTCCGAGTGCAGGTCTAGTAGGCTGTTCCATCACCATCTCACCATTTCTCACACCATAGCTCCACCTCATCCTACTCTTGCTATTCCGGAGGTTGACCCGAAGATCGAGGCCGAGAAACGGACGACATCGATCACGACGGAGCAGTCCCGGAGACTGCGACGATCTACACCGGGCTGTCACAGATCTACTCTTCTGCTCCGACAAATGTTTTCTTTCTCTCTCTTCTCTTTCTTTGTTGCTCCCTCTATGAGGAGCGAGTAGTTCCGTCCACTGGGGTGCGGGGACTAGCCCCGCTGCCAGTGTTTTGTATCTTGTACTAAAAAGATGTTATCATTCCGTTTCAATACTAAATCGTTTCATACATGCTTGAATGTTGGCCGCGTTCTTGTTTGCATCTATTGTCTTTCGTTGTGGTTTGTCTACGACCGCTCTTGAGACTCGAATACCGATTTAGTTTTGGTTTCTGGTGCGTGTATCCACCGTGCACCTGTTTCGGTATCTAGGAACGCTTTCTAAGGAGTGGAGTAAACTCACCTCCATCGTTGTACTTTTGTACTATGAAATGGAATCAGTTGATGTACAAAAGTGCGACCTTAACAGGTCGAGGAACACACTCTGAGGAGAGAGTGGTGCAAAGTACTTGACCATTCGTTCGAGAATGGCTGACGTTGCAACACTCTCACATTTCTCGTAGCTATATCCTCGAAAGAGGGATAGTCTATAAGGATACTAATCGATTTGGTAATTATCGCTCACTTGTTAGTTTTTCGACGCACGTTTCACGAGGTTGAGTAAGATTTTCTCTTCGAAGACTACATATCTTCATTGACACGTAGATATGTACCGGATGAGAGTTACTCAACTCGTGAAGGGTGTGTGCATTACTCTTGTCCTCTAAGACATCGGTATTGTACAACATCCATGTATCTTGCTTACAAGTCTTGCTATGATTGGTACAAGTGCAATCCATGTGTAGTGGTGGCGAATACCCGCATCACCCCAGTGATCCATCATCATCTGCTAATCTTAGTTTTTAATCCTTAAACTAGTTTTTATTCTTGCCTTTACTTTTGCATGTTTTAGGTTAAATAACTCAAATCAAACTTCTGGTCTTAGATGATTAACTTAGATTGATACGAATCAAGAAAAAGACACTCAGATTCTTAACGTTGTCCTTTGGGTTCGATCCTAAATCTGTACTATGATAAGGCTTCCACACTCTTGTGGGGTTGGAGCATTTATCTAGCACCAGTTGTAGGTAAACCTAGAGAGGACATCAACTCTCTAGGGTTTTTGGTGCATATTAGGACTTTCATTGGAAGAGTAATCTTTTGGTGTAAGTTCTAGCTTCATCAAAAAATGGCGCCGTTGCCGGGGACAACGGTATAAGAATCGTCTTTTTCAAATTTTGTGTCGATTTAGGTTTCTCTAGGGTTTTCTTTTTCTTTTCAAAAACTTAAAAAGTGAAGGACTTAATCTTGCATATCATCTTGGATTTGAAGTGATTGGTCAAACTTGATAAACTCTTTCTTTGATTTCAGGTACCAATTCTCTTCAAAATGAAGCAGTCAGTGCCACCAACCAATAGTTGTCAATTCTGTGGCGACTATTCTCATGCATCGATCAACTATTTCAACGTTCATCCTCTCTACGTGATGGCCTTGCGTCAAGTAATCATGAATCGTATAGTCGGGAAACTCAGAGCAGCCACTCCATACAACTATGGATATAACGCAGGTTATATTCCATATCACCCCGGAGGCTACTACGAGAAACCTAACTATGGCGGATTTCAAGGCGTAGACTGTAATACAGGAGGGCAATTGGAAAGCAACTCAAATCAATACTATGATGAGGGAAGCTATTATCAACAATCAAACGGGTGCCATGAAGAGCCTTTTCATGAAAATCAACACATATTGATGGAAGAACTACGTGCCTTACAAACATCGGTGGCTCAACAACTAGCTGATCAGACAGTTGCAACCAAGAAGTTGATAGCCGACCTTAATCAACTTACGCAACTTGTCAACACTCCTGAGCAACATGTAGAACAGCCACAAAATTTAACTAAGCAAATCTCTAGTCCACATGTTGCAATAAAGTATGATGATGACTACAAAATCATGTGGAATGTGCCTCCCAATAATTTTCAAGTGCCAGTACAGGGTGGGGAATCATCCTCAGAACCAATGACTGAACTCAAGGATGATACCTTCACCACACCACAGGAAAAAGAATCATTCTTCGAGCCGAAGTCTGACCCGGATAATGACTCTTGCACTATGCTCTTAGATGAAAGCATGAGTAACCAGTATGAAGACTTTCTTCAATTGGGAGATAAATTGGGAACAAATTTTAATGATTATCCATCTTCTCCCCCCATAAACTCAGATCCATCCACACAGATTGAGGGACAACCATCAATGATTGACTCCCTATATGACAAATGTTCTTCAACTTCAACTGTCTTGTCGTTGAATTCCAATGAAGAAGGGTCTATGTTACACGAACTCTATACTCCTTCTCAGTCAGACATAGATGAATATGAGACTGATTCAGATGAGGAGACATCTTTTATGCAAGAGACTCAAATGATTCCATTACTGGAAAAGGATCTGATTTTCCCTTATGAAGACATTTCTGATCATTCGGCTGATCTAGAAACAAACTTCGAGGATGGGACTGACCAAGGTCCTGATCCAGAGACAGACCATACCACTCTCACTGATGATGAAACAAAATCAAGGGAGGATGAGGGGTCTCAAGATGACAATCCTATGACAGGTCCTTCCCATGAGATGACACCACCACAAGGAGTTCTGACGGAGCCAGTCATCAAACAAGAACATGATTTTTCTATTGAATCTCCTTCTAGTCACTTGAACGAGTTGAAAGTGCACCATGAAGAGAAACATGAACCATCTCTTGACTTTGGGACGGATTATGATATTATCATAAACTCTTGTAATGACAAAAAGGATCTCTGGGATGACATCAAGCCACAAACCTATCCCTTTATAGTCACTCATCCCTATGAAGAAGCCCCCCCTAACACTCATGACACTGAGATTTATCCATTACCTGGGCTAGTTTCCATTCCTCTCATAGAAACTCTTCCCAAGCACTCAATTGAACTGGAGGAGTGTTATGAACAAGAACTGGAACAACAATGTATCAGTCCCAATATTGAAGAAACGGGTTCATCAAGGGATTTTAGCCCCCAAAATGATATGTCAACGACTATTCCCTCTCATGAAGAGACATCACTGGAACCCCTATCTCAGGATCCCATGATTTCCTCACCCGAGCAAGAGTTCATTCTACCAGTCAAACCCTCTTCTAGTTACTTGGATGAATTAAGGATGTTCTACGAAGAAAATTCCGAACAAAACCTTGAAAAGAGGAACGATGCTCTTACCAAATTCAATATTGATAAAGATGATGATACTTCTCAAAATAATTCCTTTGAAGAAGAAACATCACCCTGGCCACCATATCCTACACAAGAAAACCCAGGTGATGAAATGAAGCCGGAACCGGACCCACCACCTGATCCTAGACAGGAGGAAGTTCAAGTAGCCAACCCTCAATCAACTACCCTAGATTTTGAAGAAAGCAGTTTTACTTTGAACTTCGAGGGTGAGCCACAACTGGAAGGCACAAGTGGGCATAACCTTGATTTCTCACATATACCTCCAGTTTTGACTGCTTATGTTCCACCTCCCTCGCTGATGGGGGAAGGTCTCTGGATTCTTCTGGAAGGACAACGAGGTCAAAGTGAGGGGCATCCAAGTCATCTAGAAGATCCGTTCAAGTTGCCACAACTTCCCAGCCAACAAGTTGTTCAGACCACTTCCTTATTTTCAGCACCAGCTATCGCAAGGCATCTTTACCGGACCTTCTTCCAACTAAGAGGACCACCTGGTTAACATTGCGCAACCCTTCCCCTCCACCTCGAATCTAATATTTGTTCAGAAATGAATGAATTTATTAGTTCGAGGTGGAGGGCGGGTGGTATGACTTTCACTCCACCCTCTATCTTTATTGCTTCCCGCTTTTCCATTCTAGTTTCTTTTTCGTAATTTTTTCTGCCTTTTTGTTAGTTTTCTAAAAATAAAGCCTTTATCTAGTCGGCTTTTGTTTTGCGAATCTGTGATCATCACCTCTTTTGCGTTGCAAATTTCCTGGAAAAGAATACTTAAAACTAGCCAATGCGTGTTTTTCATTTTGATTTTTCTATGAATCCTAATATTATATCTCAAATAGGAAAAGATGATACACTTCAATAAGGCTGAGATAGATCAAATACATCACGCCTTTATCTGATTAATGGATCTGTTGTATGGATTTCTCATTTGATGTTTCATCATGTCTCTTTTGGAGCAGAGTGTGATGTAGAATAGAGACCCGTCGCATGGAATCACTAAGCAAACTGCATCATGATCCAAACTCTCTTCTACACTTCTTCTTTCATTTTCATACCCCTCTGTTCACTAACCATGCCAAAGTCTTAAGTTCGGTGTGGCACGCCACACTCCTTTCTAGTGAAAACTAGAACGTTGCCAAATTTTAAGTTCGGTATGGTAAACCACACCTCTGCAAAACTCTAAGTTCGGTGTGGTACACCACACCCCTTTTCCACTACCGCTTCTTCCATACCCCTCAATACATAACGGGGGCGTACCACCTTCTCAAAGAGTATACAATGATGTTTGTGCACATACCGAGGTTGGTGAAAAATCTACCCCGATTCCAAAAAGAGGCCTGGCAGCCCAAATATGAAAAAAATCCAAAAATACCCTTTGTCCTAAGCCAGGTGAGAATGAATAAAAGCCAGAGTGTGAATAAAAACATGAGAGTTGTGCCCTGAATAAGGATAACCGATAAAGGTCTTTCCCGACCGGTACATTAGCTGCCCTCATGAAGGCAGATGTGTCGTGACCGGTAGTAAGATCCTAAGGATCCAAAAATAACCCCTTACCTCCCCTCAAAGAGGTAAAATAGCCAAAAGCCTTAAACCAACCTATACACACTTCTGAGTTACCTTTAGAAAGAAAGAAAAAATCGGGTGTAAGGCTAAGCCAACCAGAGTTGTGCATAAATCATTCAAAGTATCTCGATGAGTCAATTAATTATAAGAGTTTTGATCCAATCAGAGGAGGGACTCTTATCTCTTGATCATACCCCCATTCTCTCCTTTTTCAACACCAGTGACAGATCATATGCATATTGTTGATTCTGTGGGTCTGTTCAAAATCTCATAAAACTCTTTAGCATGACCGATACAACAGAAAGTGAGAAGGAAGTACTTCAGCTAAGTGAACTCAGAAATGAGGATATCATAAGATGTATTCCGTGATCTAAGGAAGCTTTGATGCTGTATCGATCTAAGCCATGAACAAAATTACGATATGACAATAGGATGAGGCAATCACGAGATGAACGATTTCATTGGCGACTGTTTTAAGTTTTCCGTTTCTCGGGACGAGCAACGCTTAAGTTCGGTGTGGCGATGAATCCTCCAGATCCACCTTCAGTCACCAATTCAAAGGATTTTCGACATTTTTACCCTAATTTTGTTTCGCCTCATTTTCCCTTTTTTTTCTTTTCTCGTGAAAATTCTGACACTTACATGCAGATGAGGTAATTACGAGACGAACGAGCTTTTTGTCGACTATCTTAAGTTTTTCTCCGTTCCTCGGGACGAGTAACGCTCAAGTTCGGTGTGGTGATGAATCCTCCAGATTCATCTGCACAGTCGCCGTTTCTAGGGATTTTATTTCTCATATTGACTGATTTACCCTCGCTTTGGTTCACTTTGAGTGTTTCGCTAATTCCTTGCAAATATTGCCTAAATAGTTCTAATTACTAGTATATTCGATGATATTATCTCTTACACATTCTCCTTTCCCCCTGCAGATCACTCGCAACCACCTGATCGAGATCCAACGGTTCCTTTTCATCCAACCAATAAGGAAAATCAAGTAACTCCATGCATACGGTCTCAAGACCGTTTGGATCCTCGCGGTCCCAAGACCGTTTGGATCCTCGCGGTCTCAAGACCGTTTGGATCCTCGCGGTCCCAAGACCATTTGGATCCTCGCGGTCTCGAGGCCGTTTGGATCCTCGCGGTCCCAAGACCGTTTGGATCCTCACGGTCCCAAGACCGTTTGGATCCTCGCGGTCCCAAGACCGTTTGGATCCTCACGGTCCCAAGACCGTTTGAGTACGAGGACATGCAAGACCGTTTGAGTACGAGGACATGCAAGACCGAATGCTCGCTTCCAAATCAAAGACCAATAGCCGAAGACCGTTTGAGCTGTACGTATGCATGCACTCAAAGATCAAATGATACAATAACCGAAGACCGTTTGAGTTAGCAAGTTGTGCAAGCAACCGTCTGCTATGAGAAGACCGTTTGCTGGGTTGCGGAGATTGTGCAAATCGAATGGAGAAGAGCCCTTTGAAGAGTTCACGAGAACAAATAGCATGCATGCAAACCAGTTAATAAAGTATACACATGTAAACCGTTTGCTACTCTAGCAAATGGAGGACCGTGTGATAAGAATATTTGCTGAAATAGATCGATTGGATGAGAGTATCATGCAAAGACCATTCGCTATACACTCCCACATGAAGGCCAAATCATGGGAACGCGTGGCAAGGATCAGCAGCTTTTATACCCAACGTCCAGCATCTTTTAACCCACGTGAAGGCAACCATTATGAACGCATAGCACAAGACCGTGAGAAGAGCCAGACCACGAGGCCAAGAAGAACAAGACCGCGAGGCCAAGAAGTGCAGACCGCGAGGCCAAGAAGTGTAGACCGCGAGGACTGAAGTGTAGACCGCGAGGCCAAGAAGTGTAGACCGCGAAGGTTGAGGTGAGCATCGAGACCGCGAAGGCTAAGTGATTAAGACCGCGAGGAATGCCGTTGCTGATCACGTGAAGAACTTTTGGTTATTGAATGCATGGAAAATCGAGTAAGCAGCATGTACCAAACCAAATGGCTAAATAAAGGCCGAGACCGCGAGGAATATTCACGTAGACCGTATGGAATTGCATACAAAAGCAAACCGTATGTCCAAGATATTTTCGGTCTGGAATCACACAAAAAATGTGAGAGCCAGTCCAGTGCCTATAAATAGGACCCCAAGGGTCCCCATTAGGCATCCCATCTCACCACGGCCCAAGGCTGCCGGACTGGGACCAGACCGGAATGCTGCCAGATTGCCCGAGCACCGTTTTTGACCAAACTTCACCCACAGCCTCAGAATCCCATCCTGAGCCCAGATCCGGTGAGCAGCCAGTCCGGGCGCAGGTCTAGTAGGTTGTTCCATCACCATCTCACCATTTCTCACACCATAGATCCACCTCATCCTACTCTTGCTATTCCGGAGGTTGACCCGAAGATCGAGGCGGAGAAACGGATGACATCGATCACGACGGAGCAGTCCCGGAGACTGCGACGATCTACACCGGGCTGTCACCGATCTACTCTTCTGCTCCGACGATGTTTTCTTTCTCTCTCTTCTCTTTCTTTGTTGCTCCCTCTATGAGGAGCGAGTAGTTCCATCCACTGGGGTGCGGGGACTAGCCCCGCTGCCCGTGTTTTGTATCTTGTACTAAAAAGATGTTATCATTCTGTTTCAATACTAAATCGTTTCATACATGCTTGAATGTTGGCCGCGTTCTTGTTTGCATCTATTGTCTTTCGTTGTGGTTTGTCTACGACCGCTCTTGAGACTCGAATACTGATTTAGTTTTGGTTTCTGGTGCGTGTATCCACCGCGCACCCATTTCGGTATCTAGGAACGCTTTCTATGGAGTGGAGTAAACTCACCTCCATCGTTGTACTTTTGTACTATGAAATGGAATCAGTTGACGTACAAAAGTGCGACCTTGACAGGTCGAGGAACACACTCTGAGGAGAGAGTGGTGCAAAGTACTTGACCATTCGTTCAAGAATGGCTGACATTGCAACACTCTCACGTTTCTCGTAGCTATATCCTCGAAAGAGGGATAGTCTATAAGGATACTAATCGATTTGGTAATTATCGCTCGCTTGTTAGTTTTTCGATGCACGATTCACGAGGTTGAGTAAGATTTTCTCTTCGGAGACTACATATCTTCATTGACACGTAGATATGTACCGGATGAGAGTTACTCAACCCATGAAGGGTGTGTGCATTACTCTTGTCCTCTAAGACATCGGTATTGTACAACATCCAGGTATCTTGCTTACAAGTCTTACTATGATTGGTACAAGTGCAATCCATGTGTAGTGGTGGCGAATACCCGCATCACCCCAGTGATCCATCATCATCTGCTAATCTTAGTTTTTAATCCTTAAACTAGTTTTTATTCTTGCCTTTTACTTTTGCATGTTTTAGGTTAAATAACTCAAATCAAACTTCTGGTCTTAGATGATTAACTTAGATTGATACGAAACAAGAAAAAGACACTCAGATTCTTAACGTTGTCCTTTGGGTTCGATCCTAAATTTGTACTATGATAAGGCTTCCACACTCTTGTGGGGTTGGAGCATTTATCTAGCACCAGTTGTAGGTAAACCTAGAGAGGACATCAACTCTCTAGGGTTTTTGGTGCATATTAGGACTTTAATTGGAAGAGTAATCTTTTGGTGTAAGTTCTAGCTTCATCAAATATCAATTCAAGGTATGAGTTCATCTCTCAACCTTACCATGGTATGTTTATATCATACCCATTATCTTGGATTAACCCCTTTCTCATAGTGTTTAGCCAACACTTATCAAAGTGCATTAAATTCATTACATATTCATTGTAATAATCAAAGTGCATTAAATTCATTACATCTTCATTGTAATAATTTACATAACACACACTTCTTGTGTTTTTTATCCAAGTATGTTGGATTCAAATGCATCAAGGTATATCAATCGTGAAATACTAAATGTGATATCTATCATGTCTTGATGTATCACTTTTCTCCTCATTTCCATCTTACTTAGGTTAATCAATAAACCTTGTATTAAGGTATTTCCCTCTTAATACTTTTAACCACTCACCTATCACTTTCATTATATAGTGCATAGGTTACTGATAACACCAAATTTTGTGATGTTTATGACCCTTATTTCGTTGTCAAAACTGTCCTTTTAAACTATTTTCCTCTCCTTTTTGTCATGTTTTTGAATAAACAGGCCACACTACGCTCTTATCCCATTTTTATCATCTTTTGTCGGGTTTTCCTCATTTTTCCACTCTTTTATTAGCAAAAAGCCCGTCCTGGCCCATGAACGCATTTTACCTGTATCATCCTTCCTACCAGTCGGCCAATACACTCACACCTCACCACAACAGCCCGATACGGATGCTGCACGACACGGGTGTACTGCGCAAGAAGGCTCTGACGGGCGACACGCCACTTACCCGACAGGGAGCTGTACTTGCCATGACTAGTGAAGTGTGTCACGCGATACAAGCCACCCATCGGCATGCGCCCACCCGACACGATACCCGATATGCTTGCTGACACACACTCGTTGTGCCGGGTGACACGCATGCCGAGCGTCCCTGAAGCCGCGCTAATAGAACCGATGAAAGACACGTGGCGCCCGGAGAACCACAACCTCTTCCAACCGCTGCCTATAAATAACAGCTACAGGACTCTGATGGAGAGGGTGGGAATCTCATGAAAGCTAACTTGGGAAAGCACCTAGAGCTAGCATGTCGCATCCCAGAGGTGTACCGGGCGATACTAGGTAAGCATTTCCCCGAGGAATGGTTCACTTAGAATCCATCCTGGTCACCGCAGCAGCCTGATATCGACCAGAATGACCACCCGATACGAGGAACCCGATACTCTGAATGGTCTCTAGCCCGACACGATACCGTACCCGATACGAATCAACTGTTACGGTGTGTCACCCGAGAGGGTGGCATCCCGACACGGCTGTATCAGGCATGAGCACCTTGAACGATACGTCATCCCGTCATGGCGTGTCACCCGACAGGGGACACCGCCCGACACGGGCGTATCGGGCATAGCTCCCGCCCGATATTGGGCTAGAGAGACCTTAGGGATCTTCTACTGCTTGTCGATCTCCTAAATCAAGGAGGCGATACCTATCTTTCCTTTTTTAGTCATTTATTTTCTTTACTTACGCAATGTAACCAAACCCCTTTATATAATGATTATGCTAATGGAATTAGAGAAGTTTTAAATATCTGTTTCTTTATATTTGGTTCCTTTTTGTTGGATGATTGCTCTATTTAGGATCTGAACTCTAGCTTGTATGTTTGGATCATGTTTTGACTAGTTATCGAATCATGTTTCCCATTGCAACTCCCTCGAGAGAGGTGTTGTGGCTCTAGTGTTTGGTCCGATCTGGGAGTACGAGAGTACCCAGGATCAGAGTTTCTTTAGTGAACTTTCCACTCTAACCCAAGCCCAGAAACCTTGAGAGAGGTGTTGGTGCTTAGTTAGAGGTACCCTCTTTGAGAGAAGGGGTACTGGATGTTCCTGCTGCCGCTTGTTTTACCGAAGTTTTCGTCCTTCATTCCTTACGAAAGTAATAGTGTTATCTCATCTGGTTCTGTTGCGCTAAAACCCTAAAAACTGATAAATGCTAAAAACCTTAATTTTCCTTATAACTCCAGTTGGAGATAGTTTTCTTTTATTTTATGGATCTTCGCCTGTTGTTCCCTTTGGGAACTTTATCTTCACCTTACCCTTATCGGAGTGTATAGTGTCGATTTTGTGTTCTTAACACTACCACCCTTGTCCCTGTGGTTCGACCCCAATTGCTACTTCAGACCCCATCATCATTGCGGGGGCCTAAGAGTCGGGTAATTTAAAAGTCCGACAACTTCAAATCCGCTCGCTTTTGGACGCACAATTTAGGCCGGTCAAATTTTTGGCGCCGTTGCCGGGGACAAAGGCAAAATGGTACTATTAACGAACCGAATCAACAAACTACACTCCCGTGCCTCAAGCTTAGTAATGAGCTTGATAGCACCTTTTTCCTTTTGATCCTCTAACCTGAAATGAGTATAGAGTAGTTCGTTTTATTAATACAAGTTTTCTAACTTGATTATACATTCTATTCAGGTACTCAGGAAGGAAGCTTTTTGCTCAGTTGAGCACCGACATGGCTAGTCATGCCGTCTCGCATTGAGCCATCTCTTTCATAGGGTGAACAACATGCTAGAGTTAGACCTCACTCACCTCTGCATGGGGACAATGACCGTTATGACGACGATCATCAACATGAAGAACCTGAAACAGAAGAATTCGAGGATGACCATCGCCATGAGAGGCATCGTCACCACCGAAGATGTAGAAGGAATCAACATAATCAGAAGCAAAACCAGGGGACAGTGACAGTGAAGACTCTAATGAAAAAGAAAAGACCCTCAGGGAGTTGGCTGCCACAAAGGCCAATAATTCAAGATGTCCTGTTGTCATCCCGAGGTTCAATGCGACAAACTTTGAGCTAAAACCATCTGTTATATCTATGATCCAGAATAAGAGCTTCAGAGGGAATTCCAAGAATGATAACCCTTACCATCATCTAGATGCTTTTAAGAATATCTGTGATACCATTAAAATGTGGGGAGTTCCACAAGAAGTCATATATTGCAAGGGCTTCATCTTTTCTTTAGAGGACAAGGCTCTATCCTGGTACCTTGGGCTATCGCATCAAGCTCTAAACGGGTGGAATGCGCTGGAGAATGCTTTTGTGAACAAGTTTTACCCAACAGAGAAAACTGTCAGGAATAGGCAAAGGATCACATCATTCATGCAAAAGCCGAATGAGAATCTTCACGAAGCCTGGGAAAGGTATCAAGAATATCAGAGGGACTGCCCTCATCACAACTACAAGAAGGGGTTTTTTTGATAACTACGTTCTATAATGGTCTGACCCATGAAGAAAGGGTATCGTTAAATGTGGCAGCAGGCAGCGACTTTCTGGGGAAGAAGCCCAGTAGATCCAAAAAGATCATAAAAAACATGGCCGAGTTACAGGCCGACACCGACTACGACAGCTCTGATAGAGGACATGCTAAGAAGGTTGCTAATGAAGGGTCCTCCGTCGAATCCAAAGCTCTGGAAGCTATTACCACTCAAATTTAGAAAATAGCCACTGATGTCAGACAATTGAAAGAATCAGGTGCAAAAGGGAAGAAATAGGTTGAGAAATTCATGAAATGTGTCACCTGCAGAGAAGGTGGACACAGGGTTGATAACTGCATTTACACCCAGCCTGACGAGTCAACTGAAAGCGAATCTGAAGCAGAGGAAGCCGAGAATGTCTCTTTTGTCAACTTCAAGAGACCGGATCACCCTGGTTTTAACTATGGAAACAAGGATGCGGTCAAAAACTTGCATCAGCTGAATAACCCCACCAAGCAACCATAAGGTTTTGGGAAAAGGGGCGGGCAAGGTCAGTTCACCAGAACTACCAATTTCCAATCGAACAAGGCAAACTTCCAAGGGCAAGGAAAGTACCAAAGTCACCAAGCAGCTAACCCTTGTCAAAGCCAGGGTCAAGCTAAGGAGAAAAGTCAGGACAAGAACTCAAACCAACCAGACTTGGTGGGTCAATTGTTCGATTTTGTAAAAAGACAGGATATTATCAACAACCAGCTGGCGCAAAGCGCGCTGTCAAATTCAGGAGTTCTAAACACGATGCAGGTTCAGATGGTGGCCATGAAGACGCACCAACACCAAATCGATCAACAACTGGCCTAAATGGCCGAGTTAATAAATAATCCCTTAGGTAAGATACCCTCCAACACTGAATCCGCTAAAATGGCAGTGCTGAGATCAGGAAAGACAGTAGAACGCCCTGAAGAAGCCAGACCTGAGGAACCTGAATCAAGGACTGTGATAGAAAATCCCACAGAGGAAGACAACCAACAGGCTCATGACAGAGAGCCAGAAGCCAGATCTATGGAGGAACTGTTTGGTAAAAAAAGTCCTTACTCTCCTAAGTTGCCTTTCCCTTACAAACTGATAAAGGCACATCTTAATAAGCGTTACGAGAGGTTTATGGAGTCAGTAAAGAAGCTTCACCTCGAAGTACCTTTTCTGGATGCTTTAGAGGAAATGTCGACCTATGCAAAGTTTTTCAAGGATCTGATCACCAAGAAGAAAAGATGTGGAAGGATTGAGACCGTGCATCTAGAGAGTATGTCTTCTACTTTTATCAAAGTGGATTTACCCAACAAGAAGAAGGATCCAGGGGCTTTCACCATTCCTTTTGCCGTTGGAGATAACATCGAGCGGAAAGGTCTTGCTGATTTAGGGGCTAGCATCAACCTTATGCCCCTAAGCCTGGCGCAACGTTTGGGTTTGACAGATATGGTCAAGTCCAACATGAGGATTGAATTGGCAGACCATTCTTTCAAAAGACCCTTTGGAGTTGTTGAGGATGTACCGATCCGTGTGGGAAGTTTCTTCATTCCTTGTGACGTTGTGATCATCGACACTGTGGAGGACCCTACCTGTCCTATCATCTTTGGACGCCCCTTCTTGGCTATAGGAAGAGTGTTGATTGATGTTTTCGAAGGAATAATCACTATGAGGGTCGGAAATGATCACTTAGATTTCAATGTAAAGGATGCTATGAAGGGACCATCCCTACTAGAATCCGCTTACTTTGTAGAAAGCTACAACCAATTTTGTGAAGAGATGGAGGAAGATATCATAATGGTAGATCCGCTCGTGAGAGCGTTAAACAATCAAGATTTTGATGCTGAAGATTCTGAGGATCCAGAAGTTGTCAAGTTTCTCAACTATCTAAATCAGTTTGATGAAGATCTGAGCTACGAGGAAGAGGTAATAGAAATAGTTAAGTTTGCCTCTCTAGAGGAGGCACTAGAAGAAAAGGAACCCGATGCTAAACTAGAGTTGAAACAACTGCCTGAAGGTTTGAGGTATGAATTTCTAGATCAAGAAGAGAGAAATCCTATCATCATTAATGCCCATCTTACGAAAGATCAATTGGAAAAGCTTCTCGAGGAGTTGAGACTCCACAGGCAGGCTATAGGATATTCAGTAGAGGATATCAAAGGCCTTAGCCATGCGTTATGTATGCATCACATTAATTTGGAAGAATCTACTAAACCTCTGGCTCAACCCCAGAGGAAATTGAACCAGATGCTAAAAGAAGTTGTTAAGAAAGAAGTAATCAAACTGAGGGATGCATGGATCATTTACCCAATCAGTGACAGTAACCGGGTGAGTCCGATCCATGTGGTACCGAAGAAAGGAGGTATAACAGTAGTAAAAGGAGATAAATGTGATGAAGTGGTGGTTCAGACCGTCACTGGATGGAGGATGTGTATTGACTATCGAAAACTGAACCAAGCCACAAAAAAGATCATTATCCGCTTCCTTTCATTGATCTAGTTCTGGAAAGATTGGCACATCATGACTATTTTTGCTTTTTGGATGGTTTTTCTGGGTTTTATCAAGTCCCCATCTTACCAGATGACTAGGAGACAACTACTTTTACCTATCTCTATGGGACCTACGCCTTCCGAAGAATGCCTTTCGGCCTGTGCAATGCTCCCGCAACATTTTAGCGTTGCATGATATCGATGTTTTCAGATTTTCTAGAAGACATCGTGGAAGTTTTCATGGACGACTTTTCTGTCTATGGGAAGGACTTCGATGGATTCCTAAAAAACCTATCTCTGGTCTTGCAACGTTGCGAAGAAAAGAGTTTAGTCCTGAATTGGGAGAAGTGCCATTTTATGGTACGAGAAGGCATTGTGCTAGGGCATAAAGTCTCGAGGCGTGGCATCGAGGTAGACGTTAGCAAGGTTGAAGCTATATCTAAACTCCCTCCACCGAAGTCTGTAACAGGAGTGAGGAGTTTTCTCAGGCACGCCGGATATTACCGAAGATTCATAAAAGCCTTCTCCAAGATCTCGAAACTGTTGTCAAACCTTCTGGTAAAGGATGTTGAGTTAGATTTCTCTAACGACTGTCTATATGCTTTTCAGGCCTTAAAAGATGCGCTTATCTCATCGCCTATCCTTCAAGCTCCATATTGGGAGCTGCCTTTCGAACTTATGTGCGAGGCCAATGACTTTAGGAGTAGTCTTGGGACAGAAAAGGACAAAAGGCACCACGTCATTTGCTATGCCAGTCACACTCTGGATGAGGCTCAGGTAAATTATACGACTACAGAGAAGGAGATGCTCGCGATAGTTTTTGCTTTCGACAAGTTCAGATCTTATCTTATCGGTACAAAGATAAAGGTCTACACAGACCATGGGGCAATAAGATATCTTATGCAGAAAAAGGATACCAAGCCCAGACTGTTAAGGTGGGCTTTGTTACTCCAGGAGTTCGATCATGAGATCGTTGATAAGAAGGGTGTGGAAAATGTGGTCGCCGACCACTTATCAAGGATCATAGTGGAAAGGCAGGAAGAGCCACCTATTAACGACAACTATGCTGATGAAGACTTACTAATGGTTGAAACCAAAGATGAGAATTTGCCTTGGTTTGCAGATATTTGTAATTATCTTTCCTGTGGGGAGTTGCCTCCTGATATAACGTATAATAAAAAGAAGAAGCTCTTTTCGGATGTAAAGAACTACTACTGGGATGACCCTCTCCTCTTTAGGAGATGCGCAGATAACCTGTACAGAAGGTGTATCCTTGAAGAAGAAGTTCCAAACATCCTGAAAGAATGCCATGCCTCTCCATATGGAGGACACCTGGGGAGCAAAAGAACCGCCGCCAATGTGCTGCAATCGGGTTTTTACTGGCCCTCTTTGTTCAAGGATGCTACAAATTATGTAAAAGTTTGTAAAGAATGCCAATCGACAGAAAACATTGGAAGAAGAAATGAGATGCCTATGGCCAATTGGGTCGAACTCGAGATCTTTGATGTATGGGGAATTGACTACATGGGTCCATTTCTCCCATCAAAAGGATATCAATAAATCTTAGTCGCAGTAGATTGTGTGTATAAATGGGTGGAAGTTGTTGCCACCCAGACTTGCAACTCCAAATCAGTGATCAAGTTGTTTGAGAAGACTATCTTCCCTCGCTTCGGAGTACCTCGTACTGTGATAAGCGATGGTTGATCGCATTTCGGGGAAAAACAGTTTGAAGCACTCCTGCAGAAGTATGGGGTAAAACACAAGGTCACTACGCCCTACCAACCACAAACTTCTGGGCAGGTGGAGGTTTCGAATAGACAGATTAAGTAGATTTTAGAGAAGACTGTCAGCCGCACGAGGAAAGATTGTTCAACGAAGCTCGATGGCACCCTTTGGGCCTACATAACTGCATATAAAGCACCCATTGGAACCACCCCTTACAAATTGATTTATGGGAAATCCTGCCATCTACCCTTAGAGCTTGAACACAAGGCTCTTTGGGCGATTAAGTTCCTGAATATGGATCTAGAAAAGGTAGGGGAGAAAAGATATCTACAGTTATAGGAACTCAAAGAATTGAGAATGCATGCCTATGAGAATGCAAGGATCTACAAGCAGAGGACCAAGGTGTGGAATGATGCCCACCTGAGGAAGAAGGATAAATGGCCCGTACCAAGAAAACTATTATTCAAGTTAACGAACACAGTCGGAGGATCGACACCGAGGCCACAGCAGGAGCTACGACGGTTGGGCGGAAATGCCCAAACCCCAAGACATCTAGGCCATCCACGGCTGAAAAGAGACCAAGGATGGAAGAAGTAACGACTCCAACAACAGTTTCAACCGTGGCGGAAGAACCTCTGGATCACACACCAGGCAGGTTCGTGCCCAGAGATAATGAGCACAGGCGTCGATACTCAGAACTGGAAACAAAAATCTACAGGCCGAGCAAATTCTGCCACCAGTCGTCCTTCCTTCAACTAGGCATTTTCGACAGGCTTGAAAATGTCCTAGCTGCAGTAGGGCTGAGGAAGATATGCTTCAGCCACTCTGCCTCCTACACTAAACTCACCAGGGAGTTCATGTCATCTCTCCTCCATGTACAAAATAAACCCGGGGAAATAGAAGAATATGGCAGAGCAGACAGACTGTAGGGGCAGTAATATAATGCCGAGCACGCCATATCCGAGAGGCTGCTCTGTAACATCCCTGACCTGGGTTATGCTTTAACCCTAGGTGTTTTAATTAAGAAAGATGATTATATGTTTAATCTTATCTTGTAAAAAGTAATTAGGGTTCATGAGAAACTTATGTTTCAATTTTGGCCCCGTTTCAACAATCTTGAAGCAATGTTTGCTTATTTTGGACTAAAGTGCAAATTACCCAAGTTGAGGGGTTAAATTACAAATGTTGCATTATAAGATGTTCCTCATATGTTGAAGAATCATGATAATGAAGATGATTCATAGGTATGGCTTGTGGTATCCTGAGTACCAAGGAAAAGCTGATAAAGCAATGTTTGTGCATTAAAACCTAGTTTTGGTGTAAAGTGCAATTTACGCAAAACCTAGGGTTCAATATGCAAATTACCACTTCAATAAGGTCTCTAATTTTTCTTTACATCATTTAGAGCAAATAAAATGATAGGGTCACCTCATTTGAATCAATTTGGAGGAGAGAGAATCTTGATATTAAAATAATCAAGATTTAATCCTAATTGAAACCCTAATCCGATTTAGTGCAAAAATAAATGTATTAATTAAAGGGGCTTCAACCAAAATCAAAATGGTTGAAATCAGATGTGTGTGTGGACATCCTTGAGCCTTGCAAGGACCACAAAAATATCCAAGGGAATGGATAACTCACTCACAATTTTATAAGAAAAAAAATATCCACTCACATATGGATATTAATATAATATGATTTAAGGTGCTTGATTTGCTTTTCTTTAAATCATGGATAACTGAGAGGAATAAGAGGAAAAAAAGATAGCCTCGTTCCTAAGGAAGATGAGGGGGAAGAGGCGGCCATATTTTTGGGATTAAATGAATTTTTATAAAGTATATTCTCTCTCATTGAATTTTTATAAAAGGACCTTTTACAAGCCAAATGAAAGGCTTTTTCGACCCCACTTCTTCTCGTTGCTTGGGAAACGACCAAGGGAGCTTGGGAGGGTCATGAGGACGACCCCCAACCTGTTGTTAAGGTTCTTGATCCATTTCACCTTGATTCCATGGTGGAAATCGAAAATAAATTATGGATTTCTTCCTATTTCGATTTCCTCTTCAATTCTAACCATTCCTTTTCACTCAAACCTTGAGGAAGAGCCTTGGAATGGTGAAACGAGTTGCATCCACCATTTTTTCCATGAACATGGAGATTTGGAGCTCAATTGGAGGCGGGTTTTATAACTTGAAACCCTAACTTTGTTATTGCATTCAATTCCCCATCAAATAATGATCATTTCTCTAGTTACAATTATTGATTTGGTTGATTGATGCAATTTCCATGGAAATCACAGCAGGTTTCATGGGTCTAGAGCTTGATGATGATGAAATCATCATAATCACACACCTCTCCAAATATCTAGATGAAATGGTTTCAATCAAATGCCCAAACGGTTTGTGTTTTGGGAGCAAACGGTTTCAAACCGTTTAGTAGCAAACAGTTTCACCAAACCACATGAGACTAAACGGTTTCAGACCGTTTGGTGAGGTTGACCAGGGTTGACCATTTGGGGACTTTATCATAATGATCTAGGTTAATGACCTATCAATTATTATTGATTAACTCCAATTGGTTCATGAGTTAAAGGCCCATCAATCACCTAAACCCTAATCGGGTTGAGTGCTGATTTCATAAGTGATTGAGTTTGAAACTTGGGTTGATTGACCCAAACGGTTTCAAAACCATTTGGGAATCACCCAAACGGTCTCAAGACCGTTTGTAGGTCAACCAAGACCGTTTGGAGGTCTAGGGTTGAGTATGGTTAGGTATTTGAAGATTCAAACATATGGTGTAAACCCTAATCGGCTAAGTGCTGATTTTGCAATTGAATGAGTTGATGCTTTGGGTAGATTGACCCAAACGGTTTCAAAACCATTTGGGGATCACCCAAATGGTCTTAAGACCGTTTGGGGGTCACCTAAGACCGTTTGGAGGTCTAGGGTTAAGTTTGGTCAAGTGTTTGAAGGTCCAAAGATACCAAATTGAAATACAATTAAGTGCTGATTTTGTGACCAATCCTAGGATCCAAACCCTAATTGAATGACATGGTTGATGATGATATGATGGGAAAACGGTCTCAAGACCGTTTAGAGGTCATTCAAATGATCCCAAGACCATTTGGAGGTCTAGAGTTGACTATGGTTAGGTGTTTGAAAATATAAAGGTACTAAGTTGAAGTGCAATCAAATGTTGACTTGTTGATCAATCCAATGATCCAAACTTTGATTGATTGACTTGGATTTTGATATTGACATTGGCAAACGGTCTCAAGACCGTTTGGATGTCATCCAAACGACCTCAAGACCGTTTGGGGTCAGGTCATGCCCAATTTGGATGATGGTCCAATAGTTTTAAAGTAACTAGTTTCACATTGGTTAATGTTGAAGGATCGTCGATTCCAAACCCTAATCTAATTGATTCAAATCCTAATTGATGATCAATTGAGGGTTAATTGAGGGTCAAATCAGTTGAAGGATGACCTAATAAACTCAATTGAAGTATGGTGATGGGTCCAATTGAAGATTGATGACATGAATTCAATGATTGAAGGAATCAACATTGAGAACCCCAAATTGACTTGATAGGTTGAGACCATCTTTGGTCCATGCGGTTTTGAGGAGGTTTGGACCAAATGGTCTCAAGACCATTTGGGACAAAATGGTCTCAAGACCATTTGGGACCAAACGATCCCAAACAGTTTGAGGCCCAATCGATCTTAAGAGTGCTTTAGCAAACGGTTTCAAGTACATACTTTAGCAAACGGTTTCAAGTGAACACCTTTACCAAATGGTTTCAAACCGTTGTACTTTGAAATACCAAGACCGATTGGGGCTCAATTAGTCAAAATTAATTGAGGACTCAATTGGTTAATCCACTTGGACACTTATTGTAATTGAAGATTCAATTGGTCAAATCAATTGGATACCTTATGTAATGGAGGTCCAATGTGATTGAATCTCTTGAGAATTAAGATGGTGAATGATCCATTGATCCAATGATGATTAGTAATGACAATCAATAAAGGTACAAGTTTGAAACCCTAATAGTACCTAAGTGATTAGTACCAATTAAGGGATGATCCCTAATTGCTTATAAGAACAATGACTTGGTACACTATGTTAATCATAGTTGTATGTACTTGATTGAGGGTTGATGTAACCTAATCAAGTTAAGAAGATGATAGCATGAAATTCATACATGAATATGATTCATGAGGTGATTAAGGGTATGATCCTTAAGTAAAGAGATCATGAAACCCTAATTAGGAACATAAACCCTAATTGACAGGGCTATTGAACTCTAACCCTAATTGAGGGCAATTTTAAATGAAACCCTAATCTAGGGTGAGGATGTAACCCTAATCCAGGGTAACGATATATGAAACTCCAATTTAGGGAAATGAGATGTAAAACCCTAATTGAGATGAATAGTGAATCTCTAATTATGAATAATTAAATGAAATCCTAATGAAGATGAATAGTAGACCCAAGTTGTGGGTAACCATAGTGGAAGTCTTATTTAAGGATGATTCCATGAGAATCCATAATTGAGATTGATTCCATGAGAATCCCTAATTGAGGTTGATTCCATGAGAATCCCTAATTGAGATTGATTCCATGAGAATCCCTAATTGAGAATGATTCCATGAGAATCCCTAATTGAGGTTTATTCCATGAGAATCCCTAATTGAGATTGATTCCATGAGAATCCCTAATTGAGATTGATTCCATGAGAATCCCTAATTGAGATTGATTCCATGAGAATCCCTATTTGAGATTGATTCCATGTGAAACCATAATTGAGGGTGATTCCATGAGAAACCCTAGTTGGGATGAATAGTAAACCCTAATAATGGGCAATGGGATGTGAAACCCTAACTCTAATGAAGTATGATAGTATGTGAAAACCCAAAGCCCTATTAAAGGGCAAAAGTATGTGAAACCCTAATTGAAGTTATAATACATGAAGCTTTAATTTGGGGCAACATGATGAAAACCCAGAACCCTAATAATAAAACAGTAGGTAAAACCTTATAAAGGTGAAATATCATAAATGGTTGATTATAGGCAAGCTTATTGTAAGCAATGCCTTAACATGAGATGAGTCCATATCATTAAAGATAGTTGGACCATTCTTATGTGTAACCTATGCACTTCATGGTAAGAGTGATAGGTTAGTGGATGAAAGGATTTAGATGGGAAATACCTCAATCCAAGATAAGCTGATAACTTAAGAAAGTTGGAAGTGATGAGGAAAGTGATACATCAAGATATGAAAGACTTCAGAGTTAGCATCTCAAAGTTGATATACTTTGATAACTATGATATCCTAATGAGAGATGGGAAACCCTAACCCTAAATTGGGTAATGGGACATGAGAAATCATAATATGATATAAATTCTAAACCCTAACCCTATTGAGGGAATAGAGGTGTTACTATTGTATTACATGAAGTAATATGTTATCGTTGCCTAGTGAGAGGTGATAAGATCTTTAATGGCCTTGTGAGCCATATGGTTAAATGTTGCCTAGTGAGAGGTGACAAGATGCTTTATGGGCCTTATGAGCCATACGGGAAATTATGGCATAGTGAGAGGTACCAAAATGATTATAAAAGTTTATTATAAGAAAAGGATAATGTTTTAATAAACTTAATAAAAGGAACAACTATATTCAATAAAGAATGTGTAAATCTATGCAGGATAACCTCAAGGTTCAGAGCCTAAAGTAGTATGTGATGATCAAGGATGAGTTAAAGGAATTAAATTCCATGAACTATGTAATCAAGATTGGTTAGAGTCCAATGCCTGGCTGTGAAATCAGGTTTGGAAGAGTCCAATACCTGGCAGAGGTGTAATGCCTATAATCAGGATTGGTTAAAGTCCAATGCCTGGCTGTGAAATCAGGATTAGTTAGAGTCTAATGCCTGGCTGTGAAATTAGGATTGGTTAAAGTCCGATGCCTGGCTGTGAAACCAGGATTGGTTAGAATCCAATGCCTGGCTGTGAAATTAGGATTGGTTAGAGTCCAATGCCTGGCTGTGAAATCAGGATTGGTTAAAGTCCAATGCCTGGCTGTGAAATCAGGATTAGTTAGAGTCCAATGCTTGGCTGTGAAATCAGGATTGGTTAGAGTCCAATGCCTGGCTATGAAATCAGGATTGGTTAAAGTCCAATGCCTGGCTGTGTAATCAGGTTTGGTTAAAGTCCAATACCTGGCAGAGGTAAAATGCCTGTAATCAGGGTTGGTTAAAGTCCAATGCCTGGCTGTGAAATCAGGATTGGTAGTGTCCAATGCCTAGCGGTGTAATTAGGTTTGGAAGAGTCCAATACCTGGCAGAGGCTAAATGCCTGTAGTGATAACACATGATTGGTAATAACCCAATGCTTGTAATGATGATTTAGGATTGTTATTAATTCAATTCATGTATTGATGATAAATGAGTACATGGTAGATATATCTCTTTATTTGTTTAACAGGTTGGCTAAGGCCAACAGAATGAAACAAGAATGTTTCATGAGTGACATAATAAGATGATGAGTGTCGCAAGAAAAGTTTGATATGATGGTATAACATGTTGGATAAATGATATACATGTCATTCCTATTCCTTATTAAAAGAATAGATGATATATTGCACTATCATAAATATTTGCAATGCTTACAAAGTTGAGAATGCTTTAAACTGTTTAACCTCTGCTTAGTTTCATATCTTTAATTGCAATATAATGTTTTGGCAGAGAGTTATATCTCCCGCTGGGGCAATTCATAATTGTCTCACCCCCGTGGGATCCAATGTTTTTAGGTGGACGCAGACAAAGAGGCAGGAAACCTTAGGCAGAGAAGGAACAACAGTAGCATCGAGGACAATAGTAATATCTCATATGGAGATACTGCCTGTCCAGTTGTATAGATAATAGTCCTATGTGTCGTCTCTGTACTCTCAGGTCCTTGGGATTTATAGATAGTGCTTTCATCATTGACTCGAGATTTTGGCTTGATGCCTCAAAGTTTTTGTGATGTATGTATATAATGTTATAGGACAGCTAATGTTGTAATCCTCGAGAAGATATAGTACAATTCATGTACCTTTAAATCAGGATGCATATAATGTTATACAATGGTTCTTGATGTAAGAGATTTCTTATGTTTGGATATCTTTGCAAAAAGTTTTAATTTTTAGTGATTTTTAGTAATCCACTGCAAATGATTCGCTTCCGCTTAAGTAAATCTAATTTTTATAAGTTGGATGCCACATGATCAATGAGATCTTCTATTTCAATGAGGAAGAGAAGGAACTGCTAAATAACAGTACTAGGATCACCGAAGGAGACGGGTTCAATCCCATGGAGCTCTGGAGAAAGCTGACCTACGAGTCATCGTTCAAGCCGGGAAGCAAGGTGGCGGCAGTGCACTCCTGCTTCTGGAGAATAGTGCACAAGTTCGAGGCGTGCCTGCTCTTCAGCAAGAATGAGTCAAGCAATGTCTACACTGAAGAACTCCATCTCATGTGGCACATGATGGAGGGCAGGGTGATCAACCTGGGGCGCTTCTTGCTGAATAGGCTGCACCCCATAAAGGATGCCACCAAGGAGTATTGTATGGGTGGCATCATCAATCTGGTTGTAGTCAGGTTAGGGTACCCAAGAGAACCGCTCAGTCTTTTGAGGACAAGGGGCGACAAGGAGATCGATCTTAAGTTCCTCATGAGGGCCAACATCATCAAGAAGGAGGGGCGAAGCTACTTCTAAAAATTCGCGAGAACGAACACCCTCCTTCTGCTTCCTAGCTGTGCCAACTACAACGTAGAAAAGCTGGTCTTTACCAACACATAGATTGAAGCGGTGGCAGTTGAAGCCTCTTACGCCGCCACCACCAGTATACAAGAGAGGGAAGCTACAAGAGGAGAACCAATTCCTCTTGACACTCGAAAGGACAAATCTTCCACAACTCCTACCGAGCCACCCACTTCTCCAGAGCCACCGACGACAACAATTAATAGAGCTGTCGTCACTCCTACAATACCAGCCGCAACCACGACAACATTTTCCATGGCTAAGGAAGTACCAGCGATCGTGGAGGTCGTTGAGATAACCGGGTCAGTGACAACCGAACAAGCCCCGAGGGAAGCTGCCACAAAAGAGACAGTCGCAGCTCCAGAACATGATGTGGTGCCCTTAGTGGCAGAAGAAGAAGCACAACTGGGCGCCAGTAATGGGGTGTTCGCTGAGATCCTTGAGATGGAGCTTGGAGCTACACACCCAACACCGACACCGCCGCCGATGTCCCCTATGACAGCTGCAGAGGAGGTCACCGACAACACAGAGGTGGAGCAGCATCCACCCACACCGCGACCCTCTCCACCACCACAAGCAGGCGAGGCAGAGACAATCGCAAAAGTGCTGACGCCTCGCCCCAAAACATCTACCTCGCGAATAGTGCAGATCGAAACTACCCCGAGTGAGGCGACACACTCGTCAGGTAGATCTTCACGCGGGAGGAGCGTCACGAGGGTGAGAGGGAGATCTACAGGAGACCCTTCATCGCTCAGACAGATGCTGGGGCACGAACTCGATAACTTGCGGGAGGTAATAGAAAACCACTCTGCTACTTTTTGTTCGCTCACCCGCAAGTTTTCCATTTTCCAACAGAGGTTGAACAACCAGGAGTGGCAACTGCTGACTCTAGTTGGTCTTCTCGGCCAACTAGAGGCACTCAACACCACACTTCAGCAGGCCCTCCAGTGCCTTGACGCGATTGATGAGAGGCTAAATAGGGGGGACGACCATCCACGCTCAAGGCAACTGAGAAGGTCTCCGTCACCCCCAGGCTCAGGCTTTGCACCCTCCTCATCTGCACCCTCAACTTCAGGTGCGTCGTCTTCTTCAAGAGGGCCTTCTACAACGCCCAACAAAGAGATGACACATAGGTCTACCGACGGGTCTCCAGCAGGACAGGAGAGATCCCGAGGCATATATGACTTCACTCGCTCCGCTTCCCTTGATGAAGCCGAAGATTATGATGAATCAGTCAGCATCAGGGAGGATTCTTCTAATGAATCGGAGGGAGATGGGGGGGGGACTTTGAAGCTGCCAACCGAAGACACCCCCTTAGAGGAAAAAGCTTGACGGCAGATGAATTCTCTAAGCCGTCAGAGATACATTCCTTTGAGATGGCAGACTTCGACAGAAGGGCCATCGGATACCTGATGATCAGGGACCATAAGCTGCTGAATAAGGTCCTGAGGTCGCAGGATGACGAAGAAGAAGCAATCTGGAGCGACGACTACTTTTCAGTACAACGGGAAATACTTAGAAGCTTATTTTGCTCCCTAGCCGTCATCAGGAAAAAGCTATTCAGGGTCCTGGAGGGTGCAATCATCGAGAACATCAACACCAGGATAGGTCGGAAGATGATATACAACGCCACCCCGACTTTGGTCAGAAGATTGATGATGGGAGTGTTAGACTCCATCACGGTGGCCAACATGCTATGACATATTGAAGAATACAACACAAACCTCGTGTTGGCCCCATACAAGCACCGCAACAATTGGTTCCTATGCGTGGCAGATCTCCGGAACCATGATGTCCAGCTGTTCAACTGTTGCAACGAGGAGGTGCCACGTTCAGGACTTATCTTCCGTCACCCAGAAGATAAACATCTCAGGCTTCTACCAATGCGTCTTCTCCGAGCTATCAAGCAAGGAGTCCAACGTCACAGTGGTGTTTGGAACTTCTTCTCTATCAGAGACTTACCTGTCCAAGAAGAATCAGGAAGTGGGAATAGCGCACTTGTCATCTTGCGTGCCATGGAGCTGCTTAACATATTTGGAAATATAAGGCACCTCCAGGGCCAAGATTTCTTTCAACTCAGGAGAATCTACTCTCTCCTGCTGATCAAAGACAAGCGCTACTTCCAAGACGCAGGGGTACCAGACAAGCTGTTGGATAGCGACAATGCAGACGAATCATCACAACCCAGTAGCACACCATAAATAGAAGCCGAGATAGAAGCAGACGCCTACGGGGTGGGAAAGCGGTTAGAAATCCTACGAGAAGTATGCAGAATGGAAGGCCCCGCTTCGCCCGACACTTCCGAAGAATTGATCAACAAGTTCGACCGTTTCTCATGCTCTACGCTCACACAGGAACATGTCAATGAAGTTCTTCTGAAGTTAGCCGACTCTACCCCCACAGATGTCATCTATGAGGCAGGAAGTGTCATAGTCCCAGTCGACGATTTGAGGGACATGGTAAAAGAAGGAGGATGTCTGGCGATATCAGTGGCAGCCGCCTACATCTAGACAATTCAGAAGAAGTTTGAACACGCATACATAGCCCATCCAATGTTGTTCAACGACATTTGCCTAGCCGATGAGTCAGGAGTGAATCAATCCTTTCTGGAAGAGTTGTAGTGTAGTGTTCCGCGCACCATCTTCCTTCCCATCCTGCACTACAACCACTGGACGCTCCTAACGATGTACACTCGACAACGAGCATGAATCTTCTACAACATCTCAGATAGCAATAAAGATCATCCGGTACAGTGTACATCGACAGCGTTGACATCCCTTGAGCGCTTAGTACGAAAATACTACAAGGAGGTGGCGGCGCTGATACAACCCTTCCTGGAGACAACAACTAGCAAATGACACAAGCTTCAGTTCTGCCACCACAGTCTACAACAAATTCCTTTATCCAACGACTGCGACATCTTCGTGCTGGAATGGATATCAATTAAATAGACGCCTGACCAGCTCCACCACACCGACTACCACAGAAAACATGGAGAATATGTGTGGGAGCTTCTATCTGGCAAAGGTGCACTCACCAGCTAACCCTCACTGAGTAAACATTACCCTACCTGATCTACTTCACAACTCTGGGACAGGGTGTGGAGTAAGTTTGGGGGGATTCTATGTACCAGTGAGGGAGGTACTAAAAGTCTTTTGAACTTCACCCTTTTGTTCTTTTTGTTCTTTTTATATAACATGTGTACATATATATATATATATATATATATATATATATATATACATATATATGCCTCACACAAAACATGCCTCATACAAAAATTTTGCTTATTTTGTCTCTATACATATGTACAAAGACACTTTATAGTAAAAAAAGACCTGATGCGACTTCTTGCTAGTTTGTTTTTTCTGTGTCCAAAGAGATGCTGGTTTTGTTATGCCTTTTCGAAAATGCAGCCTCAAACAACAAAAGACTATGACTTTCCATGCCAAAAATTTTGAAAAATAATCGCATAACAGCTAAGAGACGTGTATGCAGAAGGAAAAAGCTGCCCAAACAACAAAAATTTCTTTTGTTTTCCCTTATCCAACAAAATCCCCAAAAGAGAGAATAGCCTTATGAGAGTGAATAAAAGCTTGAGAGTTGTGCCAAGAAAAAAAAAGTATATATATACACACTTGTTTTTCCAAAAGTACCTATCTTTAGGCATGGAAGATCCGGGGTAGTGGTATGTAGGATGTGAAATCATTGTTCTGAAGCCAACTGGCTTGGACTGTAGGGACCACTTGCCCGCTAACGATCCCGTACCTGGATGGACTGATGGGAAATAAGAAAAACCCAAAAATCCTTAAGCCTACCCAAACACACAACTTTTTGTTCCCAAAAGCTATTTGGTGTGAAAGCTAACTTTGAAATCATGCACCCAAATCTCGCTGAAGCTGTGGAGAAGAATTTTGCTTAAATAAGGCAGGAAAAGTAAAGTCTGTTGTTCGTGGTCGGGCAGTATTCTCTTTAAGACATCTCAATATTTGCTCAAACCCTTTGTCTGAAAACTATACCGGTTAAGAAGAAGCATCACCAAAAAAGTTTTAAAAGATCGATTGAGGACAATCAAAATGCTAAGTTTGGGGGACTTGATAACACCAAATTTTGTGATGTTTATGGCCCTTATTTCATTGTCAAAACTGCCCTTTTAAACTATTTTACTCTCCTTTTTGTCATGTTTTTGAATAAACAGGACACGCTATGCTCTTATCCCATTTTTATCATCTTTTGCAGGGTTTTCCTCCTTTTCCCACTCTTTTATCAACAAAAAGCCCATCCCAGCCCATGAATGTGTTTTACCTGCATTGGCCTTCCTACTAGTTGGCTGATACACTCACACCTCACCACAGCAGCCCGATACGGATGCTGCACGACACGGGTGTGCCGCGTAAGAAGGCTCTGACAGGCGACATGCCACTTACCCAACATGGAGCTGTACTCACCACGACTACTGAAGCGTGTCGCGCGATACAAGCCATCCACCGACAGGCACCCATTGACACAATACCCGATATGCTTGCTGACCGACACTCGTTGTGCCGGGCGACACGCACGCCGGGCGTCCCTGAAGCCGCGCTGATAGAACCGATGAAAGACACGTGGCGCCCGGAGAACCGCAACCTCTTCCAACTGCTTCCTATAAATAGCAGCTATAGGACTCCGATGGAGAGGGTGGGAATCTCATGAAAGATAACTTGGGAAAGTAGCTGGAGCTACGTGCCGCATCCCAGAGGTGTACCGGGCAATACTAGGTGAGCACTTCCCCGACCCGATAGGGTAGGAATGGTTCACTTAGAATCTATCCCGGTCACCACAACAGCCTGATATCGACCAGAATGGGTACCCAATATGAGAAACTCGATACTCTGAGTGGTCTCTAGCCTGACACGATACCACACCCGATACGAATCAACCGTTACGATGTGTCTCATGAGAGGGTGGCATCCCGACATGGCCGTATCGGGCATGAGCGCCTTGAATGATACGTCAGCTTGTCATGACGTGTCGCCCGACAGGGGACGCTGCCCGACACAGGCATATCAGGCAAGGATCCTGCCCGATATCAGGCTAGCGATACCTTAGGGATCTGCTGTTGCTTATCGATCTCCTAAATCAAGGAGGCGATACCTATCTTTCCTTTTTCAGTCATTTACTTTCTTTACTTACGCAATGTAACCAAATGCCTTTATATAATGATTATGCTAATGGAATTAGAGAAGTTTTAAATAGCTGTTGCTTTATGTTTGGTTCCTTTTTGTTGGATGATTGCTCTATTTAGCATCTGAACTCTAGCTTGTATGTTTGGATCATGTTTTGACTAGCTATCAAATCGTGTTTCCCATTGCCACTCCCTCGAGAGAGGTGTTGTGGCTCTAGTGTTTGGTCCGATCCGGGAGTACGAGAGTACCCAGGATCGGAGTTGCTTTAGTGATCTTTCCACTCTAACCCAAGACCAGAAACCTTGAATGAGGTGTTGGTGCTTAGTTAGAGGTACGCTCTTTGAGAGAAGGGGTACTAGATGTTCCTGCTGTCGCTTGTTTTACCGAAGTTTTCCTCCTTCGTTCCTTATGAAAGTAATAGTGTTATCTCATCTGGTTCTGTTTCGCTAAAACCCTAAAAATCGATAAATGCCAAAAACCTTAATTTTCCTTGTAACTCCAGTTGAAGATAGTTTTCTTTTATTTTATCGATCTTCGCCTATTGTTCCCTTTGGGAACTTTATCTTCACCTTACCCTTACCGGAGTGTAGAGTGCCGAGTCCATGTTCTTAACACTACCACCCTTTTCCCTATGGTTTGACCCCGATTGCTACTTCGGACCTCGTCATCGTTGTGGGGGCCTAAGAGTCGGGTAATTTAAAAGTCCGACAACTTCAAATCTGCTCCCTTTTAGACGCGCAATTTAGCCCGGTCAGTTACACCTTAGATTTATCCAACTATCTTTAATGATATGGAGTTATGTTAGTGGTTTAGCATTGTTGATATAGAATAAACTATTATCAACCACTTTATGTATTTCAACTCTTAGGATGTTATCCACATCATTATTTAGTATTGCATACATCATTCCTAAGAATTTCATGTCTCATCTTTGTAAGGTATATAGGGTTGTTACACATGCATGGAGTTAGATATATAATGATCTAGGCATCATCTTGTCCCTTATATCCTTATTCATTAAAGTATCAACATTACCATTCAAATGATTCATCAACTTTACCCTTCATGGATATAACATCCTCATCATACTTGATTATATTAACCACACCATACTTTAGTATATTGGCTATTATACCATCACTAGGATTTCACATATCATTACATGGCATCACCCTGGAGTTGAGTGTCACATCACATCATTCATCAGGGTTCCACATAACATCATTCTAATTCAGGGTTTCACATGGCATTACCCTAGATTAGGATTTCCCATGGCATCACCCTCAACTAGGGTTTCACATGAAATCGTCCTCAATTAGGATTTCTACTCTAATTACCAACAATTAGGGTTTACTATTCATCCCAATTACGATTTTGATTTAAGTATCCATAATTAGGGTTTTCTATTCATCCCAATTTAGGGTTTTACATCACCTTACCCTAAATTAGGTTTACACATATCATCACCCTGGATTAGGGTTACACTCAAAATTGCCCAGAATTAGGGTTAGGGCTCAATAACCTTGTCAATTAGGGTTTATGCTCATGATTAGGGTTTTATGATCTCTTTACTAAGGATCATACCCTTAATCACCACATGAATCATACTCAAGTATGAATTCCATTCTATCATCCTCTCAACTCGATTAGGTTATATCAACCCTTCAATAAAGTACATACAACTATGATTGACATAGTATACTAAATTATTGCTATTATAAACAATTAGGGTTTATCCTTTTAAAGGTACTAATCATCTAGGTATTTTATGGGTTCAAGCTTTATACCTATCATTGATTATCGTTGCTATCAATCATTGGATTAATGGAACAATCATCACCTTTAATTTCCAAATGATTGAATCACATTTGACCTCCATTCGGTTTTGGGGTTTCATCACCAAATGGTTTTGAAACCATTTGACTCCAAATGGTTTTAAAACTGTTTGACCCCAAATGTTTTCAAGACCATTTGGACTCAAACGGTCTCAAGACCATTTGGGCCAAATCAGTCTCAAAACCGTAAGGGTTCATTAGGTACATTCATCAATCAAATTGAATGTAATTTGCACCATTGAACTGACCATTGATTAGGCAATTGAAGGATTCATCAATCAACACAATTAGATCTTTATCCAATAATCAATGATCTACCATTAACCCTCCAAACAGTTTTTAAACTATTTGGTCCCAAATGGTTTCAAGACCATTTGGGCTCAAACGGTTTCAAAACCGTTTGACCCAAATTATCTTGAAATTTTTAGGATCAATCATGGATTCTTCAATCAACTCGATTAGGGTTTCCAATTGAAGGATTGTACATAAATTGAATCAATCAATTGGATCCATTGGATCATCATCCAACATGTACTTGGGTTCAGACCTCAAATGGTCAACCTAACCAAACAGTCAACCCTCTCTTGTGGTTTGCAGTCCAAGTCATCAAACGGTTTGCAAACCGTTTGGTCTCCAAACGGTTTTGTGAAACCGTTTGGACCAAAAATCCAAAACCATTTGCAACTCAATTTTTTTGAAATGTGTGCTTGTGATGATTTCATCACCATCAGAAATCTACTTCCATACACATGGAAGTTGCATCAATTAATCAAAGGTATTGCAGGAAGAATAATTGAATCAATTGAATTGAGAAATTGAATTCAATAACAATGATTAAGGGTTCAAGTTATATAACCCGCCTCCAAATGAGTTTCAAAGCTTGGATGTTCACGTCAAAAATGGTATATGAAGCTTTTGCAACTCCCCCTAGGCTCGTCCTCAAGATTTTGGGTGAAAAGATTGGCTAGGGTTGAAGATGGAGTGAAGAAAAGAAGAAATCAAACATTGATTTGTGATTTCCACCATGAATTCAAGGTAAAAGAGGGTCAAGAAGCTTACCAACAGGTTGGGGCTCGTTTTACTCTTTCTACCAAGATCCCAAGGTCATTTTGCAAGCAAAGGGTGGAAGTGAATTCGAAATTCCCCTTTTACTCTATGGATAAATGAGCTTATATGCAAATTTTATTAAAAATTCAATTAAGAGAGAGAAAGTAGGCATTATCTCCCCCTTATCCTTGCCACTTACCCCCTTCTCTTCCTTAGGGACGATTCTATCCTCTTTGCCTCTTATTCCTCTCAACTATACAAAATTTAAAGAAAAGAAAATTAAGCACCTTAATCCATTTAATAATAATATCCGTGAGTGGATATTTCTTTTTCTTATAATAATGTGAGTGGGTTTTTCATCTCCTTGAGATATTTCATGTCCCTTGCAAGGAACAAGTACGTTCACACATATCTGAATTCAACCATTTCAATTTTTTTTGAAGGTAATTTTAATTAATAAATTTATTTTTGCATTAAATCGAATTAGGGTTTCAATTATACTTAAATCTTGATTATTTTAATATCAAGATTATCTCTCCTCCAAAGTGATTCAAATGACACACCCCTCTGGTTTTCTTTGCTCTAAAGGATGCCAAGAAACATTAGGGACTATTTAGAAGAGGTAATTTGCATATTGAACCCTAGGTTTTGGGTAAATTGCACATTACACCAAAACTAGGTTTAAATGCACAAACATTGCTCAATCGGCTCTTTCTTGGTACTCAAGCTTTCAAAAGCCATACCTCTGCATCATTTTCACTCTCATGATGCCTCAACACTTGAGGAGCATTTATCAAGTAACATTTGCAAGATAACCCCTCAAATTGGGTAAATTGCACTTTGGTCCAGAATAAGCAAACATTGCTTCAACATTATTCAAACAGGACCAAAATTGAAACATAAGTTCCTCTTGGGCCTTAATTACTTTTCACCAAATAAAATTAAGGATCTAATTATCTTGCTTAAGCAAAACTTCTAGGGTTAAGGCATAACCTAGGTCAGGGATGTTACATTCTCTCTCTAAGAAAGTGGATCAAGCTCTCATGCATACACCTACATGGGTGACACGTATGATCCAAACATATGTCTGATCAAAATTATCCAAAGCTCTACATGCTTATCTCATGAGCTATTCATCATGCCCTTTTGGCCTAGGTTTCAACCTATTTCCAACACTACTGATGTGCTCTCCTACATAGGTGCATGCTCTTTGATGCTCATATATGCCCATAAGGGTTTCTATATGGTCATCACTATCCTCTTCAATGAAGGAGCTATCATTCACCCTAACATGCACGACCCTTCCAAGGTTGGGTCTCCAAAAGGCATTAGGTAAACCAACCTCACATAGCTCATGCTTCTTGCGGGTACTCAAAAAAACCAAAAAGCATGCCAACCAACGTATCTGGTCAGCCATGATATCTAACTCATCATGTCATCTCTCTCTAACAACCACTTAGGGTTAGGGTTAGCATCATCCTCAGAGGATGTGTTAGGTCTCTACCTCTTCTTGGAGACCTCTGCCTCCATGACTAACTCTATACTCATCCTCCTGACAAGGTCTAACCTCAGGTCTCTCCTGAGGGCACGACAAAACCTGCCATGCAACCTAGCCATGCAACTAATCTTTAGTTTATGCTTAAACTATTAATCTTATATCCATGACATCTTGTTTACATGGTTTTCATTGATTTGGTGTAGGATTCCTTAATCCTTATCATACTTATCTTAACCTCAAGAGGGTGAGTAAGAGAGAGAAAAAATCCTAAACCTTAGAACCTTAATTGAATTAGGGTTGAGAATGGATGAAAATAGATGAGAGAGTCCTAAAGGTATCTTATTTCAAGTCAAGACCTCAAACATTGGCCAGACAGTCACACTGCATCTGGGAGTCCTCGTGACTGACTAGCGGGGTGGAGGAAAATATTGCCATCCCTCGGACCGTGATCCTTTTCTAGACACCTTAGTCTTTGGAAAATCCTCTAATAACTCACTCGGTTCTACAAAGTTTGTAAAATTTAATAATTACTAAGGATTAAATGAGAAACCAAGGCTTTGATACCAAATGTAATGATCCCGCCTCCCGGTAACCCCCAATAAAGGGAGACCAAAAGGTTAGAGCTGCTATCCCAATAACTTAGTATCCATGGTTTAACATTTAATAAAAAATAACTATTAAATTCTACTAAAACTATACTGGAAAGCTGGAATAAAATAAATCTTTTGCATACCTTGTAAAAATTTTAGATTTCTAGAATTCTATCCACGGATGGAGTCTATCTAACTAATCCTCCTTGAACTATTATTTGTATCTTCAAAATATATCAATTTACTGTTTGTCCTTTTCAGATACTTGTACATTAAACACCGACAAACAAAACGTCGATCAGTATATATCTATATCGGTATGTGGGGGACAATCAAAATTTCACAATTATTGCTAACAACCTAAATAACAAAAATAAG
The DNA here is from genome assembly GCA_963693085.1 of Alisma plantago-aquatica. Classification (NCBI taxonomy): domain Eukaryota; kingdom Viridiplantae; phylum Streptophyta; class Magnoliopsida; order Alismatales; family Alismataceae; genus Alisma; species Alisma plantago-aquatica. The sequence goes on along the minus strand of OY856409.1, from coordinate 637,391,526 downwards.
TTATTAACAATCTAAATTTACATTTTCAATGTGACATTCTCAACCGCTTTTCCCCTAACCCTGGATCACCCTCTCTAGGGTTTTGTCCTAGCAAGGGACGAAGGCCACCTTTTCCATCCTGAGCTTGGTGCCTGGGGTCACTTCTTGGTGCCCAATGGTCTTCCCTCCAGGGCTAGACCGAATGGACCTTCCCTCTGTGGCTTGGTCATGCAACATACATCAGGGTGGCATGTATGTTCGAGAATACACATGTATACTTAAATGTGATAATGATAGCGACTTTATAGGATTGCATAAATAAACACTTCAACAGTTTAGGCTGCATCCAATCGATCAAACCTTCGATATAATGGCATGAAACTAATTTGATTATTCTTAAATAACCTTATACATGTTCAATCGAATCAAGATAGTAATATTCCAAGGAAGTATGAAATCCAGGCAAGCAAGAAATTCACACAACAAGGATCCTGAAATAACCATACAATTTCTTCACTACTAATGTTATCAAGATCTATTCAATCTAACTTTCTTCCTAGGGTTTCTATTTTCTTTTAGGGCTTCACTTGCAATTAGGGTTTCATTATCACTTTTGCTACTACAAACCCTAAAATAGTAAAACTACCCATAAACCCTAATTATCTCGTCCTATCTCTCCTAACATTCTTAGGGTCAACAATTAGCAACATATTTCCAAATAATTCGAATTAAACATATTAATCTCTTCCTTTACCCTAAATTAGGGTTACTACATGAATTAACATAGATTCTTGATTTAAAACCCTAAAATGAGCAACTTCTCATCTAAAATAGATTTGAATCTTTACTTTATGTTCCAATAGGCTATTAGTGCATGAATTAACCAATTAGGCATCATTGATTCAATCTTTAATCACAATTATGGTTTTATCATTACTTAATGTATAATTAAGGTTAACTTAAAGCACATTTAAAGCTACGATGAGATTCAGGATAAGAAACTATTTTTAATGGATTCTACACATTCTCGTGTCAATTTTCATATATTACATGTATTTATCTGAGCTACCATTTATTTTCTACAAATATTGTGAGATTTTCTTACATGGACCAATAAGAGGCTGCCACATCAGCTAGTGTGCGCGTTGCTCTCCTGCGTAACCCAAACAACTTGAAACATAAGATATTGACAAAAATACTCCCATGTGGCTATCCGGTTCTTCATATGTTGGAGGGGTAATTTCGTCTAAAGTTGCCTGGTTGTCCCCTTCCTTGCGAACCCTCCCGCTGCTGTCATGTGCGGCCTTTTGTGGGGCTGTCTCCCCTCCCCAGAGCTTGAAGGGTACCACCATTGGTCCCTCTACATCTGACTCCCACCACCATGCTCAACAATGCCCCAAGTCGTGGCCAAGGTGGTGCAGTTCAAGAGAATCCAACCTGCGACGTGCGACCAGTTTGCAGACCTCCTACAGGCACTGCGCAGGGGTCAGAGTGAGTAGATGATGGCCGAGTTCCTTTCTGGTGGTGTGGGAGCGTCGTTCTTCCTTCATACTCCCGTCCATGGATCCTCGTCACTCCAGGGGTCGCATTACCCCCTTGGTTAGGGTTTGTACAGATACAAGTTGAAGAAGAGTGTGAGATGGGGAAAACTCGAGGCTATGGGTCTGACCCTTATATAGGGATAGGTAGCAGCGTCCTAGCATGCTTACCCATGAGGAAACAAGTCCCTTCATCCGTAGAAGACTACTATCCTTATTAGGGTTTAATTAAAACTTTGATTACTTCCTTGTCCAACCATACTTCTTGGTTATCAAGGAATCTCATATTAGAGTATTTATATAATGGAAAATCAAAAAATTATCACTTATATTTCCTTTTTCTTTCTTGGATTTTAATCTATCAGTCACGAGGATATACTTCCTTATATCAGGTATTATTCAACACAAAGGTACTACATATTCCCATTAGTTCATGACACTTTATCGCTAATTTCTAAAATTATCCCCTCCTTGCCATTATTACCATGTGGATTTGAAATCTCATTCATAATGATTTCATTATCCATATTTCCACATATTTCTTATTTTTTCATCATTATCTCAACTTTATTTCTTAATAATGCTTTATTTGATTTTTATCTCTTTCCTCTCCTATTATCTTTGCAACTTGGACTCCTTGGAACCCAAGAAATCCTAAAGATACGAAAGCCCTCCTTGAAGGATAATTCTTAGCCTTCTAGATGCTTCCACATCTTTCTTTTCCCCTTTTCTTAAATATTCATTTATTAATTGAATTTCTTTTTCTTTTTATTGGGCCCGATAGCCAATAAGGCCCAAAAAACAAACAAGAAAGGCTATTATAAATGAAATCCATTCATTCAAATCCAATCACAATTATTTGTTCATATGTCTTTAATAAGTGAAATTGCATTTCCTACTAGAAGAACCTGAAAATTGGGGTTGTAACAGAGGAGGACAACATAAACAAGACAAGGCGCAGGAGAAAAGAGACAAAGAGGGAGGAAGAGAAGGAATAATGATGGGGGAGAAAGGAACATGGAGAGGATAGAAGGAACAAGAAAAGGAGAAGTAAATATTCCAATATTCGAATGTTGAGAGAATATAGTTAAAAAAATGTCAACGTAGAGTTTCAAAAATATCCCTATGTGATTTGGATTGTAGATGTAAAAAGTACCAAAAGACTTCGAATCATTGTCAAAACGTCTCCCATAGAGACCTGTCAACACTAAATCTTGATTGAAGAGTTAGGTGTAAAATATCATCAGACTGACTAGCTTATTAGATTTTCTAGCATATTAGTTGTAGAAATTTTCCCACAACACCCAGTTTAATCTGTGTCAAAATTGTAAAACACACTATAATTTTCTCTTCACTATTTTATATTAGCATATATATACCAAATTACAAAGATGCATTTTAGTCACAAATATTTGTACCAGAAGTATCTTCTTTTGGTGTGTTCTGATACAATTTTATTTTAGTTTAATTAGGAGATATTTATCATCCAACCCTCCTGAAGTAGGAAAGACACAAAGAAAAAAGAATACTAAGCCACTTACAGACACACATATCACAAACCAAGCCAACCAAGGGTCATCCATATTCCAAAAAAAGCAAGAAAGAAACCACTACTATGCAATTTCCATTTATCTCTAATGTAACATATGTTCTTTTTATCCATCCTCATGAAAGTTATAATCTACATGATAGATTTAGAGGATGTGGTAGGACGGATAGGCTCCTTGTAGTGATCCTCATGTCACCGGAGTTCACTTGTTTATGTATTGATGATGTATGAAACATAGACCCAACAATCATGGAATCCTATAACATAGCTTTCACGTCTCTATAAATATATCTATGTTAGGAAAATATGGCATCAGATATGACAACAATTTTTTTTACTGCCATATTTTTCTTAGACAACATATTACGTCAACAAGTATGAATTGGGAAGGAGGATTGTAAGGCATATACTTGGCCCTGGAGCAAGTCCATCAACTATCCTTATTGCAATGTGATTCTTTCTCAAGTTGCACCAATATGGCTATCGGCGGTGCCCTCTTGGTGGATCATGGTATGATCTTCTCAATGACACACACTAACCAACTAAAGGTGGCTAGATGCAACCCTAAGGGAAAACACACAGATCTCTCAAAATTTTTATATTGACCTACTCCAACGCACAGGCTTAACTAATCACACGTACCCGGAAGCACACGAGGTTGTGTTGTAGTATAGGCTAGTGGTAAGATTAGGGTCGATCCTTAGGGATAGAGGGGGCACTAGAGCTAGGTTTTTGTTAGCTATGTTCCTAAAAGTGAGATTAGAGTTTGAGGGTTTAAAGTTGGATTTGGTTTGATTATGCTACAAGTTCAAGCCAAAAAGAGCAAGAAAGAAACTAAGTTAGCATGAACTCTAGATTACTCAAAGCTAAATAAGACTAAGAGACTAAGCAAGGTAAACAATTAGACTAGAGCAAGGAGTTAAACTACACTAGCAAGCTAAGTTATCAACTAAGATGCCAGCAAAGCAATGAAACAAGAAAGAGACTAAGTTATCACTAGTTGGCTAAACTAACACAAGCAATCTCAAAGGATCCCTAGCCACTTGAGCGAGAACTAACTATCTAGAACTAAGAAATTAGCTAAGAATTAACAAAGACAATTGACTACACTATCATTAACAAGCTAAGAAGGCAAAAGTGGATTTTAAGCAATATGATGGATAGGTGGTCCGTTTGGGAAAGCAACTTGATATTATTTGTGGGAAGGTTAACATAGCATGAAAATCTCACATTTAAAACTAGATTACCAAACCAAACAACAAGGCAAGTGCTATTAGAATATATCCTAATCTACTAGTTGCAGAACTAGGACTAGGTGTAATTCGAGTAGGACTTGGCAAGTCTAGGTTTCTAGGGTAAGTGGTATTGGGGTAATTGAGAGACAAGGGTAGGAATGAGAGTAGAGATGAGGGTATTTCACCTCATGTTACTTTCCATCTAGCCTTTAGGAAACTCTAGGCAATTGCATTAATCACACTTATACTAGCTACTTAGATCTCACACTAACTTGTAGAAAAAGGGAGATATGTGTTGGAAAAAAGGGGGCTAGCTAGGGATACACTAATTGGACCTAGGAGCCATTCCTAAGATTGCCACATACATTCCAATTTCCCCTAGAACCTGTGTGTCATCAAGCATCACAAAACAAGCAATTTATGTTTAAAAGCACAAACCACATGTAAGATAATGAGAAATGATATAGAAAAAAGAATCAATCACCATAGAATGAAATTATGTTCAACATAAGTTATTTTCCTTGAACATGGTATCAAATTCACATTTTAACCCCAAACAACCCACTACTAGGGGCTTAGCCAGACATGCTCAAAGAAAAGATAAAATAAATGAGAAGAATGGGGTAGGAATCCATGGAGCTTGGAGTAGCTTCTTCTTCTTCAGCACCTCCTAGCTATTGTAGGGTGTGGCTCCTCCTTCAAGGTGGGTGGAAAGCATGGATATATGGGAGATTATGATAGGAAACCTAGAAAACTAGGTTTGTATGGTGGAAATAGAGTGGGAGGTAGGTGAGTGGAGTAAATACAAGGAAGGAGATGAATAAGCTCTAGAGTAGCTAGGAAGAGGCTAAGGGAAGCTAACCTTCGTGATGTGGCCACCACCTATGTATATATAGGTGGTGGGGAGGCACTAGGGTAAGTTGGGGCAAAGTGGGAAAATCAGTGGAGAACATGGATAGGTTTAGGTGGTCACCACCACCGTGGTGAGATGCCACGACAGTGGTGGGGGGTTGCATGGCACAATCGTGGGAATTGGAATGGTTGAGGTGCAAAGTGGAGTTAAAGTGATGGTAATCGCCGTGGCGGGGTGCTACGGTCATGTTGGGTAGAGGATACCATGGTCATGTGGGATACAACGGCTGCAACATACTAGATCTCGGATCCTACCCTAGAAGTTGACATTTTGGACTTAGCTAAATGAGGTTGAAGGTCGGACCTAAATAGATGTTTAGTATAACCCCAATGAGCTAATGCATGTATAGATCACCATAATGTAACCTAATGTTCTAACATTAATCTAAGGTTTATAATGGATACATAAAATATGCCACATAACTCATTTTGGTGGTAATATGAAGATACATAACTTAATTGGATGAATAATTTAGATAATGGGCCGTTAATGGGCCATATAACATATCTCATAAAAAGACGTCTCAAAAGTGGAAAATAACTTCAAATTCAAAAACTCTTACTATCCTTCATTTCTTCTAGCTTAGAACATCATTCCTACTCTATTTTTCCATGAAGGTGTTGTCCCAAGGTAAAAGGAGGTGTCTACCTTGGTGAAGAAGGCTCCTAGGGTTCCAAATTTTCTCTATTTAGGGTTTCTAAAGATCCTCCTTGGTGATTTTGACCAAAACTAGTAAGTATCCTCCTTTCCTTCCCTATTTTCATATTGTTAGTCTTGCTTCCACCTTCCTCCAGGTCAAAACCATGGCCTTCCATGGTGAAACCCCACCTAGAACCCATAAACACCTCATCTCCATGTTCTTTTGTTAGGGTTTTTTTACCTCTAAAGTGGAGAAGGTGCTTATTTCTTGATATAGGAGCTTTGTTGGAGAAACCAACCTCTCTAAGATTGGGAACCTTACTTATTGGACCTACCCACCTCCCCTAGAGGTTCTTTTAGAGACCTAGGCTTGGATCTAGAACTGACTTGGACTGTTTAGACTCTGAAGTTTAGGTATGATGTATCCCCTATTCTTCTATGTTGAGCAATTCACCTATGCTTATTCATTCCCTTTGTCTTATGGACATTAGCCTATACACAATGTCTTTTCTTTTGAAAATCATGGTTCATGTGAACTACCTTATTTGATATTGATCATGGATATTCTTTTGAACTCTTATCTTATGCTTTGTTCATGATGGAACTCTAAAAGATGACATGTGATGACTTTTGCCCACTTATGAGGTAGATGTATATGTCGGTCACTAATGTGGTGACTAGTTTATATATTCTAACTATACTTCCTACTTTCCTCTATATTTAAAATGCTATGTGATTCAGTAGCACTAGAGTAGTGTAATTGCATTGGTTTTTATGGCTGATGTGTTATTTCCTGCCAAGCATATGTGATATTTCCTACTCTTTTGGGATGGAAAGCAACCTCATACCCAGGGCAATATGTGTGATTCTTGGCCCATGTTTTATATATTTGGGAGATTGGAATTATTCCTTTCTCTATCAGGTTTCAAGTTTATGAGACTTGGCTGCCTTTGTGTTTATATTGTTCTAGGGCTATGTTTATCTCACATGCATGCAGGTTGATGATATGGGGTGTGTGCCCTAATTCTTTACATGTGCTTGTGTGGCACAATATTTGTGTTTTATTAATGGCAAGCATTCTTTTTTTATCATATGATTTCAATTCCTTTTCTCTTGATACCCATTTGGGTGGTCCTCACCCTTTCTATGGGAAGCCTTTTATATTTGATGTCATTTATTCCATATATTGCTCAATTTCCTATTTAGTATGCACATACCATCCTTTCCTGATGTCATCTATTTTCTCTTCTTACTGGGGTATGCTTCCAACCCTAGGTGGAGGACAATGCGGACATGGCATGATGATGTGGATATAGCTTAAGAAGTTAAATCTTAGATACAAAATTTTTATGGTTTAGATTTCCCTGTACTCAGATCCTTATGTTGTATCATACATGTAAACCCTTATGGGATATTATGATGTACTTTTATAATAACCTTGTTATAAATTGAATATAGTCAACATTTTTATTCCGCTACTATACTTTGGTTGTTTTGAATACCATTTATTGAAATTTAAAAATGCTACACCTATTCCAACATACCTTTGAGTGTGTTTGAAATGGATGTTTTATTATTCAAAGTTTTTAGTAAGGGGGTGATCCTTCCTCCTTACAACATGGTATCAAAGCCTATAGTAGTCGAAATCTGACTATTTCAATTTTATCTCGCTAGTTAGAATCCTTGCCTTACCTTTAAGTGACATGTTTTCCCTAGAGTTGATCAATATATGATGAAGGGTTAATTTAGGATCATATAGTTTCACATTAGAATAATGATGAATAGATCCTTAAAATACTTACAAGTGAAAGATGCATAAGTAACCATAGTAACTTGAGGTTGTTTAGCTTGGCCTTAAGGCAGCTACTAGGACATGAAGTTGAAAGCAAAGGTGTCTAAAAAGGATCAGGGTTTGGGGGCTGATAAGATTTTCCTCTGCACCACTAGCTTGGTTTATGAGGACTCTCAAATCCATATGATACCAGCCTGGCCTGAGTTGATATGAATTGTTTAAAATAACATGCTTTTAGGCTATAGTAGTCTTAGACATCTATATGATTTATCTTTAGGTACCCTAATATGTTGAACTAGTCTCCCAGGTGTAAAGACTTGTTTGAGGATGGACAAGAGCAAGTTAGCCCATAGTTCATAGTTAGTCCTTACAAGTTATGTTTTTTTTTCATGATGCTTATGTAGTTGGATGTAAGGAAGTATAGTTGAACCTTTTGTACCTAAATAATAGTTTTGACTTAATAAGATGAATCCTTTAAGGGGTGGTGAATAAGTTGTTTTCTTATATGTGGATGTTTTGATATCGAGGACGAAATCCCTTTAAGGGGTGGTGTGCTGTAACATACTAGATCTCAGATCCTACCCTAGAAGTTGACATTTTGAACTTTGCCAAACAAGGTTGAAGGTTAGACCTAAATAGATGTTTCACATAACCCCAATGAGCTAATGCATGTATATATCATCTGAATGTAACCTAATATTCTAACATTAATCTTAGGTTTATAATGGATACATAAAATATGCCACATAACTCATTTTGGTGGTAATATGAAGATAAGAAACTTAATTGGATGAATAATTTAGATAATGGGCCGTTAATGGACCATATGACATATCTCATAAAAAGAAGTCTCAAAAGTGGAAACAAACTTCAAATTTGAAAACTCTTGATATCCTTTATTTCCTCTAGCTTAGAGCATCATTACTACTCTTTTTTGCCACGAAGGTGCTATCCAAAGGTAAAAGGAGGTGCCTACCTTGGTGAAGAAGGCTCCTAGGGTTCCAAATTTTCTCTATTTAGGATTTCTAAAGCTCCTACTTGGTGATTTTGACCAAAACTAGTAAGTATCCTCCTTTCCTTCCCTATTTTCATGTTGTTAGTATTGCTTCCACCTTCCTCCAGGTCGGAACCATGGCTTCCATGGGAAACCCCACCTAGAACCCATAAACACGTCATATCCATGTTCTTTTGTTAGGGTTTTTCACCTCTAAAGTGGAGAAGGTGCTTCCTGCTCGAGATAGGAGCTTTGTTGGAGAAATCGACCTCTCTAAGCTTGGGAACCTTACTTATTGGACCTGTCCACATCCCCTAGAGGTTCTTTTGGAGACCTAGGCTTGGATCTAGGACTGACTTGGACTGTTTAGACTCTGAAGTTGAGGTATGATGTATCCCCATTTCTTCTATGTTGAGCAATTCACCTATGCTTATTCATTCTATTTGTCTTATGGACATTAGCCTATACACAATGTCCTTTCTTTTGAAAATCATGGTTCATATGAACTATCTTATTTGATATTTATCATGTGATCATGGATATTCTTTTGAACTCTTATCTTATGCTTTGTTTATGATGGAACTCTAAAAAATGACATGTGATGTCTTTTTCCCACTTATGAGGTGGATGTATATGTTGGTCACTTATGTGGTGACTAGTTTATATATTCTAACTATACTTTCTACTTGCCTCTACATTTAACATGCTATGTGATTCAGTAGTACTAGAGTAGTGTAATTGCATTGGTTTTTATGAAAGATGTGTTATTTCCTACTGAGAAGATGTGATATTTTCTATTCTTTTGGGATGGAAAGGAACCTCATACCCAGGGCAAGATGTGGGATTCTTGGCCCATGTTTTATATATTTGGGAGATTGGAAGTATTCCTTTCTCTATCAGGTTTCAAGTTTATGAGACTTGGCCGCTTTTGTGTTTATATTATTTTGGGGCTATGTTTATCTCACATGCATGCATGTTGTTGATATGGGGTGTGTGCCCTAATTCTTTACATGTGCTTGTGTGGAACAATCTTTATGTTTTATTAATGGCAAGCATTCTTTTGTTATCATATGATTTCGATTCCTTTTCTCTTGATACCCATTTGGGTGGTTCTTATCCTTTCTATGGGAAACCTTTTATATTTGATGACCTTTATTCCATATATTGCTCAATTTCCTATTTAGTATGCACATACCAGCCTTTGCTGATGTCATCTATTTTCTCTTCTTGCTAGGGTATGCTTCCAACCCTAGGTGGAGGACAATGAGGACATGGCATGATGATGTGGATATAGCTTAAGAAGTTAAAGCTTAGAGACAAAGTTGTTATGGCTTAGATTTCCCTCTAATCAGATCCTTATGTTGTATCATACATGTAAACCCTTACAAGATATTATGATGTACTTTGGTAATAACCTTGTTATAAATTGAATATAGTCAAAATTTTTATTCCGCTGCTATACTTTGGTTGTTTTGAATACCATTCATTGAAATTTGAAAATGTTACACCTATTCTAGCATACCTTTGAGTGTGTTTGGAATACATGTTTTATTCTTCAAAGTTTTTAGTAAGGGGGTGATCCGGCCTCCTTACAATGGCCATGCTAGAGGAGGTAGCCACGGGTGAGGTTGCTCTGAGGTCATTGTGTCTTCATCTCACCACAGGCGTGGTGAGCACCACGGGTGAGGTGGCCTTCAAGGGCCATGGTCGTGCTGATGGCCACGACTGTGATCATTCACGTGTAAATTGGCCCAAGTCCCTATTGATTTTTGGGATCTCCATGCATAATTCACCACAATCATCTTGATGGCCATGGGCGAGGTGGGAGATGCTTGCCACAACCATGCTGGGGTCCACGATCGTGGTCTTTCATGTGCAAATTGAGCGACTTCCCTATGACTTTCGGAGCTTAATTCCCCACGACCATTGTGATGTACCATGCCTGTTTTGGGGCTTCTTAGTGCTGATCTCCACTTCAACTTATTCATCTAGCCTCCTTTTGCTTTGAATTTCTCTCATGCATCCAAAGGAAGCTCAGGGAAGAGATAGATCCACTCTTGGGTTGTAAGAACCCAAAGACGTTCTTCATCTCTTGCCCATGCATCAATACATGCATAAGTGCCCTAAAATACGCACAAAAGGAGGCATAAGTGCATTTGTCATAAAAGATCATATTGGGAGAACTAGCATGTAATCTATGATGTTTAGATGTCATTATCATGCAAAAAGATACAGGACGAAGCCCTAAAATAGGGATGCATCATAACACCACAATGACAGTTGATGACGTCCTCTTAGCGGGTGGAAAATGCCTCTATGCCTCTACGTACTCCTCATGCACCATGAATAACTCCGCGGTGCGCTACTAGAGTCAGTAGGAAAGAGTTGTCCCTTCAAACGTCAACCTGTTAGGGTTGATTTATTCACCAGTATTGTCTCTGCCTTGCTATCCCTCCTTTTTACGGGTAAGACTTGCTCAAGTTATATTATAATAACTAGATAGGACAACAATTTTCAGAGCCTATTGTTGTCTCTAGTGAAAACCTCAACTAACCCTCTATTTATAGGAGGACCAAGGTCTGAGTTTCTAGATCAACTTGGAGTCAAAGAGACAATTTCTCATGAATTTTTTGGAAGTTGTGAACCATGAAACTACCAGTTCACAGTTGAACCGATCGGTTCACATGTGAAACTATCGATTCAACACTTGAACCGGTTGGTTAACTTGCTTTACTATTTTAATCATATTGACTTTCGATATTCAATTTATGTACAACATGAAGTCAACATCACTCCTTGATCTAATCATATTGATAATTGAACTGGGTGATTCATAACCTGAATTGGTAATTTAAGAATCTGAACTAGTCGGTTCACTTCTGAACCAGTCGTTTCATATTTCTGGTTCAACCAAAGTTGTTCAAATTGACCTGATACTTGAATCAATCAGTTCAACACTTGAACTGATCAATGTTATCATGACCGCATAATTAATTTATGACATCACAGACAATGAGAAGTATCTAGCAACACATCATTGCTACCCAAGTAATTAGAAAGTTGGAGAACAACTTCAAGCTACAACCCGTGATCAATGTTAGCATGATCGTATAGTTCCTTTGTCTCTGATACCTGGGTTGAACTCGAGGCATGGAATTGTCATCCTATCAACATTCAATCCATTTTCCTTGAACTAGAGTGGGCTGCTGACATACATGCATGGTCAATATCATATATTGACTCACATGAGCATGACCATGCATTTATTAGTCTTTCTTATCAAGTGGCTAGGATATCAATCTCTTGTTGGAGGGACAAATCCCATTGGAACTACTCACATTCATTCCCCATGCATTATGACCTATCCAAACATCACCTTTATAGTAACCCTTATTCAAGGTCACGTTGGATGGTGTATAAATATATTGAACAACATGTAATGAGTGTAGTGACTTCAAGTTCAAGAACCACAATCACCATCATCACTATGAGAGTTGATTCTGACTACCATTCCATGGTCTCCATGTATCACTCTCAAGGTGGGTCTATCTGATATACCATTCTATAACAAGTACTTATGTGTTTGGTTTGATATTACATATCGTGACTGATAAGACTTTGTCATCAACCAACACACACTCAAGTCTTAAGTATTACTGTTGTCTATTTTGCATCCACAATAATAACCGACTAGGGCCATAAAAAGAATGTATGTACTCGTATCACACATATGATCTCATTGTTAAGGTCCTCAAACTGAAGACATATGTCATCGAGTAACATCATTCTTTAGACATTTATTACGTTACATCAATATCTCATAACTAAATATAATAGAATAAACAAAATTTCCTTTTATTATTATTATCAAATCAATTACATCATGCCTCATTACAAACATCACATGATTAACAATATGAGCATACAAACAAACAATCTCATCCACAAGGGGAGGAGGGGATGATTCACCTAAAAAATCCCAACTATGGAATCATCATCCATCTCAAAGCTAGAAACACTAAGATTAAGATATTTGTAAACCTTCAATGCAACTACCAAATCTTAACACCGACATCTACATGAGTTCCATCATTCAACCAAGCTCTAAAGGCCATGAAAATTTTCTTTCTTGATCTCTCGCAACCCTAGATGGACACTTCTTTAGGAAATCTTCTCACTATTTTATCTCCCCCCATCATGTTCTTTAGCTTCAAAAGGAGTATATCAAGAGGGTTCTGCATTAAATACTATGGATTCCTTAGCATGGAAAGCAGTTCAACCACCCTTGCATACATTTAGGATGAATAAAATATTCCCACATTCTTGAAAACCCTATCTTGGCTAATGACATGCACTTGTTTCCAACTTCTTTCCGCATTTCTTCTTCTCAAAGTGGGTATCCACACATCTAGCCTTACATCTTGTCCTCCAAATGTTCCACACAATTCTATTTGGAGTGGCCTAGTAACCAACCTCCAATGTTCTACTGGGAGGTATCATCCAAAAATATGGAAACTACCTAAGTGATAGAGTTTCTGTAACATTATCAAATATGGGAATATCATACCTAATTCAAGTATATGATAACTCAAAGTAAAAAAAATGGCGTATGATGACCTTTATTGATTAAGGTAAGTTTTAGACCTAGCTTAGGTCTTCAATTATAGTAAATAAAGTGATGTTGAGCTATATATTGATATGAGTCTTCAATTGAGATATTAATATTATCTCAAGCTTTCTATTTCATAATTGAGAAAATTATTAATCTTGTGTACCCGTTGAAAGGCCAAAGTATGAACCTTCGGCCTTAGAATCTAATTCAAGCCCATTTGGGCTATTAGAGTGGCAACATGTCCATGAGATCTATGCATAATTAATTGGCATTTCATGCATTGATATGATGATAATAATCTTGATATTTGATTATTAAATACATTACAAGGTAATGGGAAAGATTCTAAAGTGAGATGTGCACTATATAATTATATTAGCAATTACCTATCCTTTTCTTGAATTTTAAGTATTTAGGTATCAAATAAACCTAACTTGACCTAATACTTGGTTCCATGAAAGATAATGACTAAATGAGGATAAACCCATGTTATGAGATAATTACATGATTATATATTACTCATGTGGTTAAATTAAGGATATACTCAAAGCACAAGAAAATGGTATATACCGTGCCTCTCTTAAACCCAAATTAGGAAAGACCTAAGGTAAGGATAATGTGGAGGTAATCCTAAAGTTTGGGGGCAATTGGATAATGTTAATGACCTATATAATATTTATAAATTAATGATAAATCAAGTATATTTTGGAAATTATCTTAATTAATGATCAATATGATGTAGTCACACTAAGGTCTAGATAATTTGGGACCTTAGGGGTGTGACATGCAATATGATCATAGTTTCCAGCTATTGATTCATGATCTGACAATGTGTAAGTCGTCACCAACATTTTGACATGATGCAAACAAAGGATGGACTCACCCCCAATCCCTCTCTCTCTACCCAATCCTAGAATCACCAGGATAACTCTCCCAACAAGTTTCAAATCTCATACATCAACCAACAAACCATGGATTGTCATTATCTCCTCCCAAAAAGACAATGCTCAAATTGTAACCACAATATGATCTCTAAGACTGAACCACATTAGTTCATGACTAACCACACCTATATAAGTAACCCAATGACTCTATCGCAACTTTGAGAATGAAACACTACCTCCAATTGCATACATACCACTTTTTCTAACCCCCAACTACAACCTCCTACTTTCCTTGTTGTTCCTCTAGTCTATGTTGAATCAAAGGGCTCTAGACGGGAGGGGGGGTGAATAGAGATAAAAACACTTGCACAAAAATCATTAGACCTTCAAGTTACTTCAACTAGGAATAATTGTAAATAGTATATTTTATGGAAATCTAAACATACACAAAATGGATGAGAGAGATTGAAATATGTACTTGAATAAGATTTTTAGAGTGGTTCCACTCTCCAAACTAGGAGAGAGTCAGTCCATTACCTAGAGAGGTCAAACCCTAGGATTTTTCAACCTATGTATAGTGATACTCAATTATAAGACACACAATTGACCTTCCTTTTATGGGACAAGGATACCTAGTTTCCCTTTAAGGTCAAGGGAGCCAACAACCTTACAACCAAGGTCTTACCTATCTTGAGCTAGAGTCTTCTACCTCAGCAAAGTTTTACCCACTCTTACAAGAAGCTGGACACCTTCTCCAGGGAGATCCCCTCTTTGCAATGAGTCTTCAGCCTTGTAGGATTTAACCTCTCCACTCCCAGATCTTCAGCCTTTACCTCCTACTTCACTCAGAGAAGCTTTTTGCACCTTCTTCTATAGCTTGAAGAAGGTTGTACCTTCTTCTTCACTTGTAGAAGCTTTCACCAACTTGATCTTGAAGAAAGGATTTGGGAAAAAAGAAGATTTGAATGGTTTACAAGTATAAATGAAGTATCTCTCTCACACATATACTATATCACTCATAATGAAGAATTGAAATGTATTCTAGAGAGATAAAGGGGCTCAAGTGGACTAGATTCACTCAACTATAGAAAGGATCTTGAATAGAATGAAGGAGAAACCTTGGAATGAACTCCAAGAGGTCCTATTTATAGCTGAAGGTGTCCACTAGAGGGTAGGAACACTTAGGAATGTTTTCTAGCCATTTTAAGGGTTGCAACATATATTATTTTGAGTTTAGCGACTTTCCAACTACTAGAAGCACTTTTTCTACAAATTATGTACAATGCATTCGGTCGAGTTTTCATAAAGGTAACTCGACCAATTGCATTATGTGACAAAGCCAACTTGAAGCATCAATCAAGTTTGTCCTATGTGAAACTCGATCGATCAGTTGAAATTAGTTTTGTTGTGTGCAAGGATCAATCAAGTTCTGTGAGTCACAAACATGATCGAACCAAAGAAGTCTCAAAATCCATCAAGGGATCAGTCGAGTTTGAATCTCGAGCGAAAGACAACCTGTAATTAATTATGTAGAATTCTTTTTGAGTGATCAAACATTCAAATTAAGAGTTCCTAATTTGTTCTCATCTTAGTAACAATTCATATCATCAATACAAATGATTACAAAAATAATCTAAGGTGATTTGGAGCATTTTCTGTAAAAGTGCATTTGCATTGCTTTTGACTTGAACTAGAACAAGCTACGACTTGATATATTCGATCCTTTTCATGTTCCTAATGCTTAGAATCAATCTAAAAAAACATATTAGATACATATGAATGGAATGGTTAAGTCATTATCAAAATATGGACAATGTGTAGCATTTAGGTCAACAGTCTATGCTACTTTGGACATCACATATCACTAGAGAAGGCCCTACTGAGTTCTAGATGCCATGAAGAATATCATTGCTTGTTAAATTTTTCCACTAAGGCCTGGGAAGAGGAGGTCAACCACGAGGTTGATTGCATCCATGGTGTATGTAGAACTAGAGTTGCGGAGAAGAGGAATAAGGAGTGGGGTAAAACTCATCCATACCACCTTGTCAATGTTTTGAGGTAAATGTCATTTATGATTTTTTTCATTTATTTTGACTCAGTGACAGGGGCATAGGACGCTAAAATGGCATGAGCCCATTTTCTTAGAACTGGCCCCATGAGGGATTTGGGTAATATAGTAATGGTTGAGGTGGCATTCCTTGATTGGGCCAATTGTATTAATATTGTATCAGATATAGCAAATAGACCATGAGTCTGAATATAATAGTATTATCCATCATTTTTCTTAGACACATGCGTAGAATCCATATGCAATATAATGAATGCCTAATTCTAATCTTAGTTCCAAAATTATAGGTAATGCATGCAGATAAGATGATTAATTCATTAGATTCCTAGATTTGATAATTAGGTAGTTGAATATTGTAATGTCCTCACTTTTCAATGTTCCCCAATTAAGAAAGGACATTAAAGTTGTGAGCATTTACCTAAAATTCCCAAGATCCATATTTGACCAATAACAAATAATAGAAAATAATTTCCACTAATTAACAAATACTGTTTACAAGTTATACAATGATGATCCTCTAAGGGGTTACATGAATTTCCATCATGAAAGTAATACATATGAGAAGAAGTATCTAATTAATCCTACTTTTCTTAGCTTTAATGTCTTTGATGGATTTCATCTGATTCACCATGTCTTAAAAATTCAATATATTACATTTATCTAAAACAATGTGAGATAAAATGTGGATCAGTATATTGCTATAATATGTAAGTGAGGTGCAACAAAATATGTGTATGTTGGTGTAACAATGTAAACAACCATATAAACAATTATTATTACACAATCAAACTTGCATTTTTTGTTAACTTCTCAACCCCTTTTTGCTCAATCTCTGGGGATACCCTCTCATGGTGTTTTATCACTGCAGTGGACTTGGGTCACCTTCCCAATCTAGGGCTTGGTGCTATGTCGGCCTTCTCAATCTAGGGCTTGCTCTCTTGTGACATTCCCAATCTGGTGCTTGGCCATAGTCATCTCAATGACTTTGTTCTATTTTCCATATCTAGTCTTCTAGAGATATCATGTTGGGTTTGAGAAAGTTATATGTATATAAAGTGATACTCACATGGGCCTTATATATTATAGAAAGTAAACAAATAGTTAATCAATTTAATTATAGTCCATTTGGGAAACTTTGGAAAATTTCAGAAGTCGATAAGGTGAGTATTCATAGACGTAGCCACGTACCTTTGTTTCCATGAAAAAGCATGCAACATGTACTCAAAGCATATATCCAAATATCCAAACATTCAACATAATCTGCATATATGTATACTCTAAAGTACCACTAATCATATTCAAAATACGGATCATGGTTTAGTATAGGGTTCCCATTTTCATTGATCTAATGACTCAATAACCCTAATTCATATTATGTGTAATCATGATTATTAAAACTACCATGTTATTATATCATGAAAGATTATAATTATAATAATTGGTCATAGAAAGTTACATCATTTGTGTTTGAAATCCTAATCACACATGTTTATAATTATTAGTCTAGAAATACTAACTATTTGTCATCCTTATCATCATCATCTTAGATCTCATTATAGCCAACTATAATAGTTTATAAGGCAAAGTAAATGTTTTTAATATACTGGACATGTTAATTATCTGATCTAATATTTCCATTTATTAATCATTACTTAATCATACATTAGCCCTACATTTGGAATTAGGATCAAATCCATGTCATGATGCTATTTTTTTAGATTCTACTCATTCTGCAAATCAATTTTTAATATAATTTTTCCATAATTGGGTAATCCTATCAATTTTGATGAACTAAACAAAATAAGAATCTACACCTCAAACATGGGGTGAGGTGGCGGCCTCTTCCATGAAGAATCAAAAGGAAAGGGATGAGGGGGAGAACTACTTTGGAAGATCCTAGTCTTCTATGTCATTGTGGCCAACACCACATTATGAGATACAAAGAGACCATCATGGATGATGAAGAGCATTTCCATGATGAAGGGAGAGAGATTTCTACCGCACTGCTAAAGAAGGATGCACATTAAGGAAGGAGGGGATTGGGGTATTTCATCTTCTCTTCATACTACTTCTTATATAGCACAAAGATTGGAGATTGATGGGTCTAGTTTCCATAAAGTTTCCTTATTTAATTGGAATGACATCATGCTAGGATTGTAATAACTATATTTCTCCCTCTTGTCCTTATAATAATGATTTCATATATTTTATTGTAAGGACCCAAAAGTCACATAAAAGGAATTAAACCACCCCTCATAACATATTTTTAGAAAAACTCTACTCATACTATTACCTTCCATTGGGAAAATGAAAACTCCTTCATTATTCCCTTATTTAATAAAGGAAAAATATACATAATTACCAACTAAATTATCTTATCCATCAAAATATCTTAGAAATTCCTAGATTTTCTTCCATAATCTTATATTTGGATTATCTATCTCATAAATTGTCATGAATATTTTTCATGAGAACAAAAATACTTATTTCCCTATTTGGTATCCTAGGGACTACTTTGTAAATCTTAATTGTGGAGATTAAGTAATTCATATAGCTCTCTCATCCTTACTCTAATTGATCCCAAAATTAGGTACTTACTATCATGGAACTATTTGTTATCCTAAGTCCACACTCCTAATGGTTACACAATCAAAGGTGAGTGGAATTGGGCGTCAGTCCAAGTACCAACCTTGTACATTAAAAAGATCTAGTGGTCCTAGTTGGCTCTATTTAGATATAATGTGACTTTTATGCAAATCCCTTGCCTTATATTGTTCAAATCTATAGTTTTATCATGTTAATAGCACAAGATACCACCTTCATCTAACTATTCTCTTAATGTTTCTATGACTTGATAATGGGACCATGTTCAATGCAAATGATCTAATATGACTAGACATAATCTTATATGATTAAACTATGATGATAACCAAAATCTCATGTCTCTAATCTCCATGTTTAATATCTTGTTATTTTTTACTTTGTTGTTGTTTGTGATTTTATTCATGCATATGTTATGTGATCCATTCTAGGGACAGACGCCCAGGTTCACTCGCTTTTGGCTTTATAGCCATTAGGAGTGTGGACTTAGGCTAACAAAGAATTCTGTGACACTTACTTTATTATCCTAGAATCTCATATTGAGCCAAGTTTGGTCACAAAGATATGTTTCTAGATAACATTTTCTCTTTCTTCAAACAAGGAAAACATCATTTAATTATTACAAGCAAGACCCTCTTCCTTCTCAATTTTATATAGGCTACTAGGAGCGTCCTTTCACTATGAAACTTGGAGGGAAACTCAATAATATCTTTCTAAACTCATATCCATTTTTTGAGATTTATTTGGAAAAATTTCATAAGAGAAACTTTCCCTTTGTGTATTTCCTTAAAATAATTACTCACATCATATGGAAAGTCCTTTTATCTAAAATTCTTGAATTATCTTAGTTTCTAATCATCTTTACGTGTTCCAAAAACTAGACTGAATTATCCTTCTTTGATGCCTCAAACTTATGTTGCAAGACATGGTTTGTTAACTGCTTCAATTAATTATCTAAATTACAAATTATCTTACAATCTTTGGAAACTTGTCTATCATTCCATATTTTAATTATCTAACAAACCATAAATCCGTTATATTTTATTTATGCTTGAATTCTTTTCATTTCTTTAACTTGTGTCACAAGGTCCTATTTGCAAAGCAAATAGTCTCATGGGCCTCATGTGGGCTATTGGTTGAGCTCAAGCTACAAAGTGGATAGTTTTATCATTCTATCAATTATAATTAGGGGATTTTCTTATCAAATCTATTGGGTTTCCCTAGTCGATCAACCCACATCCCTGATCAAGAAGGTAGTCATCACCAACAACCACACTTTTTGGGTTTTTCCCTCCTTCTCCCTTATAAAAGGAAGGGGGAAATCAATGACAAAAGGATCCAAGTTTTCATATTGTAACCTTGTTCCCATTCATCATGTCTGAGTAGTCCTCCCATTGTTGAGACATGGGGACTAGCCCCATGATTTCTAGATCTCATCTTAGCAAACTATAATCTCTTTAAAAGATAATAAAATATGTGTTTTATCGATTAAAAAACATAAAATACGATATGACCAATTGTACTCCATGAATGTTATGATATGCAATAATGTGACCTTGAATTTGTGGACCAAAATATCAGATAGAACTCATGTGTTCCTTGATGAGACCAGATACAAGAATATATTGGAAGATCTGACGAGGACTTGTTGAACATTGAGACCACGGGTTTGTGAATAGTTTGATCCATGGAATCTGATTTCAAAAGGAATAAATATCCATGGTCCTAATCTAAAAATTATTTAAATGAAATTTAAAGTGGCTAAGATAACTGTGGTATTTATGGCAGTGAAACCCGAAGTTGTGGAAATTCTATTTAATTGAATTAATCTTTGATTGATTTTCTCTCTTTTGATTTCATTTTTTTTCTTGTTTTAGTTTATTGTCTCTTGATAAATTTAGTATTTACTTTTGCAATTTTACTTCTTGTTTAGTCTTTGCTTTGATAAATCAGTTTCATTTTGCAAGTTTACTTCCCATTTTAGGTTAAACACTACTCCTAAAATTGGCTTTATACATTATTCATGACTTCTAATTTGATTTGACTCTTGAAACACCATCTCTTGGCACCGATACCTTCTATATTATATCAATTCACTTGTTCACAAGTAGATTGAGTACCTATTAAAGGTTAAACTCTAGAGACATTTTCTTTGGTAAATTTCGAGTGCTAGTGACATCACATCAAAATTTTAGGTGTCGTTGCCCAGGAAGGTAGATTGAGTTATTTTTCAAACGTAATCAATTTAGATAAGTAGGACTTTTTTCTTTCTTTCTTTTTCCCTATTGAGAATATTTTGTTTTATGTAAATCTTCATGTGCTTTTTGATATTCAATCTTATACTCGTGAATCTTACAAATCTCTGACCTCTTCCAATAGCTATTACAGTAATACACCGCTCCCAATGCATTGACAAATACAGTTTGATCCTGAATTGACATGATTTTTCACCATCTGAACCGCACAAATTGGACCATGATATATCAAGATGAAGAAATCCAATGGCGAATAAAACATGCCTTAGCCTTCAAGAGAGCAGATATGAGAGCCAAATATGAGGTGGCAACACTTACCGATTTAAAATCCTGAAATATCACCCAACAAGAAATAGAACGACAAAAATAACTCAAGGATTTCTAGGTCCCCTTTCCCGCCGAAGCACTACATCCTATCGTCCCTCCTGTTATTACTGCTCCTCATTTTTAAATTCATACACATTAATTTACTATGCTTCAAGTAAGCACATTCTGTGGGAGGATTGGAAAAAACTACAAAGATCACCTTCAATGTTTCACCGATCTATGCTCCTTATTTAAGGTTGGATGTTTCAGATGATTCCTTCAAAATGTAACTTTTCAAATAGTCACTGATAGACTTCTCCAGTTCCTAGTACAATGTCATGGAAGGCAACCACATCACCAATTGGGAGCCCCTCCCATCTATATTATTTGAAAAATATTATCCTCCATCCATTACTTATCAAATCTAAGGGAGATTACACAATTTAAAATATTCACTGAAGAAACATTGGGTGAAGTGTGGGAACAATTCAAAGAACTAATTCACCGTTGCCCACATCACAACAATCCTCAAGCGCAATTTATTGAGACATTTTATAGATGCATGGATCTAGACATCAAGGTCTTCCTTGATACCTCCTCATGAAGAAACTTCATGTTTCCTAATTTTAACAATACTTGCAAAGTTGTTAAAAGAAGCACTGAGACCCAAGCCCAATCTCATAGAGGGAAAGGGGGTGTACTCAAAATTTCCAAGGCTGAAGACAACTTTGTGTATAAATTGATTGCCAAAAGCCTCACGATGCTTGCCTTAATACATGACCGGCTGGAATCTTCTCTTCTCTCTTCCTCAGGATGGGGTCCCCCTCAGCAACCTTAATATTTTCCACACAAATGAATGGCACAAAATTTCCTTGTAGTGTTTGTCATGACTATGATCATTCTACTCAGTAGTGCCAACTTCTCTACAACACCCCCATTCAACCCAAAAATGACCAAAAATGGAGGACCTCAACTCCGTTTACTATATTCCTGGTCAAGCTTACTAGAATCCCAATCAAACCAGGAACCATCATGTTTTCCAATATAGAAATCCAACAAGTGTAGAAAATTCAACTCAATAACGACTGCCTCAATTGAACTACCATGGTCACCCACCACCCGGTCTTTAGTTTAATAATAAGCAAAATCTCTATTACCAAAATAACTACTGTGAAAATTTCTAAAACATGTGTAGGAATTCCAAAACCTTAACCAGGCCCCAAAGTTACAGTATCTTGGACCGACTCCCACTCCCGCCTCTATCTTTGATGCACAATTCCAATTGTTTAAACAACTGATTTTGTCTTAGATGGTTTCTCTCAAGGCGACTGACTCTCAATTTGCGCAACTAATTACCAATCAATGTACTCCCATAGGAGCCTTCTCTAGACAACTCGATAAACAATCCTAAACATTGAGTAATTGAAGATCATCTCAAAACATTTTAGAAATGTGCATACTCCTCTTTCTCCTTTTCCTCCTCCTCCCGTGAACCACCCTGTTACTTCCATCAAATTCAACGATGAGAATACCATCTTGATTGAAAAAAAACTAATCAACCATGTACAATTCAATCATTTAATGCACAAGGAGGATGTCGTTAACACTTATCCACATTTCAGACTGAATGCAATTTAAACACCCAAAAACCCTAGAATTTATTAAATTTATAAAAACAAAAAATAAATCTTAAAATTTAATACAAGTAGAATTGCATTCATTCCCATTCTTATAGCATCATTAAATCCAATTTTCTTTTAATATCTAACTAATTTAAAAATTGTATGGTAACAACTTAAATAAAATAATAATCCTAACTATAACGATAGTTAATTATAAATGAAGGATCAATAGGGATTTTTTTTCTAATTATGTGCAAATTAGATAGATTTTGATTTACTCACTCATGTAATCCATGTAACTTCAATATTAAAGTCTAAGAGAACTAAATTCAACCTCAAGAAGTGTCATTTTTGGTAGAATAGATATGGTTGTGAAGAATAGGAATCCCAAAAGCTTCTACAATTCAACCTAGGAACAAAACAAGAGACGGAAGATGAAATGGAATATCATCTTATTATTCTATATGAAAAAAGCTACTACAACAAAAAGTTAAAGATAGAACCAATGCTAACATTGATTGATCTCAAAAACAAAGAACATGAGTAGTTCTTTCTTTTGGTAATAACTACCACAATCGACCATGGGATCACCACATCCACTGAAACAAGGGTTTAGATTCATAAAGTAGGTGAAAATGAATCTAAACCTAAAATTTTAGCCATCAAATTATTGAATGAGGTGAAAAATACAAAAACAGTCTCAATCCAACAACATGTTCACCGCAGTCATAGGAATCAGAAAAAATATTTTGTAGATTAGTTCGACTTCTAGGGTCGACTTCATCATTGATCAAGACTATAGTAGATCAAATTTAGACACATGTACCAAGTTTGTCATACTTTTTGCAAATATGTCGTTCTTCTACAAACTCCATAGAAAATGGATTGTATATTGATTTTAGAGTTTCTATAATTGCTAGTTGTACGAACACCACTATGATGTGGTTGACTTGAGTAAATCTTGAATCAACACTTCAAACTTATGAAAATGCATCGAAAGGAGATTCAACTCAACTTTGACTTTTTCATATGTATACATATATATTTTTGAGTATGATATAAACACTCTTCCGGATCTAATGATATTAGACTATAGATTTCTTATCAATACCACTACTCAATTTGCAAAGAATGTATACCCTATCTTTTCTCTTTCCCACACGTTCTCTTTCTTGAAAAGGATAAATGTGAAACAAATTGATCATTTTTCTCCAATACGATTAATACTCTCCACATACCCAGAAATTGGGCCCCTTTGATTTTCATCGAGCACCTTTGACCTTTTCCCAATGAATGCTGCAAAGGAGTAGAGCAAGGGTAGTGGGAAGATGTTTCTAGGAATAAACTGGGGTTTATGTATCCGACCTGAGTGCGACCTATTATCGTCTATAGCCTCTACAAAACATTGTTTTGCTTTCTTACCGCGTGTCTTCCACGTGCAATTAGGATATGCTCTTCTCGTCATTCTGAAGCCTTAGTTGTAATCTTCTTTTTGATCTAGTCGATCAATTCATCGCCTTTTGCCGGTGGATATAGGAAGTTAGGAACGTTCACTGGGATCGAGCTTCCTGAACCGTCGTTTAGTTTATGGGTTACTTGTTTGAATTTATCCTTTTAACGTTATTATTTCGTGTGGATCTTCTTGACTCCGCGAGAGAACTCATGCATTCCATAACTAGTTGGACATGTGTTCTCGCGCGCGTCTTCAATATCTCCATGAAACTACGGCAACATTCAGCTGGAAGAGTTTCCGCAAACTGTGCAAGTACAACCCACAACCGACCTCTTGCTTTTGCAGAAAATATAAAATTAACCAAGTATTATCGGATGTGAGAATGTGCCTGCACCCGTGAGTGGCAGATTTAGTTGATTATTGAGAGTTACTTTTGGTTGTCGAGTTCCTCAATTTAAAGAATCATCGTTGTGCATCCCAAGCTCGGTTATATTTAATAGCCTTCTTCCTTAACATTGTCTATAACTTTCCGTTTTCTCGGGGCGTGGTTCAATTCATAGGGCCAGCTTGCTTGGCACAAGGGAATCACAGTACAGAAGCCGCGTCCCAGCCATCGTCGCGAGGCGAGCAGGCAGAATCAGTGTGTACGGCCTCTAATTAATCAACAAGTAACGGTGAGCTACGATTAACGCGACTAAATAATTGAATACTATAATTACATCTATTTATATCACAGGCGCGCCTTAGGATCCGAGTTACTTACATCACCTTATCATATTAATGTTGTGTGTGTTGACAGAATTAAATTTAAACCGACAGTTTTATATGCTAAACTAAAAGATAACTAACTACTCCTTTTCCAACCAGGAGTTATAAATCTGCAATTTGAATATTTTATGAGCCACGAGTGGACGCTTTTGGTATCTCGTTTGTGGTTATCTCGGGCTTGGCTATGTTGCCTATTAATAAAAATTATAATGTAACAGTGTAATCCATTATCCTACAAACCTCTATCACAGAACAAGCCTTACAAATTTACATCACAGATTTGGTTTAAGGAAGCCTCCTAAATTGCATAACAAATCTGGTTGAAGGAAGCCTTACATCACAACAACACTAAGAAGACATATGATCAACAACATTGCTAAACGCGGTAAGGTTCACCGTGTACACTAGACTCTAGATTTTGTTGTATTCCAGTTATATATTTCAACTGTATTTCAAACTTTTATGCCATCTTTAGTCCCGAATCACTTACTTTAGAAATAAGAAGAAACCTCGTAAGTGAGAGAGGACACTAAAGGCTTGTGGCCTTTTTTGGGGCTTTTGAATCTAATTCTGATATAATTGGTCTATTGTGTTTTGACGAATTAGAACACACACACCCCGACCCGCCCGATGTGTGTGATTTGATACTTTTATTAACGAGATCTCTTTATTTTGTTTTCCTTAGTGAATCCTATCATTTTGGAAATCTAAATATGCACAATTTTTCATTCTTTGATTGTCTTGGAAAGGCAGTTGTCTTGAGCCGATATTTTAAATTCTTATATTCAAATTCTCTCCTTTTCCCATCCAGATTCATTAGCCGTTAAAGGTTGGTCCATGTCTCCTCGGTTCCGTTTAGGTGCACCCAACGAACTATTTATTTAGGAACTTGCATATCCAATAACTGTTGGAAGAAAAATTAGTTGTTCGTTTACTTGTGGCCTTTCTTGGGGCTTTTGAATCTATTGTTGATTTATTTGGTCTATTGTGCTTTGACGAATTAGACACACACACACACCTGAGCAGCCCGGTGTGTGAGATTTGATACTTTTATTAAATAAGATTTCTTTATTTTGATTTTCTTAATGATCTTTGTGATTTTTGAAATTCAAAGATGAACAATTTCTCATTCTTTAATTGTCTTGGAAAGACAATTGTCTAGAGCCGGCGTTTTAAATTCTTTGAATTCAAATCCTCTCCTTTTTTCATCTAGATTCATTAGCTGTTAAAAGGTTGGTCCATGTCTCCTCGGTTCTATTTGGGTACACCCAACGAGCTATTTATTTAGGAACTTGCATACCTAATAACTGTTGGAAGAAAAATTAGTTGTTTGTTTGCCATTTTGGGTGGTTGTGTCTAGATATAAAAAAGATGAGTTTGAGTCATTTCTAATATACCAGGAAAATAGAAACAAACAACAATAGTTGCGACCATTACAAGAAAGTCTTGTGGCCTTTTTTGAGACTGTTGGATTTAATACTGATTTGATTGGTCTATTGTGCTTTAACGAATTAGAACACACACACATACACACGCCCCACCCCGCCCCTCCCCGCCCGATACATGTGATTTTCTAGTTGTATTAAATGAGGTTTCTTTGTTTCATTTTGTTTATTGATGATGTTTTGATTTCTATCATTTTGGAAATCCAAAGATGCACAATCTCTCATTCCGTAATTGTCTTGGAAAGACAATTGTCTTGAAATGACATTTTGAATTATTTAGATAATATCATTTCCTTTTTCCATGTAGTTTCATAAACCCTTAAAAGGGACTTTGTTGGGGCTTTTGAATCTAATGCTGATTTAATTGGTCTGTTGTGCTTTGACGAATTAGAACAGGCACACACAACCCACCCCACCCGGTGTGTGTGATTTGATACTTTTATTAAACAAGATTTCTTTATTTTATTTTTCTTAATGAATTCTGTCATTTTGGAAATCCAAAGATGTACAATTTCTCATTCATTAATTGTCTTCGAAATGTAATTGTCTTGAGCGGATGTTTTAAATTATTACAAATAAATTCCTCTCTTTTTTCCATCCAGATTTATTAGTCGTTAAAAGGCTAGTCCATGTCTCCTGGGTTCCGTTTGGTTGTACCCAATGAACTATTTATTTAAGAACTTATATACCTAATAACTTTAGGAAGAAAAATTAGTTGTTTGTTTTTCCAATTTGGGTGGTTGCGTCTAGATATAAAAAAGATGAGTTTGAGGTATTTCTAATATATCAGAAAAATAGAAACAACACAATAATAGATGTGACCATTACAAGAAAGTCTTGTGGCATTTTTTGGGAATTTTGAATTTAATATTGATTTGATTGGTCTATTGTGCTTTGACAAATTAGAACACACACACATACACATGCCCCGCCCCACACACATACACACATACACACATACACACATACACATTGGTAAAGTTTGTGCATAATAATGGCAGATTTTGTCTTTACGACAGTGATCGTCGTGATGCGCCATCATGTACTGACTCATCTAAAGCCCATTTTTCTTTGTTCTTAATTACTGGTCAGGTTAATTTCTATCATAACTTGAAAAGTATTGCTTAAGGTAACTAAAAAAATAAAAATATATCTAATAATAGTGAAGACAAAATCACCTTTCTAATTACCACTTATTTTTTTGTTAATTTGACCATTACTATTTATATAATAGTAGACCCTAGAACCACGATGACCAAAGAGGACATATCTAGTCTTAGGGATAAAAAAACTCATCGTTTTATATTTTCATTGTTGGCAACAAAAGATGAAATTCTGGCTCACTTTTAGGTCTAGTTTCTGTTATCACACCACCTGAGGATCATGAACAATATTTCAATGTTGTTGATACCTTTATTGTAACATATAACAACTCATCTTCTTCATCTTTTTCTCCTATCAAGAGACCCAATGAAACAATTTTTCTTTGTCATGGTAGGATCATGTCCACTCTTTCTAATGAGCTTTTTGACATATAATGCTAGAAACTTTCTTCTTTTGAGCTTTGGGCAAGCTTTAGACGACACGTTTGGAATGAAGAATGATGGGTTAGAGCAATATGGTTTGGTGAAATGGTATGCATACAATATGGTAGATAATAAGCATGTTCCATCCCAAGTACTTGAGTACTAAACCTCATCTCAAACTCTATTTCTAGTGGTTATAAATGAGAAAAATGTACAAGCGAAAGCCGTAATTGAAAATCTCCCCCATCCTGGAAGGATTTTGCCAAGTTTCTTCATTATAGACATGATAGGTTAATTATGTCTTCCTTAGTGAAATATCTTCAAATTGAATTCCATCATAGGAAAAAAGAAATCAAGGTCAAAATCTATGCCAATATAGTAGATGATGTCAAACCCAAGAACAAACTAAACAAGTTCAATCATAAGTCTAAGAAAACTTTTAAGAAAGGCAAGCTGCCTAATCATAATAAGAACTATCGATTCTGTCTAACACATATATTATGCATTGGTCATCTCATCAACATTTACAGGGATCGTAAGGGTCAAAGGAAGAAAACTTATCAGTCCCGCAGGAATGCAGAGGTGAACATGATTAATGTGGGGGGGGGGTAATGCATGCTCTTCTAAAAGGTTAGATACCACCAATTGTCTTGTTCACATCTGGAATAGTCCTTAGACTACAAATTATGTTTCTAGTATAAGAAAAACCTAGTTAGTGAAGTATTAATCATACCATCTAGTTGTACTCTTTTTTGTCAAGGGAGCAAAGTTGTAATCTTTAGATTTTGTTCTTACATAGGTGTTAGGTACACCTATTGGGGTTTAATTAAGCTATGTGTCTCTTCTTATAATGACACTTATCATATTAATAATAATTGTATGAGTACCCTTTCTACTTATATATTTTGTGATTTTTGGCATGCTCCTTTAGGACATGTGAACAAGAATAGTATGAAACATATGGTTCACATGGACTTTGATTCCCAAGACTTGAATCTCTAATGATGTTGGATGCCAAATATGTATTCTAATAAAATTACCTAAGAATCTTTTTAGATCATTAGAAAGAACCACATCTTTGCTTGATCTTGTTGATATCTATATGTGATCTAAATAGTATTCTTACTCATGAAGGAATGCACTACTTTGCGACTTTTATTGATGATTTTTCAAATACTGTTGCATTTACTTGTTAAAATCTAAAAATGAAATAAGGAAAAAACTTAGAAATTATAAGTCACAAGTAGAAATTCAAATTGACAAGAACCTTAAGAGGATTAGATTAGATAGAGGAGGTGAATCACTACTTCTAATGAACTTAAATAGTTGTGTGAAGATCATGGACTTATTCAGACTAAGAACTTCGACCTACATACACTTCTATCACGCTACGAACAAGATAAACATGTGGAAATCAAGGGTCACTTGTACAATTGATATATATTTGGTTGACATGAAGTTTTATCTACCTATTTGATCAAACTAGAGATCAACAAAATGGCTCTCTTTTGAACCAAAGCATGAGAAATAATGATTCTTAAGTCTTAACAACTCTTTGAATTGTTTAGTCCTTAATTATTCATTAAGATAAT
Organism: Alisma plantago-aquatica; assembly: GCA_963693085.1. NCBI lineage: Eukaryota > Viridiplantae > Streptophyta > Magnoliopsida > Alismatales > Alismataceae > Alisma > Alisma plantago-aquatica. The sequence goes on along the minus strand of OY856409.1, from coordinate 637,361,755 downwards.
GTCCTCACTTTTAGATATTGACTAATTATCTGCACTCAATTTAGGCATCTCAACTAACACTTTTTTTCACATTAATAATTAGTTTTAGTCCTAAAAACATAAATTATATTGGATCCCACTGTCCTTGGCACCGCCAATGATAACCTAGATTTTTCGTTCCATTCAATTTAAGTACATCTTGACTCATTATATGCTTTATTGTACTTGATAACCTCAATCACCCCTAATGTGATGGCCTTGAGTCACTTCATGCTCCATTGACAAGTTATTTTCAATTAAATATCACTTTGTAACTACTTATGACTCTAATTTGGGTGTTGAACTAATTGTCATGTTTATTAGGTATCATCAACTTGAAACCAAATTTGAACCACTTAAGTGAACTCTTCTTGCTTTGAAATATATCTTATATTGTAAATGATTCAATTATCTTTCCATCGAAACAAAAATCATCATAATTGGACCTATGTAGCTCAAGATATGATAGATGGAAGACTTGCTTTTCAATCTCATTTTCCATGTTGATTTTAGCCTTTTGGGCCCATTCAGGTTGTGTGGCCCATTTTGACACTCCCTTTTGCCCCCTCTCTTTTCTTTTCCTTAATAGCGATCCAAAGCTCTCTACTACGACCAATCAAAATCCCGAATCCTAACGTTGTCATTTGTGGGTCGTGGGATCTCTCGCCCTCAGATTCAAGGTCCCTCCAATGGTCCCTAAAAATCCCCCTACCTCCGTACCCTTTGCCCTACAAAAATGTCATCGGGCCTCACCTAACAACCCACTCCCTTCTATTTTACAATCAATTGAACCCTAATTCCTGTTTTTTGCTTGTTTCCCTCCTTTTCCCCTCTCCATTCCTTGCCTCTTGTAATCCCTAGCCGTAGGGATCTTCCCTCCTTGTTTTTCCTTCCATCACGGAGCCCATTTTGGGCATTCCTTCTCCTACTTGCCTCTACGAGAATGATAGGAGGCACTAGCTCCGTGGGCCATGACAAAGCAGGCAGCTACTTTTCTTAGGGAAGTGGCGTCTGGGGCACCCATATTCGACAACCGACTTCACACCTCTGCGGCGCCTCCACCTGCTATATGCACATGGTGTGCAACAAAGGTGATGATGGCCCAACCCTCTGATTGCTGGCCAACAGCCAGATTGTGGCTCGCACGATTTCCTCCCCCCTTCTCATTGACTCTGGGTCAGATTGGCACAGGCCAATGACACGATGCCACCTGGAGTGGCCTCTCTAAAACCCCATCTTCTTATGGCCAATCTAAGCACAACACAACTACTGGATCATTGATCAAAGGCCTAGATTAGCGGTACTTGGGTATGCCCTCATTTCCTTTCCAAGTATCATACCTATTTTTGCAATTAGCATATATCCTCATTCCTTGGGCCATTTTGTGCAATATCTGAATTTTGATCTACAAAATCTTATCTTTTCTATGGGACTAGTTTCATGGCCTATTTATGTTCGTTGTGCTATTATTTATGCTAAAAATGGAATAATTGATCTCTTTCTACATCTTTGATGCCATCTAATGCTTAAGATTGCTCATTTGTTCCTCAAAACCCTATGATAGCCTAATATCAATACCTTGTATATCTTCATGCACAAGGATTCAAAGTTTATCCATGCTTACACCCTTGAATGTGATCTAATGTTGACTAAATGGCCTAAATGGACCTATATGTAAAAGATCCTTTCTTTTATGTTATTACGTGTCCTAGTATTCTATAAATGTCTATGAATGCTCTAAAATAGTAACTTTCTACCTCAAATATAATCATTTTGTATCGTGATCCTTCTTGGACCCTAATGATGACATTGTGACACATAATGTGTCTTAATATGGCCTTTTGTGATGCATGTTAAACTTTATGCTTTCATTGATCTAAAGTTTCTCAAAGATGTTTATGTGACCTTGAAATCAATAAATTATCATGAATTGATCCCTTTTTCCCTCATGAATCATTCATGTGACCTAATGTGTCTAAAAGCCCTAATGTTGACTTGATATGTGATCTAGCATGAATGTTGATAACCAAGTTCCTAATATCATGTAAACCTTACTCCTTTGATCACCCATGTTATATAATGACCCCAAATTAGTAGCTTGATGATGTATATAATACCTAACTCATATGGACCCCATCTATACTCTAATGGTGACCTCCTACATGACCTCGACCCCTAACATGTCCTAGATACATGTATTGCTTTTTTGAGATCTAATATTGCATATGATGCTCTAGTGTTAGGTATGATATCTTAATGAATTCAAATTAGTAACTTATCATACTATAACTCTACAAACCTAACTTGATATGTCATATGATCTTAATGCTCAAATGACTAGGAAATATGACTTGTTTGCATGAAATAAATCTAATACGGCTAACTATGATCTTGCTTGAATATACCATGATGTAATCTAAATATAATGCTACCCATATTGCTAAATCAGGCCTGACATATATCTTGTAGTACTCATAATGTGTATGGCTCACCTAGACCTAGGACTAAATGTGGATCCTTGGACTATGTTGATTAATTACATGCATGATTAGAAGTTTAGAACTATGTTGAACTAATTGAAAACTAGGACTAGGAGAACATCCACATAACATGTTTCATGTTTATATTAAGTAAACCTTTGAACTAATACACCATGATCTATGTTTTCTTTGCTGGGTTCCCTTGGTTTGGATCATCTCTAGGAATCTTACTCAAGTAACATAACTTGCACTCTACTCAAAAGGTACGCTCAATCTCTTGACCCTACTATGTTATTGGCATTGTTTGTATGTATGATTGTACAAATGCTTGGCTAGGTAATTACTTGTTTGAGATATTTGTTCCCTGTGATTAGTATGTTTGTTTTGCTTGAATATGTTGAACAAACCTTGAACATAATCTAAAGAAATCCACTATATAACCTTGTACACTTTCCTGAATATTCGGGGTAAGGACACGACGCATGAATGAAATAGGATTAGCTCATTGAATTTGGTCTTCAGGTTCCTCAATTTGATAAAGGGGTAGCTAATCTTGAGCACCCTTACATACCCTTCTTTTGAGGAAGTTGGTCATAGGCCCATGTTGATATAATGGATAAATGAACTTATAATATGCTTTGTATGAAATGATGTCGTTAAGTTTGCTCACCTTGTATCGTCTTCTTGCTTATTATCATATTATAGCCAAGCAACTTTTACTATATGCTTAAACTATTTACATGCCTTTTCATAGAGTACTCAATGAACTCGCATTGATATATTTTGTTTATTGATTTTGTAGTTGCCAAAGATCCACTGCACTCTGGACTCAAAAGAAACACCAATGGGTATGCTTGAATCTAGAAATGGGTACATATTTCTTATCTCCCTATTTAGTGTATTATTATTACTACTTTTACATATATGCTTCCTGTGTGAAATATGTTATGAGATCCATTCTAGGGATGGATGCTCTGGTTCACTTGCCTTTAGCTGTGTAGCCACTAGGAGTGTGGACTTAGGGTAATAAATAGATCTGTGACACTGACTCTCTCCTACCTAATTTGTTCAACTGACACTATCTTGGTCAAACTTATAGTTCAACAACAAGTATGATGTTGGCTAGTGTAGGGAAAAATGACATCATCCATGCAGTAGAAAAATAATAATTTGTCTATCATATTTCCCATAAATAGAAGATCATGTCAACAACTATATAATGGGAAGATTAGTTTAATGAGTTCATACCTAGTTCCGGAGCAAGTCTAGTGGATATTCCACATTGTAGTAGTGCATCTCTCTTCTATTTGTACAATAGGATGACACTACTCACTTAGTGAGAAAGGTAACCACGACTCTATGGTAGTCCACACAGACCGCCTACAACTCCTATCGTTCTACTAGAATAGAGAGGAAGGAGTTGTCCCTCCTGTTGGTTTACTAGTCACTGACTTGCTCTCCCACAATTGTTCTCCCTTTCTATCCCTCCCTTTATAGGGTAGGACTTGCTCAGACTCTCTACTGGTTACCACAGTCAGAGAGGATAACAATTGTAAGAGGCAATTGAGTTGTCTGAGAAGCCACCAATACCCCTCTATATATAGGAGAGTTAGGGTCAGGGTTCCCAGTCTAAGTGGGAGTGGAAGGGGTCAAAATTTCCTAAACTCCACAACTTGTGATAGGAGAAATGGTCAATTCACCCAGTGAACCGGTGATTTTTTCACATTTCCCAATCACATATGAATTGGCAATTCTAATTCAATTAATGTATGACATGACGTCACCAATAATCCCTAATTCAATTAAACTAAACCACAAATCAGGCGTATCGCTTCATGAAACAACCATCTCGTGAGCACGAATCGATCGATTCACTAAGTGAACAAGTCGTCTTGGACCCTAATTCATCTAGAATTCAGCCAATGCAATTACCGATCAATCTGACACTCCAACTGGTCGATTCAACACTTGAACTAGTTGGTTGGGAGTTCAGTCAGTTGATTTGTTTCTTAAATTGAATACCTAAATTCTTTAGCAATAAATTTAGTTATCATTCATGATTAAACTCCTCATCTATATGTATCCTATGTGTGTGACCCCATAGGTTCCTATTTATGTTGGCAGTGAATGTCCATAAACTATTTATGACATCACAAGAAAAAAGCAGTGCCTAGTGACACATCATTTCTACCCAAATAATCAAGAAAGTTGGAGAACAACTTCAACCTATGATATGTGTCAGGAGTTATGGTGGTTGTCTAATTCCTTTGTCACTGATATCCAGAATGAAATTGAGGCACAGAATCATCATCCTCTCAATGTTCAATCCATGTTTCTTGATCCAAACCATACTATATGAGATATATGTGAGCTCAACATCATATATAGATTCACATGTAAAAGTGCATGGTTTTGCTCAGTCTCTCTTATCAAGTGGATAGGATATCAAACTCCTTTAGGTGGGATGAATCCCACGTACATCACTCATAGTCACCTCCATGTGTCACAACACTTCTGATCATCACCTTTATGGTAACCCTTATTCAGGATCATGTTGGATGATGTGATGAGTGTAATGACTTCAGGTCTAAGAACCACAATCACCACCTTCACCATTAGAGGTGATTATGACCACCAATTATGGTTTCCATGTTTCAATCTCAAGGTGGGTCTATTGGATACACTATTTCCAACAAGTAACTATGTGTTTGGTTTAATATCACATACAACATTGATAACACCCAAATTCAGGCATTTATTAATGGTTTTGTGTCGTTTTAGCCTTAAGATGCCCAAAATAACCCTAGATTCTTATCTTTTAGTAATTTGTATCTTTTCATTGAAAGAGTTTCTCAACTAGCCAATTTTGGGACTTGTAGGTACTGAACTCAAGAAGACATCAATTCTCTAGATTGTACCCACACACGTCGTGTTATGTGTATCATATTAGGAGACAGTGGTCCCACTAGTCAGTGGGTTTATCCCTAAGGAGTAAAGTCGTGACCGCTACACTCAGCATGACCGGGCCCATCCCAGCATGGTCGGGCTGAGGTCAAGGTGTAGCGACCGCTACAGGGCTTCACAACCACTACAACTACAACCACAACAAGACTATCACGACCTCTACACTGTCGCAACTGCTACACTCATCACGATTGCTACATTTACCTAGATCAAGACACCCAACATGGTTAGGTCGAGGACAAGGGCCAGGAACCGTCTTGACCAAGACAATCATCTCGACCACGACGACCGTCTCGACCGCGACTTTTGCCTCAAGCGCTACAAGCTCTATACCCACGACATCTGTCTTGATCGTGACATACCTCAACCGCTACCCCTGACACAACTGTGCCGAGCCTGGCATGGTCGGGCTGATATAAGTGTAGTGACCGAGACAGGTGTCGCAACCACTCATTACATACAATCCACCTATGCCTATAAATACCCACCCCCCGCTACTTGGAGAGGGGTTCTGACACGCTTTGGTTCCACATTTTGGTTCCATGATTTTTAGGTTCATAGAGCTCCGTGGGAGAGTTCCAAGGTGTGAAAGGGCTGAAGTGCTCATCCTAAGTTTGTCTCTTTAGTTTGCGTCCATCTACCATCATTTTCCACCACCATTCACCCACTTCCTACCACTCCCAGCCATCGTCCACCTCCATACACCCACTAAGCTTCCATTTGGGGTGGAATAAAAAAGAAAGGAGGTCAAAGAGTTCAAAAGACCAAGGAGGACGACCCAAAGATGAGATCTTGCCCATTCAGAGGCTAAGGAATGAGGGACACCTCTCCTCAACGGGCTAAATCTCTTCTTCTCCTCCTTTATTCTATTGTTCTCTTTAATTTTTGTACAAATGATGTTCTTCCATCTTTGTTCGGTGCCAACTATGCTTGTCCATGGCTAGTTGAGATCCTTCTTGTATATGTATTCCATTTTAGGCATGTTTATCTACTTTTACATTAAGAAAGAAGTTTTAATTTTTAGATCTAGCATATTTTCTATTCTATCTTCTCTTTCTGGTTATGATTGCTAGTTTGGTTGATCTCTTTCTTGCTTGAACCTCTATTTCTGCCTATATAGAGAGATTCATTGTAGAAATAGATAAGATAAGGTAGTTTGGATTGGAATCTAAAAAGAGGATGGTTCAAGGTGATCTGTGTAGAATCATAGATCTGGGTACGGCCGGGCCCAGTCCGACACTGTCGGGCCCAATACCAGGTTTTTCCCAGATCACACTTGTTCCTAGCAACTCAGAATACTCTAGACATGAAAGGGTATCTAGAATATCCAGGGGTGTTGATTTGTCATCCCTGAGAAAGGTCTCATATCATTGATGGGTTATAGTCACACTGTGTGAAAGCGGGTGGGATGACCCCCCACAGGAACAAACACCACAGTACATACTATGTTTGGATGTAGGTTACTTGCTAAGGTGTTTGAGGGTTGTCTATGCCTGAGAATGGGTGCATAAACTGCCCAACTTGTGGTTAAATAGCCAAGAACTCCTTCTCTCTAATTAGTAGAATCTGACAGACTCTATTTTATTTTCTTTTCTTTGTTTTGTTTTATTTCATGACCTTTTTCTATACTCATTCTAGTTATGTACTTTTATCAACTATCAGATTGGTGTAACTGACTTAAGAGTGAGGTCTTAAGCATCCTAAATATCCCTACATCCTTGTATTTGACCCCCTACATTTACTTTGACCTTGTAATAAAGTTGCGGTGGTCCTTGAAGGTTTCAGGTTATACATTCAAAGTTCAATCCTCTGGAGTCTGCCTCTTTTTGAGATGCACGATTTAGGCCATATCATTCATGACTGATGAGATTCTACCATCAACCAACACACACTCTAATCTTTAGTGTTACTATTGTCTATTTGCCTTCCACAGTTTCATCTAACCAGGGACATAATAAGAATGTACATACTCTTAACATTTGTATAATCTCATTGTTCAAGTCACTCACTTGAAGACATATGCCATTGAGTTACATTATTCTTTAGACATTAATTATGTTTCCTCATTATCTCATAACTGAGTCAAACTAAATGAATCAGAAGCTTGCCTTTATAATTATTAATCAAATCCTTTATATAATATTCCATCACAATCATCATATGATTGGCTCACTGGGCATACTTATGAATAACTAGATCATCAAAATGTCACTTTTAAGCCTATTTGTGATACAAAATAAGAACACAATGGATCACTATGGTAATATATAAGGGTATTCTATGTCATGTTCTCAATAATACTAAGCCCTAATACAAGATTAAAATAAAATGTCATTTACATGATTTAAAGTTCTTTGTGAAATTCAAATAATTGTAATTTGCAATGTATGTCCAAATGGTCCAAAAACATATAATCTTAGTCGAGGAAATGTTGTTGATCAAATCACATGAGTATACATGACCTTGGGTCAACATGCACTACATTAGAATTAACTCAAACTATACCAAAACAATTGATATGGGAGAATTAGGTTTTCAAGAAATATCTCATATAATAAAGTATCCATTCAACAAACAATAGTAGAAAGAATTTAGATATTTTTAAAGAATATCAGAAATCTGGATGTGACACCTTACACTCTAAAAGAGATTACTCAAATTCAAAATGCACGATCAACTAATAAACAACCACATAACCAGAAAAAGAAATGGGTAAATTAAAGCCGATTCCAACATTAACATACTATTCAAAAACATTTACATAAAGGTCCAACAACTTACACATAATCACATATCATATTGGGTATTTACTTATATATCCAGTGACATCGGCCACAACCTGAATACAAAATATATCATTCCACATATACATGTCCTATACAAAAAAATAGGTACAGTTGCCAAAACTGGAGTCATTATACATATAATCTTCAAAACATCCCCTGCCCAGACTTGAGAGTACATAGATGACTCTAGAACTCTACCAAAAACTATCCAATATTCTACTTCTACTAATCTTCAAGCTACTCTTCGTCACTACCTTGAACCTGACCACATCGCTGATGATCACGCAAAAAAGGATGTGGTGACCCACGAGGTGAGATCTGTAATACCCCTGACCTGGGTTATGGATTAACCATAGAAGTTTTGCTTAAGTAAGTTACTTACAAACTGATTCTAATCTTTTGAAAAGCAATTAAGGCTTCTTGTGAAGTTTATTATCAAGTTGAGCTTAATTTGCAAACTATTTGTGCATTAATTGATAGTCTGAGCGAAATGTGCAATTTTCCCAATATGAGGGGTTACATTGCAATATGTCACTTGTTGAATGTGTTATAAGTGCTTTAGTATCACAAGGGAGAAAATGATGATAAGTGGTGGCATGTGGAAATCCTAAATCCCAAGATTCAACTTACTTAAACAATGCTAGTACTTTATGCACCAATTTTAGTACAATTTGTAATTTACCTAACAAGATGGGTTTGAAATGCAAATTACCACATCTAGAGTGTCCCTACTCCCTCTAAGTATCTTTTAGAGGAATATAAAGAAGAAGAAACTATGTTGAACCACCTTTGAGTGATGATACTCTTGGTGATGAGAAGACTAAGAAAGGATTGAAGGTAAAGCTTTTTATGTGTTGTATCGAGTTGTGGACTTGATATAGGAGTCCTATCGGCCAAAGAGCGATAGTAGAAGTCTCCTATCAGTTTGTTGAGCCTTGGTAAAGTCCATGACGGGTAGATCACCTCAAGGAGGTGGTCCATGATGGGTTGCAAGACCCTTGCATAAAGTGTTTCAGGTTGCCTTGTTGATGAGATAAAGATGAGGAAACTTATCCAAGAAGATAAAGGATGGTTGAGATATTGTCTCTAGCTTATCCTCAAGACTCTTGCATGGAAATATATAGATGCATGCATGGCCACGTGTCATCTAGTATCTTGAGGTGAAGACACCTCTTATGTACTTTATCTCATGAAACCAAGTATATATACTTCACCATTCACCAACTTATGAAAGTTTGCGATCCTCACAAACCATATCCTTTAGAGATATCATGCAAAGCCCCTTAGGTATTGTGCAAAGTAGCTCAAGGATCAAGAAGATATTGAGCACCAAGCTTTAGGTAAGGCTTTCTTCATCTTCAACCTTGGTGGAAGTAGGATATCAGGTTATGCATATTCCTTTCTTTTCTTCTTCACCAAGTGATTTACTATGGTGATTTCTTGTCTATGGATGAGTTGTGAACGAGCCTTGGACCTTGGATAAGTTCATCTTCAACCTTATGACGTGAAGCTTTGAAGCTTGGAGCTTTGAAGTGTTCATAAGGCGGGTTATATAACTTGAACTCAATCATATTATTATATGTCACCTAATTTGCTATACTTAATGATCTACTTTTAATTCTGAGATCTTTTTGAATAATTGATGAAATTATGAGTGCTAGTAGTTGTTTAGACCTGTTGCCATGGACTATAATAGTTAGAACAATGTTCTAGAGCTTGAAGAAGATGGTATCACTTTATAAAATGATATCGGGTTCAAGCATACATACTAGTACCTCTAACCCAATACGGGTATGTGTAAACATTACTTGCATGATATGCTTGTGAGATTATATCTCCTTGCACAATATGTGATGAAGTTCATACCTTGGAACATGATATGGTGTTAACCATATACCTATTGCATGATAAGACGTCAAGTATAGACTCCATGCATGATATAAGAACAAGGCTATACTTGTAAGTCGATAAGAAACCCTAATTTGGGTAACTCAATATGGGTAAGGATAGGAAGTGCTCTTTGCATGATATGATTATGAAATATGCCTCTGGTACACGATACCTTGAAGAACACATCTGGTGCATGATATGAATAATGGAGTAAACACTTATGCACGATATGAGATATGGATTTAAGTACAAAGTGTAACCTGATATGGTTGAAATACCTCAACCCGATATGAAACCCAAGACAGGGTTAACCTGATATGGGGATAGAGGATAGCTCATACATGATATGAGCTATGCCTTTGCACAATATGTGAGATATCCACATACCCTTATACACGATACAAGTCTAAGACAATAACTCTTGCATGATAGAGTGATAGTGAACACTCTGAACGATATAGGGTTGGATAACCCTAGGTGATGGGTAAAATGATACAAGTGGTGAGTGATATCATATGGAAGATATGAATGATATCCCTTGATTGATAGGAATAGAACCTACTCCTATTTTGTGAAAGATATGAGGTTCAACTCATACTTCATGAACGATATGGCATAATTTACCAAATTTGATGGAAAACCCTAGATGAGGGATTGAAACCTGATACACCCTACCCTTTGTGTAATAGATTGTGGTATGAGGATTTAATAAGACACCTAGTTTGTAAAATAACTATATGATAAGGTTGATCCTTGAAGGAATGAAGGGGTTATGAGGTTAAGGGTCTACCTAACATGGTAACCCGATATGTTACTTGATATGGATACCCAATATGATAATACTGAAAGGAAATCGATATGGTATCTTGTATATATACCTCTCAAATGATACATGATGAGGCACATGCTCTATGCCCGATATGGTGCATAGCTTACGCACGATATGGTATCAAGAACATAGCTTATACCCGATATGGGGTCAAGCACCTAGCTCATACCCGATATGAAATTATCTTGAAATAATAAGAACTAAGTGATAGTCAATTTGATATGGGTACATGATATGATGATTAGGGGATACACCTTGAAACATGACATGGTGATGTGATTATTTCACATTCTCAATTTGGATACACAACATGAAGTAAAGAATGTAGCTTAAAGCATGATATGATAATGTACATACAATGTGATACCCAATAGGGTAGAGACATTTCAATCATATGTGATTGATTGATTGACATATATTGCAATATAAAAGATGATGTGAATTGTTAATGCTGAATCAATATTCCTCAAGAGGAGGATTGAACCAAAAGTATGATGTAATAAATATCCTAGTGAGGATGAGAGAGAAACTCGTACTCTGTGTTGATAATCATTTAATGATAAATGATGAGAATAAATAAGTATGATTGAATACTTATGATATCAATGTATGCTCCTAGATGTGTGAAGCAATGAATTAGGGTTTGGATTAATATTATGAACTTGAAACCCTATTCATCTATAAAGGGTAAACCTAACCCTAATAATGGCCTTGTGAGTCATGTCTATAGTTGTTACCAAGTGAGTGATGACAAGATGTTTAATGGGCCTTGTGAGCCATGTATATAGTTGTTGTCTAGTGAGAGGTGACAAGATGTTTAATGGCCTTGTGAGCCATGTGTATAGTTGTTGCCTAGTGAGAGGTGACAAGATGTTTAATGGCCTTGTGAGCTATGTATATAGTTGTTTCCTAGTGAGAGGTGATAAGATGTTTAATGGCCTTGTGAGCCATGTGTATAGTTGTTGCCTAGTGAGAGGTAACAAGACACTTAAATCAAACCATGTGAACTATGTGAAATACTTGTACAACAAGTGAAATGAATGCCTTGGTATGAGGACCTAGAGGTAACAATGCTGTGCGATGATCTAAGGGTTTGAATCCCCAGATCTAGTAATCATGATGATAATGATGTGAAGGGATGAGGATTCCCAATAATGTGATAAGGGATTGAGATCCCAAGTGCTATGTATCTAAATGTGTTTTAAATATTTGAAAAGTACGTGATAGATGTATTACACCTTTCTTTGTATCATTTGTTGTGATTAATAATGATAACTTGTTTGATGCTAAAAGAATGATGTAATGCACATAATATATCATTAGAAATCATGACATGTTGCCCTGACCATAGATCCATCAGCGTCAGAATTTGCTGAATGGTGAAATGGGTTCCCCACGACATAACCCATAATTCATATTTTTGAATATGTGGGGGGCGTAAGCTTGGACGGCCATGTGTGAGCCGATCCCCTTACGAATTCAAAGTGAATGTCTTAATAGAGCATGGTGAACTGGCCCGTGGCTCAGAGTATGGTGCCTATGTGACCATAACTTAGTAATTTCATAATTGGGGACGGTTGTTAGTAGATGTTCCCCTAAGAGAGAACAATTGATGCTATAGCTCTAAGCGAAGAGGCCTAGTACCCTGGCAAGCTCTTTTGCAGTGACATAAGATGTCCTACCAGTAGATGACATGAAATGTCTTGTTGAATCTTGTGTGATCTCGTACTAACCAAGACAGCTGAGGTCATGGCAACCAGCTCTCCCATTGACCTTGTATGGTACTGACTTGTGAGAAGTTTGTTGTCAGTTGGAGATGAATGAGATATACTTCATCTCCTCAAGGCATAAATGTGATTGTAAAATATGTTCAACTGCGTAGCATATTTGTTTAAGGAATGATTATAGAAAACATTGCTTGATGTGCAATTCAGTTATACATCTTAGTTGATAGATGTTATTATTATTTCTTTACATTCCTTTTAAAGTAGATAGATAGTTTATTACTGTACCATGGGTAGATGCATCATTTTCCTTAAGAAAAGAGATTACTTTGTTCTGTTCATACAATGATTAATCCTGCCTGATTAATATAAAATTGTTGGCTAAATGGACATCTATAAGTCCCTTTGTTTTGATTATGAAAAACATTTCATTCTTATTGATCTAACGAGCTACTTGAGTGTGCAGGATTAAAGGTGGATGACAAAGCAACTAGGGAAATCCATATGCTTACATGTTTATGTTTTCATGCAATGTAATCGCTTTGTAAAAAACTTGTACGAAAATATAATGTACAAGTACTTAGATTGCATGTAAATCAAGCGTTAGATTCTCCCTAGCTAAACACCACATTTAGATAAGTCATTACCTTCAAATAGGATCACATATGCATACTCATACATATAATTAGTGCCTAAATTGCAACATTGAAACAGGATCAATCTCGGTCGACAAACTCCTCGACCGAGACACTCTCGGTCGACAATCTTCTCGACTGAGAAAGATCCAAAGTAGCCGTTAGACACAACAGACAAGTTAGTTGGCAGTTGGAGAAAGACGTTGCAAATCACTTGTTCCAGAGTGCCTGTCGGTCGACAAGAGTTCGACCGAGTAGGTGTCTCGGTCGACCATTCCTCGACCGAGATTGTCTCTGACAGCAACTACAGAATTAATTAATTAGCTGTTGTTAAAGCAACAACTTTGTACCTAACAGCTAGTTAAGCACTTAGAAACCCCTAGAAGTTGTCTAGAACGTCCTTAAGCATCCTTAGGCCATTCCTATAAATAGGACAAGCCATAGGACACTCAAACTCACTTGTTACACTTGAGAATTCTTTGAGCATACTTTGAGCAATCTATTTGTGAGAAAATTGAGCTTTGTGAACATTGGCTACTTACTTCCTTAGCTCATAATTCGTGTCCTATAGGCTAGTATCTCCTACCCACTGCAATCACAAGTCCACACACTTGGTTAGGAGATCTATACGCTTGACCTAGGCAAATCAAGACTTGGGCTACAAAGGATAAGTTGTAATTTCCTTTTTCTTTCTTGTTCTCTATTACCGTTTGTACTCTCCTTGCTACTCCTAGGTTGGAGGCTGCTGATTGGAGAGGGTGAAGATCTTCTTGGTGAAGAAGGTGACTTTGAGCTACTTCAGAAGGCTGGTGCAACGGGAGGTTACTTCTAGAGAGGAAGGCTACTTCAAGGGGGAGCTTGGAGTTACTTCAAGAAGGCTACCTCAAAGTTGGTGAACCTACTTCAAGTGAAGGCTGTTCAAAGGGTGTAAAGGAAAGTATTGTATTTTGTATAAATCCTTGGGAAGGTAATAAAATAAATACTTTCAAAATCCCGGTTGGGTAAGCAACCGGGTAGTGGACTGACAACTTTAGTAGTTGCTAAAGTTGGAACCACTCTAAACACCTGTCTCCTTCTTCCAATTTTCAATTGTGGTTGTTTGAGTTCAATAAATTGTTAAAATTATTTAAAAACTCTATTCACCCCCCCTCTAGTGTTTTTCAATTGGTATCAGAGCAGGCTTCAAGGAACCCTAACAAGGTCTTGAAGAAATGGGTGATGGAGTGCTCAACAACCTCAACCTCGAAGGGTCACTTGTTGCTAGGCCTCCAGCGTTCGATGGAACAAACTACCAATATTGGAAGAGAAGGATGCAGTTCTACTTCCAAGGCATCAATTGGGACTTATGGAGAATGGTTTCAACTCCATATGAGCTCCCTCAAACTCAATTTGCAGAATGGGATGCAAATACGGTAAAGCTAGCTCAAATGAATGCAAAAGCTGTAAGCATTTTATATTGTTCTATATCAGTAGGAGAATTTAATAGAATATCTAATTGTGACACATCCTATGATATTTGGCATAGATTATCCATAACCTATGAAGGAACAGTCCAAGTCAAAAACTCCAAAATTAGCATGTTTAAACAAAAGTTTGAACACTTTCGTATGGATCCTGATGAATCTATTAGTGAAATGTTTGCAAAATTTTCTACTATTTTTAATGGTTTAAGTGCCCTAGGAAAACCTGTCCTTGAAGAAGATCAGGTATCAAAGATCCTTCGTTCACTTCCTCCAAAATATAAGCCAAAGGTGACAGCCATTGAAGAAGCAAACGACCTCACTCGACTGAAAATGGAGCAACTTATTGGCAACTTAGAAGCTCATGAAGCAACCCTAGAAGAGGAAGAAAGAAGAGCACGAGAACTTCAAAAAGGAAAGAAGAAGGATGTGGCTCTAAAAGCTTCAAAGGTCGTCACACAAGAAAGTGAGGAGTCAAGTGAAGAAGAAGGAGAAGAAGCCTTGATAGTCAATGGTAAGAAATACAAAAGATTTAAATCTAACAAAATTTCCAGTTCTTCTTCTACCCCTCCTAGGTGCTTTGAATGTGGGAAGAAAGGGCATTTCAAAAATGAATGTCCTAAAGCAAAGAAAGGAAAGAAAAGCTCACACAAGAAGAAGGGAGAAAAAGCCTATAAAGCTGCATGGGACGAGTCAAGTGACAGTGAAAGCGGAGAAGAAACGGTGGATTGTCTAATGGCAAGAAAAGATGATGAAGACTCTCAAGAGGTAAGCCTACTAGATCTTCCTAAAGAAGAGTTAGTTACTAGTCTACAAGAAATTCATGATAAGTATGTTGATGTCAAGAAGAAACTAAAGAAGGTTATCAAATCAAATGATGAGCTAAGTGCTAAATTAGATACTCTTTCTTCTGACAAGAATAACATTGATCTTAAAAATTTGTCTTTAAAAACATCTTTAGATGATTGCACTAGAAAGTTACTCACTTTAGAAACAAATGTTGATCTTCTTTCTAAAGAAAAGACTGACTTGTTATCTAAACTAAAAGATTTTCAGACTCAACCTATTGTGTGTAACCATCTAGACTATGATAATGTTATAAAAGAAAGAGATTCATTGCTATCTGATTTAGATCAAGCAAGAAAAGATTTACACAAGAAAATGAATGATATTGCTCAGCTGCAAAGAGAACTTTATGAGTTAAGAAGAAAACATATACTTGATAACATTCTAAGCATTGGTACTGTTTTCAACGGAAGAAAAGGTTTGGGATATGCTCCAAAGAAAAATCAACCCAAAAGAACTCAAACTATGTTTGTACCCAAGAACACAATGGCTAGATAGAGAAATGAAGTTGATTCTATTACTTGCCATTTTTGTTTACGTCTTGGACACTATTCCTTTTCATGCCCTTATAAAACTAAGGATTCCGAATTAGTTTGGGTCCCAAAACCTCAAACTTAGTAGAGTCAAATAGAATTTAGTTGAGATATGACCAAAAAGCTCCATCTTGCTATTTATATTGTCTTATCTCAACTAAACAAAAGACTTCATGCTTATTGTTAATTTTCTGCATTGTTGTACTAAAACAGAAACTTAGTCGGTCGAAGTATTGTCGACCGAACCATTAATCGGTCAAAGTATTGTCGACCGACCGAATGTCTGTAACATATCAAAATTTACAGCAATTATTTCGGTCGAAAATTGGTCAACCGAGCTAAATTTCTGTGTTTCCTGGTTTGTAATACAGTAATCTTCTTGATCGACAATTTGTCGACTGAGACATATGTCGGTCGAACAATTGTCGAACGACTGGACTTCTGATTCAGAACTCTTATTCAAATCTGTACTTAAATGATTCTAACCATATCGGACCATCACATGGGTACCAAAATCTACATTTTAATACAGGAATGGGTGGTTGACAGTGGATGTTCCAAACGTATGACCGGGAACAAGGATGCATTCCAAACCTTTGAAGAAAAGAAAAGTGGAACAGTCACCTTTGGAGACAATGGTAAAGGAAAAATCGTTGGAATAGGTAATGTTGGTACAAACCTCGAAATAAAAAATGTTCTACTCGTTGATGGTTTGCACCATAATTTGATAAGTGTTAGTCAATTATGTGATAGTGGTTATGATGTGTTATTTAACAAAACTTGCTGCAAGTTATTGATAGAAAACACTACAAATGTTGTTTATGAAGGAAATAGAGTTGGAAATCTTTATATCCTTAAACCTAACTCTATGAAATCAGTAGTGGGAAAATGCTTGCTTGCAAATGAAAATACCTTACAAGTATGGCATAAAAAGCTAGGACATGCTAGTTCACATGTTATTAAAAAATTAGTGAAATATGATCTTGTTTGTGGATTGCCTACTTTATCTTTTGATCAAGTTGAAAACTGTGAACCATGAACAATGGGAAAGAAAACCAAAACCTCTTTTAAACCAAAACATGTACTTAGCACCAGTAGGTCCTTAGAATTAATTCATATGGATTTATTTGGACCCATGAGGACACAATCTATTGGTGGTAAAAGATACTGTTTTGTTATTGTTGATGATTATAGTAGATACACATGGGTACACTTTATTACAACTAAAGATGATACTATTCATGTTTTTATACAGTTTTGTTCCAAGATTGAAAATCTATTACAAAGCAAAATATGTACCATTAGAAGTGATCATGGTGGAGAATTTGAAAATCATACATTTGAAGAGTTTTGTACATCTCAAGGGTACACTCATAATTTTTCTGCTCCACGCACCCCACAACAAAATGGTATATTTGAAAGGAAAAATCGATAACTACAAGAAATGGCTAGAACTATGATGCTTGAACATAACACACCCAAAACCTTTTGGGCTGAAGCTGTAAACACTGCATGCTATGTTCTAAATAGAGTAACTGTTCACTCTCATTTAAAGAAAACTCCATATGAACTAATACATTCTAAGAAACCTAGAGTTGACTATTTTCATACCTTTGGCTCTACATGCTATATTTTAAATACCAAAGATGATAGAGATAAGTTTGACTCAAAATCACACAAAGCATTCTTTTTGGGATATTCCACTTCTAGCAAAGCTTTTAGAGTATATAACACTATATCTAGAAAAGTTGAGGAATCTTTTCATGTTTCTTTTCATGAAGAATCCAAATCTGAAAATCTAGAAATCATAGATCTCACTAATCAATTCGAAAATTTAAACATACCAAATGATTGTGAGAAAGGTACTACAAATAATCACCAAGCTGAACCACAACCTACACCTAGGCTTATAAAAGATCATCCTCAAGAATTAATTATTGGAGATCCTAATGATAAAGTCAAAACTCGGTCTTCCTTTAAAGATGTTGCAAACATGGCTTTTGTTTCTATCATTGAACCTAAAAAGATATCTGAAGCTCTTAAAGATGACTATTGGATAATAGCCATGCAAGAAGAATTGAATCAATTCACTAAAAATGATGTATGGGATTTAGTTCCTAAACCACAAGATAAAACCATAATAGGAACTAAATGGGTTTTTAGGAACAAGCTAAATGAGGCAGGAGAAGTAATAAGGAATAAAGCTCGGTTAGTAGCACAAGGATATAATCAACAAGAAGGAATAGATTTTGATGAAACGTATGCACCGGTAGCTAGACTTGAAGCTATTAGAATGTTACTTGCTATTGCTGCACATAAAAACATCAAACTCTACCAAATGGATGTAAAAAGTGCATTTCTAAATGGCATCATTCAAGAAGAAGTATATGTTGCCCAACCACCTGGTTTTGAAATACCGGAAAAAGGTGACTATGTTTATAAACTTAAGAAAGCACTTTATGGTTTAAAACAAACACCTAGAAATTGGTATGAAAGGCTCAAGACATATCTTTTTGATAATGGTTTTTCTATTGGAAATTCAGATTCTACTTTATTTTTCAAAACATATACATCTGATTTCCTAGTTGTGCAAATATATGTTGATAACATTATTTTTGGAGCTTCTAATGATTCATTGTGCACACAATTTAGTGACATTATGCAAAAAGAATTTGAAATGAGCCTCATGGGTGAACTAACTTTCTTTCTTGGTTTTCAAATTAAGCAAACACCTGCCGGAATATTCATAAGCCAAGAAAAATATACTAAGGAACTCTTAAAACGTTTTGGGATGGATCAGTGCAAACATGCTACTACTCCTATGGCTACTTCTATTAAAATTGATAAGGATGAAAATGGGGAACCTATTGATGATTCCTTATATAGAGCCATGATTGGTAGTTTGCTTTACTTAACTGCTTCTAGACCATACATTATGTTTCCCGTTGGTCTTTGTGCTCGATTTCAATCACAACCTATGCACTCTCATTTTCTAGCAGTTAAACGAATTCTTCGTTACCTAGCCGGCGCTACTTGTTTTGGTTTATGGTATCCAAAAGGACAATCCTTGGATTTTAAAGCTTATACTGATGTGGATTATGATGGTTGTCGCCTTGATCGCAAGAGTACTAGTGGTGGTTGTTTCTTGTTAGGAAAAGCTTTAGTATCTTGGTTTAGCAAGAAACAAAATACGGTTGCCCTATCTACAACTGAAGCTGAATATATGGCAGCCGGGTCTTGTTGTGCTCAAGTGCTTTATATGCAACAAGTATTAAACGATTATGGTTTTACTCTTTCATCTACGCCTATTTTTTGTGACAACACGAGCGCTATAAACTTAGCACACAATCCTATTTTACACAGCCGAGCTAAACATATTGAAATCCGTCATCACTTTTTAAGGGATCATATCTCCAAGAATCATGTTTCCCTTCATCATGTTGATACGGAAGATCAATTGGTTGATATTTTTACAAAACCACTTCCACTAGATCAATTTAACAAAATTAGGAAGCAACTGCTTATCACTCCTTTGGAAGATGTTTTCTTTGATATTTGTGCTACTTAAACAAAAAAAAACTCTTACTTGCATCATGATATTTTGGTTTTTAAATGGACATCTGTTTCATTAGATTTGATGGGACATCTAATTAAGGGGGAGTTTTTATTTCTAGACGGATATCTTTTTGAAATGACAAAGGGGGAGAAATAAATATAAAACTAAAACTTAGAAACACTCAATCATTGAGTTTCATAAATAAACTCTTGGCTTTACATTGAAAGTTGCTATATTCCCTAGAGAATTGGATTTCATGTTCCATAATTCAAGGGGAATTATAAGCACACATTTTATAACCAAGAGGAAAAGCTACATCTAAAGGTATGAAACTCATATGGTTCATATTTCCTTTATTTATATTTTTGGAAATGTTTGTCATCTTCAAAAAGGGGGAGATTGTTGGCTAAATGGACATCTATAAATCCCTTTGTTTTGATTATGACAAAAATTTCATTCTTATTGATCTAACGAGCTACTTGAGTGTGCAGGATTAAAGGTGGATGACAAAGCAACTAGGGAAATCCATATGCTTACATGTTTATGTTTTCATGCAATGTAATCGCTTTGTAAAAAACTTGTACAAAAATATAATGTACAAGTACTTAGATTGCATGTAAATCAAGCGTTAGATTCTCCCTAGCTAAACACCACATTTAGATAAGTCATTCCCTTCAAATAGGATCACATATGCACACTCATACATATAATCAGTGCCTAAATTGCAACATTGAAACATGATCAATCTCGGTCGACAAACTCCTCGACCGAGACACTCTCGGTCGACCATCTTCTCGACCGAGAAAGATCCAAAGTAGCCGTTAGACACAACAGACAAGTTAGTTGGCAGTTGGAGAAAGACGTTGCAAATCACTTGTTCCAGAGTGCCTGTCGGTCGACAAGAGTTTGACCGAGTAGGTGTCTCGTTCGACCATTCCTCGACCGAGATCGTCTCTGACAGCAACTGCAGAATTAATTAATTAGCCGTTGTTAAAGCAACAACTTTGTACCTAACGGCTAGTTAAGCACTTAGAAACTCCTAGAAGTTGTCTAGAACGTCCTTAAGCATCCTTAGGCCATTCCTATAAATAGGACAAGCCATAGGACACTCAAACTCACTTGTTACACTTGAGAATTCTTTGAGCATACTTTGAGCAATCTGTTTGTGAGAAAATTGAGCTTTGTGAACATTGGCTACTTCCTTCCTTAGCTCATAATTCGTGTCCTATAGGCTAGTATCTCCTACCCACTGCAATCACAAGTCCACACACTTGGTTAGGAGATCTATACGCTTGATCTAGGCAAATCAAGCCTTGGGCTACAAAGGATAAGTCGTAATTTCCTTTTTCTTTCTTGTTCTCTATTACCGTTTGTACTCTCCTTGCTACTCCTAGGTTGGAGGCTGCTGATTGGAGAGGGTGAAGATCTTCTTGGTGAAGAAGGTGACTTTGAGCTACTTCAGAAGGCTGGTGCAACGGGAGGTTACTTCTAGAGAGGAAGGCTACTTCAAGGGGGAGCTTGGAGTTACTTCAAGAAGGCTACCTCAAAGTTGGTGCACCTACTTCAAGTGAAGGTTGTTCAAAGGGTGTAAAGGAAAGTATTGTATTTTGTATAAATCCTTGGGAAGGTAATAAAATAAATACTTTCAAAATCCCGGTTGGGTAAGCAACCGGGTAGTGGACTGACAACTTTAGTAGTTGCTAAAGTTGGAACCACTCTAAACACCTGTCTCCTTCTTCCAATTTTCAATTGTGGTTGTTTGAGTTCAATAAATTGTTAAAATTATTTCAAAACTCTATTCACCCCCCCTATAGTGTTTTTCAAAAAGAACCTCTGCTCAGTTTTATAAATGCTTAATTTGTGATAATAATATGGTCGACGGAGAGTTGTATCTCTCGCTGGGACAATTGTCTCACCCCATGGGATCCACAATTTTTAGGTGGACGTGCACCAGACGGTGGAGACCTTTCTACGAAGGAGGAACAACAGTTGAGGCAGCAGTGACAGATCAGGTTGAGTGTATTGTCTGTCATGTCTTGTAGATAGAAGTCCTATGTGTCGTCTCTATACTCTCAAGTCCTTGGAGTCGGTTCATAATGGTTTCATGAATGATCTGATATTTTTGGTTTGTATGCCTTGAGGTTTTATGTTGCTTTAGTACATGTGTTGATAAAGCAACTGTTATATGTTGTCCTCGAGATGAGATGAAATACTATTTGTATTATGTGAATCATGATATGTGTAAGATTTGGACCTTTCGGTAAGAATTTTCTGAAAGAGGATCTCCTTGCAAAATGGTTTTAAATTTTAGTGATTTTTGTTAATCCGATGTTTATGATAATTCTACATTATTAGTAATGATTTGGCTGTCGGTTTAATGGCAGTCGTTGCAAGACCCATGTCCCAGAGAGATATATAACTCTTAACCAATGGTTATTGATTAGATCAAGTAACTTTATTACTAAACTGATTAAGTAGCTTAAAATAACTAACCAGGTTAAGCTGGTTGAGCATATTAAATACACTAAGAGAGTTATTATGATAGGCATAGCAACAGGTAAAACTAGCAAGCAAATAAATGGACGTGTAAGACTATCATCACTAAATAGTTAATAAGACTATCATCACTAAATAGTTAATTTATCTTACTGTATTATATAGCAACTAAGTAGGATAAGAAATAAGGGAAGGGTTAACATCCAATGTTAAGCATGTTTAACCCTATACAGATATACTACATGGCTAGATTATGCCTTTTATTAGGCCATGAGGAGTTTGAGGTATCCCACTCAGAATCCAATTGACCACTGCTAAGTCGAAATAAGTTCCATACAAGATCTAGGAGAGTTGGAATCCTAAGATATCATCTGACATCGGTTAGTATGAGCTAGCCACAGTGATATATATAGTCAAATTGCAAAACAGCCTAGTCCACCCTTTGTATATAGGTCCCGACACTAGTAACCAAGGTATACAAAACCCTATAATCTGAGGTACAACTGCAGTTGTCCTCAATCTCATCATATGTAAAAAAACTTGAGATATGACCGCATCCATTCTCCTGTCGAGGTATGACCAAAACCGTCATCCATAACCTTGGGATCAGGATGACAAGGACACACAATCTCAGGCACCCTGCATACTCAATAGTATGCACTCCGATTTTCCTTTAGGAATACTTGTTTCTCCATCCAACAAGTCCTTACACTGGAATAGATCTATGATTCAGGTCACTACATGATTAGTATTTCACTTGATTAGTTAATGCCAATTGGGTATATGTTAACTACATCAATCAAGTTACATACAAACCCCAAGCAAGTTCTACAAAAACATGGGTAGATTGAAACCTCAGAACATATAAAATGTATGAGATATAAAGCTTATCACATCACCACATGGTACTATTCCATTGCCATACGTGAGATCATAATCATCACCATACCATAACAAGATACGAGTCCTTGTCACATCTATATAGGATAACACCTCAACTAGGGATCAACCATGCCCAACGGTCATAAAATCATCACATCATCCCCTATAAGAACTTCATTATCTTTTCATGACTCATCAAGGCTCATCATACCATCACCATACATGTGAGACCTAAGTTTGGTATAACATTACATTTAGGAGCTATGATCTTCATTAGATAGAAAATTAGGGTTAGAACAATATAGAGAGAGAAATTACTCCATTATCATGCTAGCCACACAAGAATCTATGTACCATCATCACTTACTTGTATTAGGGTTAGGTCTAACAAGCTAAGGTGAATTAGGGTTACAAAAGAACACTCAAAGGTAAACCCTAACTCTAGCATCTTCATCAAGCATGGAAGCATAAAGTCAAACTCAACCATTGACCATAGGTCTAGGAAACCTCATTGACCACCTAGGTCAGGAAATCATAGCGACCACTTAGGTTAGAGACAGCTTGGCAACCACTAGGGTTAGGTTCCTTAGCGGCCACTAGGGTTAGAAAACATAGAAACCAACATGGTTTCACACTTTCATCGACCGCTGGGGTTATATTACTTCATAGACCACTAAGGTTAGGTAACAGTGGTGACCAATGAAGACATGAAACTTGGCAATCGATGGAAATCACAACTCTTAGAAACTGCTAAGAGATATAAATCTTGGAGACCATCATGATGATGCAGATCTCATCGACCGCATAGGTTCAATTCTAGGTGACCACTTAAGAACAAGATGTTGGAAACCAAACCTAGAGCAAAAATTGATGACCACACATGGTTCAAAACTCATCAACCACATAAGTACCAAAACCTTGGTGACCATCATGCATTCAAAGCTAGGTGACCAATCATGGAGATAAATCCCATCGACCACATGGCAAAGTAGACTTAGAAACTGCCAATATGAAAATCCTTGGCAACCATGAAGAGTCCAAAAGCTCATCGACCACTAGGAGTCCAATCAGGTTAGTTATTACCAAGAATTTGAAAAGTCATCAAGTTGCATCGCAAGAAGAGAGATTAGTTCAAAACTCTAATTAGTAACCATCATTAGAAAGAGCAAAACCATCGTTTCCATAAGCATGAAAGGATCAAAATCTTCCATAAAAAAGAAGGTTCATGCACAAGGACTAGGGTTCATTTAGGAAGTTATTCTACTCGGAAACTATCATACAACCACAAACCCTAGGTGAAGACCATCTTTCTACTTAGAACAATGTTTTAGGGTAGGATTATGTGTAAGCAAGATAGAGCAAGCAATAATCATGGATAAAGTTATATAACTTGCCTTAGAGATGATGTTGAAACTCCAAACAACAAGGTAGATTGAAGGAGAAAGGTAGGAATCCTAGCTTGAGAACTCCTTTTAGCCAAGTTAGCTCCTTCTCTAAAAGGAGAAAAAACCCTAGGTCATAGAAGCAAGAAAGAGATGTTCTTCAAGATCTAACTCAAGAAAAACCATGGAACACCATGGGCTCGACCAAGAAGAGAAAGAGCGATCGTAGGGAAGCAAGGAAAACAAAGGTATAGAGAGAAATCTCACTTACCAAGACCAAGAAAAAGAGCAAGGAAGCACCAAATAATCACAAGAAAGGTAGATTCAAACCCTAAATCAACATGCAAGGAAGATTGACATTCTTCTTTAAGCTTGAGCTCCTCCTTCACAAATAAGCAAGATGGGATGAGCTCTAAAAGTAAGAAGAGAGAAGAGAGAGGAATCTAGGTGTCTAAGGAGGTTATATGCATGCAAAAAGAGGGGTTAATATAACTTAGGATTGGAGAGAGAGAGAAAAGGGGGTAGGTGTCATGCCAAACATGCCATTGTACAAGAGATCTCGTCCATGCAAAAACCACACTCATCCATGAAATTAGGGCAACCATAAAAAGAAAACCAAATGACCAAACTTGTCCAAAAAAAGAAAACGACCTCTAGGTTGGCAACCAAGAGATCAGAAATCCAAACGGTCGATAACCCTAGGTGTGTTGGCGACCAAAGATGAGTTAGGAATTTTCATCGACTGCCAACTCTAGGTTTACAAGGAAACTTTGGTGTCCACCAACCCTAAAGGGAACACACACAACTTTAGTGATCACCAACACAAGGGGGGTTCATCGATCAATATACTCAAAGGGTCAACCATTGAGTTAGGGCATCCATGAGCAAACTTTAATCTTAGACATGAGATGTCACTACTCACACCAAGTTGTAACACGGTGCCCCAAAGCACAACCATATGAAACATGATGTCAAAACATGTCAGGCACAACAAGAATGTAACAAATTGCAAGAAAACCCTACATATGAGTAAATTGCAATTAGGTCCAAAATAAGCACATATATGCATAACTAGATCAAACAATGTCCAAACTCGACCAAACTTGAAACATGAGCTTTCCACAAGATATCAAAGAACATCAAAAGGTTTGATTAAGGTTTTGAGAAAATAATTATGATAAGCAAGCATGTTCATCCAAAAGTAAGGTTAGGGGTCTTACAACCACAAACCTCTAACAAGGATTTCACCTCCCAAATCCTATGGGAACAAGGTTGGATACATCCTACACGTCTCATCCTATAACTCCCATGTGGCTTCCTCCATGCCACATTGGTGCCAAAAAACCTTCACTAAGAATAAATCCTTCTTCTTCAGCTTGTTCACTCTCCTACCCAGGATCAACACAGGACCCTCAACATATCACACGTCCTTCTCCAACTCAACCTCCATCGGCTGCAATGTTAGCTCTGTATCTGGGTGGAAGCTCCCCAACCTGAATACATGGAAGACATTGTGTAACTTGTGCAACTCTGGTGGTAATTCCAAATTGTATTCCACCTTCTGAACATGTGACAAGATAGGGTATGACCCTATATACCTAGGAGTCAACTTACCCTTCTTACCAAACCTCATCATGCCTTTCCAAGGTGAAACCTTAAGGTACACCCTGTCTCCCACTTGGAACTCAAGTGGTATACTATGGTTGCCAGCATAAGAATTCTTCTATCTGTCCTGCATTGCATTCATATGTTGCTCTATTACCTTGATCTTCTATGTAGTCTGCTGCACTAGCTTAGGACCCAAAAGCTGATACTCACCTGTCTCATACCAACAAAGTAGTGACTGACAAAGTCTCCCATACAAGGCTTCATACGATGCCATATCTATGCTCCTCTAATAGCTGTTGTTGTAGGAAAACTCTTATCAAAATTATATGGACTTCCAATTTCTAAGAAAATATAAGACTCATGCCCTCAAAAGAGCTTCTAAAATATGAATGGACCTCTCAGACTGGCCATCTATCTGTGGATGAAAAACTATGCTAAACCTCTGTTGTATCCCCATGGATGTATGTAAATGCTCCCAAAAATGAATCATAAAATATAGAACTGTGTCAGATACTATGGTTACTAGAATACCATGTAAACAAACTATCTCATCCACATAGATCTATGCCAACTTCTCTACCATATACGTCATCTTGACTAGAAAGAACTGAGTTGATTCAGTTAACATGTCAACTATCACCCGAATGGACCAACCACAAAGTACATGATAATACGATCCCATTTCCACTATGGTATCGGTAAAGGTTGTAATGTTCCTACAGGCTTATAATTGCTTAGCCTTGACCTACGGACAAACTGGACACTTAGCAATAAATGCTGCCACATCACACTTCAAACCCGACCACCAATACAATTTCTTCAAGTTGTGGTAAATCTTGGTATTGGTAAGATGTATGACGTACATTTAGAAATGATCTTCCTCAAGCACCATATTCCTCAAACCATCAACTTCTAGAACCAATGTCCTATTATGAAATCAAATTGTCTTAGGCTCTGACTCATGAAAACCTCCATACTTTTTGTTGCCAAACTCTACCTAGATGTTCTGTATCAGAATATCATTCCTCTTTGCATCTATGATCTGTTGTATCAACGTGGGCTTCACCAACAAATGTGCTAATAAGCATGCAATAGAGAAACCTTCAAATGTACGTTCATTTGACGAAGGGACACCAACATGTCCCATTTGCGACATTCATAAGTATGTAATTATGCATTGTATGCAGACGATGATGAAGATTATTTCCTATTAAAAGCATCAGCCACCATGTTCACTTTCCTTGGATGGTAGTCTATTGTGCAATCATAGTATTTGATCAACTCCATCCATCTCCTCTGCCTCATATTCAACTCTTGCTTTGAGAACATATACCGAAGGTTCCTATGATTGATGAAGATCAGACACTTCTCTCAATACAGGTAGTGTCTCCAAATATTCAAGACATAGAACATAGATGTAATCTCAAGATAATGTGTCAGATAGTTCTCCTCATGTTTGTTAAGCTGTCGCAAAGTAAAAGAAATCACGTTCTTGTCCTACATCATCATGCATCCCAAGCCATTCTTCAAACCATCACAGAAGACGATGTACCCTTTCCCTTACTCTAGAAGAACCAACACCAGTGCACTGCTCAACTTCTCCTTCAGTAGATGGAAAGAAGCTGACACTTTTCATACTAGAGAAAAGGGACACCCTTCCTGGTAAACTTGTTTAGGGGTAATACTACAACACTAAAATTCTTTATGTATCTCCTGTAGTAACCTATAAAACTTAGGAAACTTCAAACTTCAATTGAAATGTTTGGCTGTACCCATTCCCTTACTGACTTTATTTCTTCAGGTCCACATAGACACCCTTAGTAGATATGACTTGACCCATAAAATACACCTCAGTCAACCACGACTCACACTTACTGAACTTGGCATACAACATGTGTTGTCTCAATAACGTCAAAGCCTGGATAAGGTGCTTCCCATACTGCTGACTATCCTTGGAGTATATCATAATATCATCAATAAACACCACCATGAACTAGACAAAATATAGTCTGAACACTCTGTTCATCAGATACACAAAAGTTGTTTTGCATTGGTTAGCCCAAATGGCATAACTACGAACTCGTAGTAACCATACCCTAAGTCATGAAAGTTGTCCTAGGTATGTCATCCTCCTTGATTCTCAATTGGTGATATCCTAACCTCAAATCTATCTTGGAGAACACTGTGACACTTCTCAATGATCAAATAGATCGTCAATCCTTGACATCAGATACTTGTTCTTTATCATGACCTTGTCAAACAACACGCAAGAAACCTAAAGGGAAGTGCTCAGTCTAATAAAACATTTCTCAGCAACTCCTACAACTATTTCTTCAACTCCAACATCTCTGTCGGTGCGATCCTGTGGGGTGACTATGCTATGGGTTGCATTCTAAGAACAAAATTGATCTCAAAATTAGTCTCTCTAGGAGGGGGAATACCAGGAAACTCTTTAGGAAAAACATCCTCAAAATCTCGTACTACCGACACCTCCTGGATACTAGGACTCCTAACCTTGGTATCCACAACATGTGCTAAGAAGGCCTCACACCCTTGTCTCATTAACCTCTTCACTGTCATAGATGACACCAAACATGTAGGAAGAATCTTCCTATCTCCTTGGAAGATCCACAAAACATCTCCATCATAGAACGTCGCCACCTTGAAACTACAGTCCAAAAAAACCATGTACTTCTCCAAGGTATCCATCCCTAGGATCACATCCAATCCATGCAAGTCAAGTGGCATTAGATCCAATTAAATGTTTGCATCCTTAAAAAGAAAGAATGCAAGATGGACACACCTCCTACAACTCGGTGGAACCAACTAAAGGAGTTTCTAGCCTAAGACTATTAGATCTACTACAAATAGGAAGATCACAACTATCTATCACCTCTCTAGTTACAAAGAGTGTGTCACACCCGGGTCACCAAAATAGATATAAAAGAAGATGCAGATAAGTCAAAATGAAAAAGTTCCATCTAACCTATCACGACCCGTGATTGACCACTCCCTTCGGCTGAATCATCAGATAGAATCTAGTTGTCTCTTACTATCGTCCATTCCCTCTACTTGCTGGTCCAAATGACCTCACCGATGATGCTTGACCACGTCCTCTACCACCACCACAGTTGAACTATTTATACTACAGACCTCACTGACTCTACCTCGGTTATTGTGTCACTTCTTCATCCTTCACAGGGCAAGATCACCTGATATGCCCTACTTTTCCACATGTGTGACAAGTCCTTGAATCATATTGTGGCCTAGACGACCCTTTCACTGACACAGATGCAGTACTAAGTGCTCCTACTAGAGGAAAACTACAACCCCTTCCCTTGCTTGGGGACCACTATGATGACACTCCTTATCTTAGCTCAGAGAAAGTTGACCTCTATTGTGACTACAGTGACAATAACCTTGGATTCTTGAAACCACTAGATGACTGTCCCTAAAATTGAGTCAGTCTCTTCTTAGAGTTGGCTTCACACTTCTCGATAGTAGACCTCTCAATCCTCCGCACCGACTCCACAAAGGTAGAGAACCTCTCTCTATTCTCTAAAGTAGACACTGTCATAGACAACTCTGTGCTCAGACCTTCTTGAACCTATGAATTCTCTCCTTCTTTGTTGCTACCATGTGAGGGCAGAATCTCAAAAGCTCCATAAACTTCACCTTATACTCGTTGATGTTCATGAAACATTTGCATAGCTTCTCAAACTGTGTCCTCTTGTCATCCACATATATCCCAAGAAGTATCTAGTCACAAACTCCCGCCGAAACTCTTCCCAACCTATCACAACTTTGGGTCTCTTCTCCTCCTCTATGGCCCACCAGTGGCCAACACTACCCTTCAACATGTAAACATCATGTTTCACCTTGTATTCTTCCAGGATATT
Source organism: Alisma plantago-aquatica (assembly GCA_963693085.1). NCBI lineage: Eukaryota > Viridiplantae > Streptophyta > Magnoliopsida > Alismatales > Alismataceae > Alisma > Alisma plantago-aquatica. The sequence goes on along the minus strand of OY856409.1, from coordinate 637,331,767 downwards.
GAGGATCTCAAATTCTTTCTCAAGCTCTTTCAACCACATATATGCATCCGCCGAGTTTGATGTACCCACATACTCGATCACTCCAATGCATCTCAGCTTCTTAAACACCTTCTTTGAACCCTATCAATCTACATTAGGGACAACTTCCCTAGTTTGAGGTAGGGGCACTCTATCCTCTATATGCATAATTGTTGCCATGAGCTATCCAAACATGGATCGGAAAGCAGGATTTGTCATGGCCACAGGGTCAAACTGAGGCACTATAGGCTACTCCGACCCCATCTTAGGCACTCTATCTTCATGTTCTGACCTCATAGAGCTATGTCCTAGCACCACATAACTACTCTCAACCTTCTCTTCATGTGCTCTAAATATATATGCATAAGCACAAGCTATAATCAGATATGTTGGATTATGTAAGAATAGACACAAACTCTAGTCCTATGTCCCTGTATACTTAGTGAACCTAAAGCCCTGATACCAACCTTTTCATGTGCACCCCACCACACAAAATGAGATTACTCAAACCAAAAAACATGATCAACTATTAAACAACCACTAACCAGAAAACAAGAGAAATTAAAACCAATTCCAACATTACCATCACGTTCAAAAACATTTACATGAAGGTCGAACAACTTACACATCATCACATACCATATCAGGTATTTACATATATGTCCAGTGACATCAACCACAACATAGATACAAAAGATATTGTTTCCACATATACATGTCATATACAAAAACATAAGTACACTTGCCAAAACTCGAGTCATTATACATATCATCTATAAAACATCACATGTCATACCTAAGAGTACATGTATGATTCTAGAACTCTACTAACAACTATCGAACCTTATGCTTCTACTTCTCTTCAAACATCTCTGCTTCACAACCATGAACCTGACCATGTCACTAACGATCACCTAAAAAAAGATGTCGTGGCCCACGAGGTGAGACCCATGTTCCAGCGAGAGATATAACTCTCAACCAATAGTTATTGATTATAGTAACTTTATTACCAAATAGATTAAGTAGGTTTAACTAACTATGTAGGTTAAGATAGTTGAGAATATTAAATACACTAAGCCAGTTAATCAGATAGGCATAGCAACAGGTAAAACTAGCAAGCATATGAATGGAGATATAAGAATCATCTACTAAACAGTTAATTTATCTTACTGCATCATATAACAACTAAGAAGTATAAGAAACAAGGTAAGGGTTAATATTCAATGTGAAGCGTGTGTGTGATGACCCGATAACAAATCAAGTCATCACAGTAATTAATTGCGGCAATACCATAAGCAGTAGAATTAAAAAAAATCACTAAGAATTAAAACCATTTTGCACATAGATCCTTTTCTAGAAATTCTTACTGAAAGAACCAAAACTTTTATATTTATTGTGACACCTCATCATGCTAAACAAGATTACTCAAAACACAAAACATGATCAACTGCAAATTAATCACATAGTAAAAAATGTGAAACAATTAAAACCGATTCCAACAATGTAAATAAACTCTAGAACATTTATAAAAGGTCCATCATTCCATTCTCATATACTTTAACAAGCATTTGCATATTGGTCCAAAGACCTTAGTCACATCCTGCATACAAAAGATATTTCATATGTACGTGCCATATATTTACAAACATTGGCATAATACCAAAATCTAGTGTCGATACAATTATATCATCTAGAAAACACATCCCATACCAGGACTTGAGAGTACAGGACGACACTAGGACTCTACCACTAACATCTATGACTAACATCTACAACTAACCAACCTTCTGAATCTATGGATCACCAGGTTGGTTCTCTTCCACAGCACGACCTCGACCTCATTGCCTGCGACCACCTAAAAAAATGTGGTGACCCACGGGTGAGACCCAGTCCCAGCGAGAGATATAACTCTCTCCAACATATATTGTCTATAACATTAATTAACAGTAAATACATTGAGCAGTTAGGATATTAAATAAACAATATGAACAGATTGAACAGTTTAAGCATACTAAGCAGTTAAGCAAATAAGTTGTAACATCAAGTAGAATTGTACAATTGTCATAAGTCTGCATCATGTAAGAACTATGTAGTGTAAAGACAAGACAAGGGTTAATCAACCAATGTGATACGTATTAAACCCTAGCAATTATACTACACGGATGGTATTATATCTTTTATTATTATGCCCTAGGGAGTTTGAGTCGTACTACTCAAAATCCAACAGACCACTGCGAAGTGCTATTCAGTTTCGTATAAGATCTAGGAGTGCCAGTATCCTAAGATCTCTTCCCCTCGGTCAGTACGAGTAAACTGCAGTGACATACCAGTCAAACTGCCAATAGTGACATATAGTCAACTGATAACAAGTAGTCCGTACTTGGTACAAGTTACGACACTAGAAAATAGGGTATACAAAACCCTCTAATCTGAGGTACAATCACAGATGTCCTCAATCACATCAAATATTTGAGGCATGACCATAGCCATCCTCCATAACCTGCAATTGTGGATGACAAGTATATATATCCTCAACTTGCCACCCCCGCATACTCAACAGTATGCGCTCTGAGTTTCCCTTGGGAATACTCGTTTCACCATCCAATAAATTCTGACACTGAAGATGTCTCTACGGCACAGGGCTCTACATGATTAAGGTTACACTTGATTAATTACTACCAATTGAATGCATTAAGGCTTTATCATACAAGTGGACATTCAAACCCTAAGTATTTTCTAACAAGAGTATATGTATAACAACTTCCAAAAGATATAAAACATTTGAGATATAAATCTTAATAACATTACCACATCTATCATTCATTGCAAATTAACACACCACACTTATCATCATACTATTGAAAGATACCAATATCTTATCACAAGTTCCAGGGTTTTAACCCTTATTGGAACATGAAGAGGATTTCACCTCAATCATGGATTCAAACATTCCCAAAGGTCTTTAAGACCATCACATTATTCATAGTAAGGTTATCATCATCATTCCATGCCTTAAATAAGGCTCAAAAGATCAATAGCACATGTATGTCCATAGATTTTAACATGGCAAGGCACTATGATATTCAAATAATACTACATTGTGGTTTCAACATAAGAAGAGTGTAATTCATTATCACATTAATCATTCAAGAGGTCTGATTATAACCAATCAACATCATATAATTACATTAAGGTTAAGTATAATAAGCTAGATCACATGGGAGTTACGCATCCACTCATTACATTGATTTATCAAATATAACTATATAATGGCAAAGGTAATACTACCAAGTAAAGGTATTGAACCATTGAATTATCTTCACTATGACCCACATATAATAACATGTGATTTATTATAATCCATTGGATGTTAAAGCATCCAATATTATTCATTGGATCGGGTTCATTGTTCAAGGTTATCAATTGAAGTATAGGTCTAACCATTAGATCAATTGAACCAAGGAACCATTGGTTCAAGGTATAGTCAAATCTACAATTACATTACTAATTCATCATATATGATGATGACCTGATACACCATTAATTGTAATCATTAGGTAACCATTGGTTGCTAGATCAATAATACATTCAGTTAACATCATCAAATAATAAGCCAATATCATCATCGATTGATAACATCATTAGAATACTTAGTGGATGATAATTAAATGTCTAATTGAGTCAAAACCTGAACTAAGGTGGTGACCATAGGTTGTCACCATAAATTGGACACTCTTGATCACGAACATCAGTTTCCAAGATAGCAACATTATTGGTTTTTGAATGGTATGACAATCAGTTATGTGATAGGGAAGGAAATAGCTTGAAAACCCTAATTTGAACCATCATTTGTTTTGTACATAGCACCATAGGTTGTTGCTATCAACCTATCCCATATCATGTTACACCTTATAAAGGATGTACACATGTTTATAGGTTCATATATAACTGGAATAAAACAGGAAACACCACAAAATTCGTAATTCTAAACAAGCATAATTTCTCTATGCTTAGATCATCACATTCAAGCATAATCATGAACCAACAAGCTTCTAGTAAGTAATATAAGTAAAGAATGTTATATAACTCGCCTCTATAGAGTAGGTCAAATATCCAACAGAAAAAATCTCGAGCAAATAGGGCAAGGAAACCTTGGATTCAGATCTGAACTTGGCCAACTATGCAATTCTCTTCACAAACAAGCAAAACCCTAGAAAAGAAACAAGAAGGAAGGAGTTTTGAGTTCTAGGGGAACTTTCACCATGAAAAACCATGGTTCCGACCTGAAGAGATGTAGGAGGAAGAGGAAAAAAGAATTAAACGGAGGAAATAAGGAAAAAATTACACTTTTAGGTTAATATCACTAGGGGGAAGCTTCATACACCCAAAAAGAGAATCAATTTCAACCCTAGAATTTGTTTCCAAGAGGATCCCCACCTTCTTCTTCCTTGGGCAGCCAAAATCGCAGCTGAACAGAGGGAGTACGAAGCTGGGAGAAGGAGAGAGATAATGGAGAGGAAATGTCTCGTTTGGGGGCTTTTGGATAAGTATATGACACTTTAATATTAAGAAAAAGAAAAAGTTGCAATTCTAGTATATATCCAAGTGTCCATGGCTTTAAATTATAAAAAAATACATAAGCACACACACAAGAAGCTCTCCCACCGTCCCTATAGACCTTCTTGGCTTTCCTTTGGCGAAATTCCTAGCCAATCACATAATTCCTTAGTTGATAGCTACTAAAGGTAGCTCATCCATGAAGGGAAAAACCCTAAAATACCCTTGATAAAAACACCTTCAAACCATGGCTCAAATAGGAACCCCATGGATCAAAAATCTCAAGAATGATAATATAACAACTAAGGAACATAATTTATGTGACAAATTGCAAAGAAAACCCCTCAATTGGGTAAATTGCAGAAAAGTCCAAAATGTATAGAAAATTGCATAACTTGCTCAAACAGTGTCCAAATTGGATCAAATTTGAAACTTAAGCTTGTCTTATGATTTCAAAACATATCAAAAGGTTATATTAGGGTTCTAAGCATTCAATTATGGTAATTAAGCTCATTCAACTCATTAAGTAAGTTCAAGGGCCTTACAACTATAAACCCCGAACAAGGATTTCGCCCCGAAATCCTACGCAAAAAGAGATGGGTATTTTCTACGCATCTCATTCTCTAGTTCCCATGTGGCTTCCTCTATGCCACGATGATTCCACAAAACTTTCACTAGTATTATATCTTTTCTCTTCAGCTTTTTCACCCTTCTATCCATGATCAACACAGGACCCTCAACATAGGAGACATCCTCATCTAACTCAACCTCTACTGGTTGGATTGTCTGGTCAGTATCTGGATGGAATTTCCTCAACATAGAGATGTGAAAGACATTATGCAATCTATGTAGCTCTGGTGGTAGCTCCAACTTATATGCTACCTTTCCAACACGAGCTAGGATAGGGTATGGTCCCATAAATCTAGGAGCCAACTTACCCTTCTTTCCAAACCTCAACACACCTTTCCATGGAGAAACCTTAAGATATACTCTATCTCCCACTTGGAACTCAAGTGGTCTGTGTCGGTTGTCTGCATAAGATTTCTGCCTGTCCTGGGCTGTTTTCAACTGTTGTTGTATCACTTTAATCTTTTTTGTAGTCTTCTATACTAGCTCAGGATCCAAAAGTTGATATTCACCAGTCTCATACCAGCAAAGAGGAGACCGACATCGTCTCCCATACAGAGCCTCATGAGGAGCCATATTTATGCTTCTTTGATAGCTATTGTTGTACGCAAACTCTATCAGAGTTAGATGTACATCCCAACTACCAAGAAATTGCAGCACACATGCCCTCAAGAGATCCTCTAAAGTCTGAATAGTCCTTTCCGACTGGCCATCGGTCTGCGGATGAAAAGATGTGCTAAATCTTAGCTGTGTTCCCATTGCTGAATGCAGACGCTCCCAAAAACGACTTGTAAACTGTGGACCTCTGTCAGAAACTATAGTCACTGGAATGCCATGTAAACAGACTATCTCATCAACATATATTTGTGCCAATTTCTCTGTTGTAAATGTTGTCTTAACTGGCAGAGAATGAGCTGACTTAGTCAATCTGTCTACTATCACCCATATGGAATCATGACCCTTGGTTGTCCTAGGAAGACCAACCACAAAGTCCATAGTAATATGATCCCATTTCCATTGTGGTATTGGCAAGGGTTGTAATGTCCCTGCAGGCTTCTGGTGCTCAGCCTTCACCTGCTGACAAACTAGACATTTGGCAATGAACTCTGCCACATCACACTTTAGACCTGGCCACCAATACATGTCCTTCAAATTTTAGTACATCTTGTTCAACTGTCTATAGTCTATACACAACCTCATTGAACCATCCCTCTTTTTAACAAACAACATGGGAGCACCCCAAGGGGAAGTGCTCGGCCTGATAAAACCCTTCTCTAACAGTTCTTGTAACTGTTTCTTTAACTCCTGCATCTCTGTCGGTGCCATCCTGTATGCTGACTGTGCTATGGGTTGTGTTCCAGGAACAAGATTGATCTCAAACTCAATCTCTCTAGGAGGGGGAATGCTTGGAAATTCCTCAGGAAAGACATCCTCAAATTCTTGCACCACTGGAACCTCCTGGATACTAGGACCTACCGCCTTGGTATCCACAACATGAGCTAAGAAAGCCTCACATCCTTGTCTCATCAATCGTTCAACTGTCATGGCTGACATCAAACATGTAGGAAGAATCTTCCTATCACCCTGAAAAATCCACTGTACATCTCCATCATGGAATGTCACCACCTTAGTACTACAGTCCAAGACTACCTTGTATTTTTCCAAGGTATCCATTCCAAGGATTACATCAAAACCATGCATGTCAAGTGGCATAAGATCCACTTGAATGTTGTGTCCAGAAAAAGAAAGAACACAATAAGGGCACACTTCTCGCAACTCGGCAGAATCAACCAAAGGAGTCTCTAGCCGCAGGCTATCAGATCTAAGACTATCAGGTAGATAACAACTATCTATCACCTCTCTGGTGATAAAAGAGTGTGTTGCACCTGGGTCTAGTAACATAGATACGAAACAAGAAGCAGACATATTAGAATGAAATAACTCCATCTGACCTGTCACAACTCGAGGATTGACCACTGCTTCTGGCTGGGTCATGGCATAGAACCTTGCTGTCACCTACTGTCGTCCACATCCTCTACTTGCTTGTCCAGAGGATCCTGCATGGGATGCCTGACCACGTCCTCTTCCACTGCCACTACTAAACTGTCGTTGTTGTGGACCTTGTTGACTTTGCCTTGGCTGCTGAGTCACCTCCTCATCTTTCATAGGGCAATAAGGTCTTGTATGCCCCACTTTCCCACACTTGTAACATGTTTTGATGCCCTGATATGGCCTAAACGGACCTGTAACTGAAACTGATGAGGTACTGCGGGCTCCAGTCGATGGAAAATTGTGACCTCTACCCTGACTCGGGGTCCACTGTGATGGTGCATGTGATCTTGGTTCAGTGAAGGTTGACCTTGGTTGTGACAGCGATGGGAAAAACCTTGGCTTCTTAAAGCCTCCAGATGATTGCCCTTGAAACTACATAGGTTGCTTCTTAGCATTAGCTTCACGCTTCTCTATGGCAGACCTCTCAATCCTCCTTACAGATTCCACAAAGGTGGAAAACCTTTCCCTATTCTCTAAGGCTGATGTTGTAGTAGTCAACTCCGTACTCAGACCCTTCTCAAATCTCTGGATCCTTTCCTTGTCTGTTGCTGCCATGTGTGGGCAGAACCTCAGAAGTTCCATAAACTTTGATTCATACTCATTGATAGTCATAGCTCCCTGACAAATCTTCTCGAGCTGAGAGATTTTCTCATGTAGGTAGGTCTCTGGAAAATATCGACTAACAAATTCCCTTTGAAACTCCTCCCATCCTATCACAACTCCTGGCCTTTTCTCCTCTTCTATGGCCCACCAGTGGCCAGCACTACCCTTTAACAAGTATATTGCATGCTTAACTTTGTCTTCTTCTGTGATGTTTAGGATTTTGAACGCCTTTTCCAGCTCAGTCAACCACATGTCAACGTCTGCTGGATCAGAAGTACCTGCATATTCAATTGCCCCAACACGTCTAAGACGTTCAAATGTCTTCCCGACACCTTGGGACTCCACGTTAGAGGCGACTGCCCTAGCTTGAGGTGCTGGTGCTCTGTCAGCAATATGTGTAATTGTGGCCATCATCTGTCTAAACATAGACTGAAACTCAGGATTGGCCATCATTGTCGGGTCTAGATGAGGCATTGCGGGCTGCTTTGGCCCTGCTTCTGGCACTCTCTCATTGTGTGCCTTCCTCCCTACACCTCCTCCTGGTGCAACATAGCTACTCTCAACGTGTTCTTCATGTCCTCCATACATATCTGCATAACATAAACTATGATCAGATATGTTGGATACATAAGAACAAACTCAAACCTAAGTCCTATGTCCCTGTAGACTCAGTAAACCTAGAGCTCTGATACCAACTTAACTGTGACACCTCGTCACGCTAAACGAGATTACTCAAAACACAAAACACGATCATTTGCTAACTAATCACATAGTAAAAAATGTGAAACAATTAAAACCGATTCCAACAATGTAAATAAACTTTAGAACATTTATAAAAGGTCCATCATTCCATTCTCATATACTTTAACAAGCATTTGCATATGGGTCCAAAGACCTTAGTCACATCCTGCATACAAAAGATATTTCACATGTACGTGCCATATATTTACAAACATTGGCATAATACCAAAATCTAGTGTCGTCCCTGTACTCTCAAGTCCTGGTATGGGATGTGTTTTCTAGATGATATAATTGTATCGACACTAGATTTTGGTATTATGCCAATGTTTGTAAATATATGGCACGTACATGTGAAATATCTTTTGTATGTAGGATGTGACTAAGGTCTTTGGACCCATATGCAAATGCTTGTTAAAGTATATGAGAATGGAATGATGGACCTTTTATAAATGTTCTAGAGTTTATTTACATTGTTGGAATCGGTTTTAATTGTTTCACATTTTTTACTATATGATTGATTAGCAGTTGATCGTGTTTTGTGTTTTGAGTAATCTCATTTAGTGTGACGAGGTGTCACAGTTATCATGATTCATATTGTACATATATTGTACCTTCTCAGTTCGAGGATAACAAGTACCAATTTCTCCACTTAGGTATATGCAACAATAACATAAAACCTCATAGTAATCAAACCAAAATCCCAAGTCATTCGTAAAAACCATTAATAACTATCTCCCAAGGACCTGAGAGTACATAGATGACACATAGGACTTCTATCTAACAAACACGACACATAATACACTCAATTTGAGCTATTACTACTATCCCTGCTGATCTAGTCCTCCCTCCGTAGAATGGTCTCTACCTCCTCATGCACGTACACCTAAAAATTGTGGATCCCACGGGGTGCGACAATTGTCCCAGCGAGAGATATAACTCTCCACCAACAATATTATTTTCATAGGAAATAGTATAAAACTGAGCAGAGCATTCATTTACTTAACAAGCAGGTTTAATCATTGTTATATGCATAACTGAGTAATCTCTTCTCTTAAGGTAATGCAACTATCTATGATAGAGTAATAAATCATCTATTTTCTTTATAAGTAATATGAAGAACATATATAACATATATCAACTAAGATGTATAAAAGTAATAAAGCATCAACTGATAACTTCCGTATTCGATCCTTAAACAAATATGCTACACGGCTGATTACATATTCGCATTCACACTTATGCCCAGAGGAGATGAAGTATACCGTTCATGCTCAAACCAACTACTAGTAAGTCGAAATTGGTACCATACAAGGTCAATGGCAGAGGCAGTTGTCAAGACCTCACCTGTCTCGGTCAGTACGAGATCACTTAGATTTAGCAGGACATCTTGTGTCAACTGCAATTAGCTTTGCTGAGGTATAGCGACAACTTCACTATAGAGTTACAACCATAGCATGTACTCTCTTCGGGAGAAGACCACTTAGCTTTCCTAGATTATTTTATCAGGAAGTCCACTGAGCGATCCTGGTTTAATTGTTATCAGGAAGTCCAATGAGCAACCTGATGTTGTTGGGGAGTCCACTGAGCATCCCTGTTTAGTTGGGGAGTCCACTGAGCACCCCGATATAATGATCACATATTCAAAAATATGTATACCGAGTTGAAAATCATTTCACCATTCAGAAAATTCTGACACTGAATGGATCTATGGTCTAGGCAACTACATGATAATATTTAACTTGCTTAATTAAGTGCATTACAATATCTTTTAGCATCAATCAAGTTGTAAGAAAGAATTATATTAGATGCTACAAAGAAAGGTATAATACGTTATCAAGTAATTTCATGATTCTTTGGAACACATAGAACACTTAGGATCTCCATCTCTTATCATCATCATATCTGGGTATTTAAACCCTTAGTTCATCACTAAGCTTTGTTACCTATGTGATAGGTATCTAATACCTCTAGGTCATCAGACCAATGTATTAATTCACATAGTTCACAAAGACCATTAAATAACTTGTCACCTCTTACTAGGCATCAACTATTCACATGGCGCACAAGGCTCATTAAACATCTTATCACTAAGAAATATCTTTTTAGATCATCAGACCACATAAACATTATACTTGTTGTACAAACAATTCCCATAGCTCATGCAATAAGGGAAATACAACCATTTCGTTATTAGGGTTAGGGTTTCCCTTTATAACCGAATAGGGTTTCAAGTTTACATTATCAATCTAAACCCTAATTCATTACTCCATACATTTAGGAGCATACGTTGATATCATACGTATTCAATCATACTTATTTATTCTGCATCACTTATCATTAAATGATTATCAACAAAAAGTATGAGTTTCTCTCTCATCCTCACTAGGATATTAATTACATCCTACTTTATTATCTTGGCTTAACCCCTTTCATAAGGTATGTTAGCCTTCACTTATCAAAGTGCATTCAACCCATTACATCTTAATGTAACAATTGTCATGACATACTCCATGTGTTATTCATCCAAGTATGTTGGATTTGAGGTGCATCAAGGTGTATCAACCTTGAAGTGCTGGATGTGACATTTATCATGCCTTGGTGTATCACTTCCCTTATTACTTTTAACTTACTTAAGTTCATCAGCTTATCTTGTATTAGGATATTTCCCAACCTAATACTTTATGCACTAACTCAACACATTTACCTTGTAGTGTATTGGTCATAAGTCACACAGTTAAATTACTCATCTATCATCAAGTAATATGAACTCATCTCGGGTTATGAAATTATTGATATATGTTTGAACATTATCAAATACTTTAGGTATTTCACCTAACAAGGTATTAACCATACCATGACTTGGTATTACACTCATTACTCCTAATAGTGTCTTGTCCTCACCTTTACAAGGTGTATCAGGTTGAATCCTGTATATCAAGTTGAACACATGTATTGGGTTAGGTGTATATCAAGCTAGGCGTCATTATATCTCTCATCACTTACTCATTAAGGTATTAATCTTACCAATCATATGGTGTATCACCTTGACCATACATGGGTGTACATCCTTACCTCTTTTGAAGGTATTGCCCACACCTTACTTTATTAAGTTGAATTAATTCTCCTCTTGAAGTTACATTAACTCACAATTATCAAATTCCACTAAACTTGTTACTTCTTAATATAGCTTTTAACATAACCCACAACATATATCACTTAGTCAAATTGGATTGAAGCATACCTACCATATCGGGCACCGTGGTGTATATATGCTATCATATTGTGTTTGAGACACGACCTTCACATCCTATTTTGTATCCATACTGAGCATATGGTGTAACCACATCATCACATCGTGTAGGGTGTATCAACTAAGATCATATCTTGTATCCCTCTCGGGTTATCAATCACTTAGTTCTTATCATCTCAAATGAACCTCATATCGTGTATGGGCTAAATACTTGACCTCATATCGGGTAATAGAATATATTTGGTTCCATATTTTGCACAAAGTGTGCACCATATCGGGCATATGATGTATGACTCTTCATGGTATCATTCAAGTAATGTATGCATAAAACCATATCGGGTTTCCACCTTTGATTGAGGTATCAGGTTATCATGTTAGATTCCCATATTTGGTTATCATGTTAGCTACCCTATCGGGTTAGCATACCTGGAAACCATTTATTCTCATATTCTTTCAAGGATCAATTATGTCATATAATTTCATGATAGGCTAGGTATCTAACTGAGCTTTTTAACCCATTACAAAGAGATATGGTATGTCGGGTTTCAAAGGCATAACGGGTTTCACTTCTTCCTCTAGGGTTTTGGATTATATCGGGTAGAGTGTTCCATATCAGGTATGAGGTATGATCTTGAACTCATATTGTTCATAAGGTACAAGTAGGTACTACACCTATCATTCATAAAGTATGCCTCATATCGTTCATGCGGTGTCACCCATCTCTATATCGAATTACTTATCATCTTGGGTTTCATATCGGGTTTAAGGTACTTTAACCCTATATCGGGTTGTACCATGATGATGTCACCATCATCATTCTCTAGACTATTTTTCTTAATATTCTAGTTCATGGGAAATAGTCCTATCAACTTATTGAAACTTGAGGGAACATCAATTAATCATAAAAACTCAAAATTGAAGGTAGTTCAACAAGATCTACAACATTGAAATTAAATAATGATATTGTTGAGTTCAAGTTATATAACCCACCTCAAAAGCAACTTCCAAGCTTCAAGATCCAATTCTTCTCGTGCCCATGGTTGAATATGATCTTTTCCAAGATCCAAGACTCGAGTTCCTTAGTACTTGCACGGTATCTTCCTTCTTGTGGCCGATATCCCTCTCAATGGCCAATATCACCTTACTAGGTCAATATCCTTCTTCTATGGCCAATACCCAGCTCTAAACCTAATACCTCACCACCTATGGATGATACTAGAATAGTATGCACAATATCTAAGGGGTATATGGTAACAAGATCTGAAAAGTCTACTAATATGTGAAGAGAAGGGTATTTATACTCATGGTTTAGGAAAAAGAGTGTAAGAGTTGTCATTTCTTTAAGCTACTAAGTGCCACATGGCCATGCATGGACTGACACGTGTATTTGCATGCATCCCACCTTTATCTTGACATGCAAAAATAAAAGCTTAAGGATAATTCAAGGGATAAGGGTCGGGCTCCTTTGTTATCTTCTAGGGTAAGTCACTTCCACTCACTTTATTATTATATTCAACACAACCATTTTCAAAGAAAAGTTACAAACATATATCTATTGATTTATGAAGGTGCGTATCCAATCATGGGCAAACACAACAGTAAAAAAACTGATAGGAGACTCCCTCTATGGCTCCTTGGCTGATAGAGACTCCTATATCAAGTCCTTAACTTGATATAACTCATATAAAGATTTCAACTATGCATTTTCTTGGTCTTTTGATCACCAAGAGTGCTACCACTCTAGGATGATTCAAAAATAGTGTATCCTTCTTTATATATCCTCTAGATGACACTAGGAAGGAGTATATACACTCTAAAAGTGGTAATTTTCACATCAAACCTTTATTTTGGATAAATTACATTCCGTACCAAAATTGATGCACTTAGCATTATTCAACAAGTTCTTACTTTAGAATGTAGGCTTTCCACATGCCACCACTTAGCATCATTCTCTCTCTTATGATGTTAAAACACTAAGAGTACATTCAACATGTGAAATTTGCAATATAACCCCTCATCTTGGGTAAATTTCACTTTTATACTCAGACTATCGTATAATACACACATAGTTTGCAAATAAGCTTAAACTTGAAAATAAACCACACAAAGAGCCTTAATTGCTTCTCAAAAGATTAGAACAAGTTTGTAAATAATTTACTTAAGAAAAACCTCTAGGGTTAGGTTATAACCCAGGTCAGGGATGTTACAATTATAAACCCCTAATAAGGATTTCATCCCCAAAATCCCAGAAGAAGGAAAACAATTGCCATTTATGCATCATATCAGGTTTCCACATAACTTTTGATGTCATGGAGATGCCATAGAATTTTGATCAACACAAATTTCTTCTATTAAAGATTGACATAAGATCGTTCACACATGACACATACTTAGCTATCATTTCCATTACTAACTGAAGAGTCAACTATGTGTTATGTACCACTTTACTTAGTTAGAGAAGCATTATACATACTTTATTCAAATCAGGTATCACATCTCACTAATTATCACCTTCCCAACTTATAACTTATGTGATAAAATTCTTGACCTTGGGAGTCTTCCTGTTACATCCTTGAAATTCATAGATTTCAAGCATAGATGAGTTAGGGAATATATGACAATGAAGAGTTTTGAGGAATCTTGGTTGATATTTCCAAACCCTAGGATCATATTAAATGTTCAATTGAAATTAATAATGTGCTTTTGGACATATGTGTTCATAGGAGGTGAATATAATATGCAATGAATACCAACACCTTAAGTTTGGTAATTAGGATTCCGTTTGAGCTCATGGAGCCTTTGGAAAGTCCAAGATGTGGTTCATGGGCTTGAGGGTCACTTGTCGGCCCAATTGGATGATCGGAGTGTACATGTGGGCCCATGAGACATGATTTTGGATATAGTGGATATTCGTGATCATAACAAGTATCCAAAATATTTACGTTTGATGGATAATTAGAAAATCAGATAATGAGAGAATTTCTAGGATAATCCAAGATAACATGTGGCATAGATAATTAATTTAAAGGATTATCCACCCTTTTCTTGAAAGCCAAATAAAGGAACAATATGTAAGTTTCCTAAAAGAAATAGGAGACATGGTTTAAAGGAAAGGGGGAGTTTGGTATATTAAAGGTAACCCAACGAACCCCGACTTTGGAATATAAGTAGAAAAAGGATTTAATGAGTTCCATGTGGGGAACATGTTCAATTTAGGAAATGTAGGAATAAAAGATGAAGAAAGAGAAAGATAAAATTTTTATGAATCGTGAGCACTATGATTTGTCCCTAAGTGACCATCAACTTAAACTCTTACTTTGTTTATTATGGTAATAAAGAAGAGTTGGTGAGATGTTAATATCCATAATAAGAAACAAATTAGAGAGGAAACTCATGTTGCCTTGCGAGCACATGGGAATAAGAACCCATGTTGCTGGCACCCCTCTTGTTCTCTACCATCCTCTTCTCCTAACCCTAGGGGTACTACTAGGATCTATATACGGGGTCATCAAAGCCTCTCCTTGACCAGAACGTATGCTTATTCACGCTTACGAGAGGAGAGATCTGTAGGATTGTTCTTCACACGAGTATAGTCAAGCCAACCGCAACATGGTTAGACACCACCACCCTGTGATTGGCAACGAGTGGTCGGTGGAGGAGGCAAACACTTCCATGAAGTGTCCAAGGATTCAAGGCCTGGGGAAAGGAGGGCCGCGGAGAAGAGTTTCCATCCACCACGGTTGCAAGTGGAGGGTGACAGTGTGGTGCCTCTCTATCTGTGGCCAGGAGGTTGGGCACTCGCTGGAGATATCGAGGCAGTAGGGAGGTGCTAAAGCAGCACCATGCCATGGGCTCCTTAAGTAGGGGAGAGTGATGCCGCATGATCGGTAGTGTGGACATGACGCATTAGTGCTGTCTTTCTCCAAACCTAAAGACTGCTGGTTGGGCGGAAGAAGGGAGGAGGTACCTGAGAGGGCATGCAGCTGAGCATTGGGGGTCGTGGATGGGACGGCCGTGATAAAGAATCTAGCAGTCGATGCTAGGCAGCCGAGAAGCTAGATATCGGAGAAGACAGATGCTTGCAGGGATGGACAGGGTGAGGGAGAGGAGGCGGGGCAGTGCTCACAGGACTAGTTTCCCACTACTGCGCCTACGCACGATCGGTCCAGCAGAAGTGTCAATGCATGAGAGAGGGAGGGCACCGCTAGGACACCTCCAACAACCTGGTGCAGAGCCTCGCTTTGTGGATGGCTATCGGGCGTGAGCGCCAGGCCATGGGGGCGCTCTATGCAGCGAAGGAGATGAAATAGA
Source organism: Alisma plantago-aquatica (assembly GCA_963693085.1). Classification (NCBI taxonomy): domain Eukaryota; kingdom Viridiplantae; phylum Streptophyta; class Magnoliopsida; order Alismatales; family Alismataceae; genus Alisma; species Alisma plantago-aquatica. The sequence continues at coordinate 637,315,608 of OY856409.1, read as the reverse complement.
GTTAAAAGACTCTTTTACCCCCAACTTCATGTTCAAGCTTGAAGGGCAGAAAAGTCTATTTCCCCCTAATTTGGAGTCGAGCCAGATTAATCAAAGGTAATGTCTTTTTAGCTGATCTGGCAACTAATGATTGGTTAGAACTGAATAACCTTGGAATAATTATAGGAAATTATTCATAGCTCTGTTCGTAATAAGTTATATATGAAACTTTCTCAGAAAAATGAGAGGAATCCAAATAAAATACTATTAGAAATTGATTATGTTTCCTGATAAAAGTATGTACAATACATGTTCTAATGTGTTTAATGTAAGGGAAAGCCTAGTTTTGTTAATATGATGCTTAATTGGACAGATTCGTTTATGTTACGCTAATGTCTAATCTAGACATATAAAATGAGTAAAAGCTTGATAATGATGAATAATGAATGATTCCAGATTAGTAATCTTATATATGTTGTTTTAGGGTTTCGAAACTAATGTCGACATCTTGCTATGGTCTAATGCTAATAATGTGATTTAGGTGTCACGAGTAGTTTAATATGCTTCAGATGATGATTACGGTTTCATATAATATGCATAACTGAGTTTGTAATCTTAGAAATAATGTTATGATGGAATTAGGGTTTGTAACCCTAATCCTTAGTCCAACCGAGAGATAACCTAAACCCTAGTTTAGGAATGAATCTAGATTTGATTAATGTAACGTGGATACGTGGTGACACATATGTAGTATGTATATTTCAGATTGAATGCTTTATTGCTTGGATGTTTGGATACACTCTTAAAGTACAAGTGATATATTCTGTATGGTTTCTGCATGGCAAAGGTATGTGGTTACACTTATGAATACATGTATCAGATTCCTAGATTGCTGATATTTCTCGATGAGATTGAATGATAAATAAACTACTTGCTTGTTTATTTAGTTCTTGCAAACTATAAAGTTCCTATGAGTTTCATGCAAAGTAAATAACAATATTCTGAACCATTGGTTAGATTGATCTTAAGGGTAATGCACACGAGCCCCAGAGGGATAGTGATTACACCTGAGGTAGTAGACCGGATAAGGGTTAGAATATGAAAACAAGTTTATGTTCTTATATGCAAGATAAAGATGTTTTCTTATATCTGTACTTGTGATTATTGTTTGAACCCACGTACCAGTATGGTAATATACTAACCGCACATTTGTTTCTCAGCATTTTAGGTATCAAATATACTTGATTCATGGACATGAGGGTACAGTTAAAGATGTTGAAGACACTAAAGTTTAATCATGAAGGTTAAAGATATCCAAGTGGGGTGCTAACCCTAAATTTTGAAGATAATATGAGTTATCATTCGCCTAGGCTTAGTAGGCCTGAATTTTGAGGACAAAATTCCTTTTAAGGAGGGGTGAATGTTACATCCTTGAAATTCATAGATTTCAAGCCTAAATAAATTAGGGAATTTATGACAATGAAGAGTTTTGAGGGATCTTGGTTGATAATTCCAAACCCTAGGATCATATTATATGTTCAATTGAAGTTAATAATGTGCTTTTGAACATATGTGTTCATAGGAGGAAAATATAATCTGCAATGAATACCAAAGCCTTAAGTTTGGTAATTAGGATTCCGTCTGAGCTCATGGAGCCTTTGGAAAGTCCAAGATGTGGTTCATGGGCCTGAGGGTCACTTGTCGGCCCAATTGGATGATCGGAGTGTACATGTGGGCCCATGAGACATGATTTTGGATATAGTGGATATTTGTGATCATAACAGGTATCCAAAATATTTATGTTTGATGGATAATCAGAAAATATGATAATGAGAGAATTTCTAGGATAATCCAAGATAACATGTGGCATAGATAATTAATTTAAAGGATTATCCACCCTTTTCTTGAAAGCCAAATAAAGGAACAATATGTAAGTTTCCTAAAAGAAATAGGAGACATGGTTTAAAGGAAAGGGGGAGTTTGGTATATTAAAGGTAACCCAATGAACCCCGACTTTAGAATATAAGTGGAAAAATGATTTAATGAGTTCCATGTGGGGAGCATGTTCAATTTAGGAAATGTAGGAATAAAAGATGAAGAAAGAGAAAGATAAAATTTTTATGAATCGTGAGCACTATGATTTGGCCCTAAGTGACCATCAACTTAAACTCTTACTTTGTTTATTATGGTAATAAAGAAGAGTTGGTGAGATGTTAATATCCATAATAAGAAACAAATTAGAGAGGAAACTCATGTTTCCTTGCGATTACATGGGAATAAGAACCCATGTTGCCGCCACCCCTCTTGTTCTCTACCATCCTCTTCTCCTAACCCTAGGGGTACTACTAGGATCTATATACGGGGTCATCAAAGCCTCTCCTTGACCAGAACATATGCTTATTCACACTTACGAGAGGAGAGATATGTAGGATTGTTCATCACACGAGTAGAGTCAAGCCATCCGCAACATGGTTAGCCACCACCACCCTATGATCGGCAATGAGTGGTCGGTGGAGGAGGCAAACCCTTCCATGAAGTGTCCAAGGATTCAAGGCTTGGGGAAAGGAGGGCAGCGGAGAAGAGTTTCCCTCCACCACAGTTGCAAGTGGAGGGTGACGACATGGTTCCTCTCTGTCCATGGCCAGGAGGTTGGGCACTCGCTGAAGATATTGAGGTAGTAGGGAGGAGATAAAGTAGCACCATGCCGCATGCTCCTTGCAGTAGGGGAGAGCGATGCCGCATGACCGGTAGCGTGGACACTGCGCATCAGCACTGTCTTCTCCAAACCTGAAGACTGCTGGTTGGGAGGAAGAAGGGAGGAGGTACCTGAGAGGGCATGCATCTGAGCATCGGGGGTTGTAGATGGGATGACTGTGATAAAGAATATAGCAGTCGATGATAGGTAGCCGAGAAGCTAGATATCAGAGTTGCCGTGGCGCCGACGACAGATGCCTGAAGGGATGGATGGGGTGAGGGAGAGGAGGCGAGACAATGCTCAGAGGCCTAGTTTCCCACTATTGCACCTACACACGATCGGTCCAGCAGAGGTGTCGATGCACGAGAGAGGGAGGGCATCACTAGGACACCTCTGACAGCCTGGCGCGGAGCCTCACTTTATGGACGGCCATCGGGAGTGAGTGCAAGGCCAGGGGGCGCTCTACACAGCGAAGGAGATGAAATAGAGTCAAAAGACTCTTTTACCCCCAGCCTCATGTTCAAGATTGAAGGGTAGAAAAGTCTATTTCCCCCTAATCAGGAGCCGAGCTAGATTAATCAAAGGTAATGTCTTTTTAGCTGATGTGGCAATGAATGATTGGTCAGAACCAAATAACCTTGGCATAATTATAGGAAATTATTCATAGCTCTGTTCGCAATAAGTTATATATGAAACTTTCTAAAAAAAATGAGAGGAATCCAAATAAAATACTATTAGAACTTGATTATGCTTCCTGTTCTAAAAGTGTGCACAATACATGTTCTAATATGTTTAATGTAAGGGAAAGCCTAGTTTTGGTCAATATGATGCTTAATTGGACAAATTCGTTTATGTTAAGCTAATACCTGATCTAGACATATATAATGAGTAAAAGCTTGATAATGATGAATAATGAATGATTCCAGATTAGTAATATTATATATGTTGTTTTAGGGTTTCGAAACTAATGTTGACATCTTGCTATGGTCTAATGCTAATAATGTGATTTAGGTGTCACAAGTAGTTTAATATGCTTAAGATGATGATTAGTGTTTCACCTAATATGCATAACTGAGTTTGTAATATTAGAAACCAGTTATGATGGAATTAGGGTTTGCAACCCTAATCCTTAGTCCAACCGAGAGATAACCTAAACCACAAAGCCTAGGTCAAGACATCATCTTTCTACTTAAACAACATTTTAGGTTAAGATTATGTGCATGCAAGGTAGAAGTATGCAATAATCATGTAGAAAGTTATATAAATTTCCTTAGAGATGATGTAGAAATTCTAAGAAGTAATGTAGCTTGAAGGAGAAAGGTAGAAATCCTATCTTGAGCACTCCTTTTGGCCAAGCTAGCTCCTTCTCCAAAAAGAGAGCAAACCGTAGGTCAAGGAAGCAAGAAAGAGATGGTCTTCAAGCTCTAACTCAAGCACTGCCATGGAACACCATGGGTTTGGCCAAGAAGAGAAAGAGAGAGGGTAGGAAAGTAAGGAAAACGAAGGTATAGAAAGATATATCACTTTTTAAGACCAAGAAGAAGAGAAAAGAAGCACCGAACGATCATAAGAAAATTAGATTCAAACTCTATATCAACATGCAAGGAAGATCAACCTTCTTCTTTAACCTTGAGCTCCTCATTCACCACCAAGAAAGAGGGGATGGCCTCCAAGATAAGAAGAGAGAAGGGAGAGGAAGATAGGTGTGTAAAGTGGTTATATGCATGTAAAGATAGGGGTAAATATAACATAAGGTTGGAGAGAGAGAAAAGAGGGTAGGTGTGATGCCAAGCATGCCATGCGTCCAAGAGATCTCATCAATGGAAGAACCACACTTATCCATGCAACAAGGGTGACTATAACAAGAAAAAAAGGACCAAACTTGTCTATAAAAAGCAAACAACTGCTAGGATCTTGCCGACTAAGAGATCAAAAATCCAAACAGTCGCTAACCCTAGGTGTGTTGGCGATCGAAAATGAGTTAGAAATTTTCATCGACCGCAAACCCTAGATGCACAAAGAAACCTTGGAAAATGCCAAACCTAGAGGACAGAAATGCAACTTTGGTGACCACCAACACACGGGGGTTCATCATTCAACACACTCAAAGGGTCAACCATTGAGTTCAAACATCCATGAGCAAACCCTAATCTTACACATGAGATGTTACCACTCACACCAAGACGTAACAAGGCGCCCCAAAGCACAACCATATGAAATATGATTTCAAAACATGTGAGGAACAACAAGCATGTAAGAAATTGCAAGAAAAACCCTAGATATAGGTAAATTGCAATTAGGCCCAAAACAAGCACGCATATGCATAACTAGCTCAAATAGTTTCCAAATTGAACCAAACATGAAACATAAGCTTGTCACATGATATCAAAGCACATAACAAGATTGGATTAAGGTTTTCAGCATCTAATTATGATAAGCAAGCATGTTCAACCAAAGCTGGGGTCATGGGTCTTACATTGGGTATACAATCATCAACTTGTGACATCTAGAATGAAAGCATTACTTACCATAAACATATGACATTATAGAACTTGAGTTTAAATAAACAAAATTATTGGAAGGAAAAATTATTGAAAACATTACACAAGTAGTAATAAAAGCAAGCATTCAACCTAGGGCCAAGTTCATACAAATTCTCTTCCCGTGTGTAGATTTTTATCCTAAAATTGGATAAAAGGTATAAATCTAGTATTTCCAACTCGACCTCCTCCTGGTAAAACCACATGTGAGGAAATTCCTTCCTAAAATGCAATTGTCTAGCATAGATGAAGCATCCAAAAACACTAGCTTGACATATGTCCCTCATGTCTATGATTACAAGTAGGAAAATATAGCTTTTAAGATAACATTGCCACTAGAAGCATCAACACATCAATTGTTGAACCAACAACCTATCTCACATGATCTACACCTTTATGCACACATTTAATATAAACTTTAAGGTAAACAACAACAGTACCAATGAGAATCCTACAATTATGATTGATAACATAAATGTGAATTTTTGATGTTTTTAATTACCATTACACTACATATTCCTATTACAATGTATACTCTAGTTTCCTCTCTCCAAATATGCTACCTTTTCTCAAAGAAGTTGATTGTCAATCTCTACATGGTATACCCATACACGTTCATTGAAACTACCACTCAAAATTTCAATTTTAAAGTACATGGCATGTCCACTTGATACTCATTGTTATATCTTTAATAGCCACAACCATACCTACATTCAGTTGCATTGTTCTCTTTACAGAAGCCAATGTACGCTTAGATGATAATTCCTATATATGCCTATTGAGACTTAAGGTCTATATTTTTTATAGAAAAAAAGATCTCTACTCCTAGCTCTAAGACTATTGGAATTTGATTAATTCATCTATAAACAGATGTTGTGATAGGACATTAAGAAAATTACCAAAGGCCGTCTAGATATCCAAATCAAACCGTAGAGTCACGTTCAACCCACACATAAATGCCAATGAGTCAAGAGGACCAAGATTTAGAAAAGTGCAGCATTTAGGGTAGAAATACGTCCTTCAAAGGTACGAGTAAGCATTGATTGTGCTTGGAGTTTTGAATAGATGGAAGCTACAAAGTAGGAGAGGAGCAAGAGGGGGGCTTCCCAGGATGAAAACACCCCTCCAAAAAATATTATTATTATGATACGATGTATATATTTGTATTTTGTAAAAATAATTTATTGCACCGTATAACATGCAACTTTTAATGTTATGATTCCAGTCAATCATATACATTCTTTGTAGAAACTACTTAGTGGTTACATTTAATATATTTGTGGATCCAGTGTCTTATCTCGTCACGAATCATAAAATTTGCAGTCTTCATATGAATGCAATCAATGGCTTAAGAAATTATATCTTTGATTTCTCTCATACTAAAATTTGCCTAATAATTTTATAAAATGTGTTAAGACTTACACAAATTGTCTCTCTTACCATACTTGAAAGAGGAACTCTATAAAGACTAGGGGTATGTACCCTTAAAAGATGGAAATTTATTATATGAAATCAATATTCTAAAAATATATCATGCATCATGTAGACATATTAATTATAATATAATACAATATAATTAACTTATTAATTGGCAAGCATTATTAACTATAAATTGAGTAAGTTCCCTCAACTATAATTATACACTATTGCAAAAAATGATAACTATACATACACAACTAATCATCTTCTATTATTCTTTCAATTTTTTATTAGTCAATCACTCTCAAATTAAGATAAGATCCATATTAATATATAGAAACATATCCAAATAATATTTACTGTTATATGATATTTCACAAACTTTTAGTTACATAACATTTAGATATTATAAGTTTAAGCCAAATAATAATTAAAACATATTTATAAAAACTTGAGAAGATAATGTCAATATTTATATCAATAAAAGAAAAGAAAATAATTGAATTGGCATAGGGTAAAAAAAGGGTAGGGAAAAATATGTAAATGTGGGGTAAGAAAGAGAAGAATAGCTAAGAAAAGTAATCTTGTATATTTATATTTAGTTAAATGAAGAGAGAAAAATAAGGATGACATGTAAAATAAAAGTCAATAAAAATATATAATTGTTTCTTTCATATTCTCTCTTCTTTAACTTTTAAGCAAAAAATAATAAATTATGCATGAGTATTTCCTCTTCATTCTCTTCACTTTTCATTCCCAAATTCCTTCTCCTTCATATGTTGCTTATACAACCACATTAAATATTTTCCTTCTTCTTTATTTCTAAAGTTCCCTTCATACTAATCCTTGTGTCACGATCTTATAATATACCTAGTACATTGTACTTATATCTTTTATAATATAAGATTTTACTGCTACAATTTTTTGGGTCTTCCAGTATGACACCATCTACTAAATGATGTCATATTATATTTTAATACTTGTTCTCCACTTAAAAGATGAGTTTGTTGCATTTTTAATATAACTAGTATTTTCTTATGCATTATCAATTTTATGCACATTGCACTGACCAAGTGACCGTGAATTATGATTATATTATTGATCATCTAGTTATTTGATCTGAAAGACATGGTCAAATAATGTGTTATTTATGACCTTAGACATTTAAACAAATTCATTATTTTGATATAGTGAATTTATCATTTGATTTATGCTAGATTTTTTATTTTTTACATATGATTAATTTTTTTATGTTGAAGACTATGAGACATTATATTAGGTGTATTTTTCTTCATTTTTTAAAATAAGTATAATTTCTTACATCTATATAAATAGTCAATATTTATTCGTCGTAATCCAACTCCCCTATGGTAGATTTTTAGACTATAAAACATTACTAACTGGTTCTGTTTGGTTTTTATATAAAGTGAATCAGGATGTGGAAAACTACATTAACACTTCACCAGAGTTTTAAAGGCGTTATGTAAATGTTAGCCTCTTATGGACCTTTCTAATTTTTACACTTCAGGATATGTGTTGGATTGAAAAACAACGTCAGAAGAAAATTGACGAGAGAAAAATAAAAAATGACGCCTTGACAATGTGACAACCGCCATGATAAATTAAGGGGAGGATACAAGGCGTGGTTAGCCGTATAAAATTGTGATGAGGCATTTACATGAAGGAAAAAGTGATAAACTTACGGTAAAGGGGGTTGAGTCAGTCAAGTCATGACCAAAATTATGGATTTAAAAATTTAAAGTATATGGTACTGAGATGAATCTATACTATATAGGAAAGTCCGTGGAGGGGGCTGGATGTACTTTTTTGCATTATTTTTTGAAATTACGTATTGGTCCCTGTGTGTGTACACCACAATTTACTATATATGAAAGTCTGTGGAGGGGGCTGGATGCAATTGTTTCTGTTATTTTTTGAAACTACGTATTGATACCTATCTGTGTACATCACAATTTGGTCTTTAATTTTTTAAATTTATATATTATATTAGGAGATTCGTCTATACAATATAGGAAAGCTTGTGGACGAGACTAGATGCAATTTTTTCTATTATTTTTTGAAATTATGTGTTGCTCCCTGTTAGTGTACACCACACTTTTATCTTTAATATAGGAAAGCCCATGGAGGGGGCTGGATGTATTTTTTCCATTATTTTTTGAAATTATGTATTGGTCCCTGTGTATACACCACAATTTGGTCTTTAATTTTAAAAATTATATATTATATTAGGAGACACATCTATACTATATAGGAAAGCTTGTGGAGGGGGTTGGATGCAATTTTCTCCATTATTTTTTGAAATTACGCAATGCTCCCTGTTAGTGTACACAACACTTTTATCTTTAATTTTTTAAATTTTATATTATATTAGGAGACACATCTATACTATATAGGAAAGCATGTGGAGGGGGCTGGATGCAATTTTCTCTATTATTTTTTGAAATTATGTATTGGCCCTTGTGTGTACACCACACTTTTGTCTTTAATTTTTTAAATTATGTATTATATTAGGAGACACATCTATATCTATACTAACAATGCCGTAGAGGGGGTTGGATGCAATTTTTTTAAAAATTACGTATCGGTCCCTATGAGTACACCACAATTTGGTTTTTAATTTTTTTAATTTATATATTATATTAGGAGACACATCTATACTATATAGGAAAGCTTGTGGAGGGGGTTGGATGCAATTTTCTCCATTATTTTTTTAAAATTACGTATTGCTCCCTGTTAGTGTACACCACACTTTTATCTTTAAATTTTTTAAATTATATATTATATTAGGAGACTCATCTATACTATATACGATAGCACATGGAGGGGGCTGAATGCAAATTTCTACATTATTTTTTGAAATTATGTATTGGTCCCTGTGTGTGTACGCCACACTTTTGTCTCTAATTTCTTAAAATTATGCATTATATTAGGGGACACATCTATGTCTATACTATATAGGAAATCCCGTGGAGGGGGTTGGATGCACTTTTGTCCATTATTTTTTGAAATTGTGTATTGGTCCCTGTGTGTGTACACCACACTTTTGTCTTTAATTTTTTAAATTATGTATTATATTAGAAGACACAACTATATGTATAGGAAAGCCCGTGGAGGGGGCTGGATGGAATTTTCTCCATTATTTTTTAAAATTACATATTGATCCTTGTGTGTGTACATCACACTTTTGTCAATAATTTTTTAAATTATATATTATATTAGGAGACACATCTATACTATATAAGAAAACCCATGGAGGAGGCTGAATTTACTTTTCTACATTATTATTTGAAATTACGTATTGGTCTATGTGTGTATGAGAGGTCTTATTAATATATTTGTTGTACATATATCTTTTTATTTTTATAAGTTAAATCTATACATTTTTTATTGTAGTCTACTAAGGCACCTGTGCATTTCACAGATTTATGCCTAGTTATCATCGAAGGAGGGATGATATGTGCAACCCAATATTGTTGATCCCCAGTTCATACTCAAACTTGAACCTGTACCTCTCTTAAATTTTTATTCCAAAAAATAACACCGTTTTTAGTATAATTAAAAATTCAAATGGACCGACACATTCGTTCACAATCTTGATCCATTTTTGAGTCAGGAAACGACATGGATCATGATTTTTTTAAACATATATAGTTCATCTTTTCTGAACTATGTAGAAAGAACGATATTGATGTTTTTAAAAAGTGTTTGACCCAAATTTTGAGAAGATTGTATCCGAAGGAAGATATTGTGAATATGAAAAATCGTAACAAAATTCTAATATATTACATAAATCTAAATTCATATAAAACTTTAATTTACTTATATGTATAATAAGATTAACCGAGACAATGAATTTTTTATATCATCTTTCTTTTTCTTTTTTCTCCTTCATTTATGCCTTGTCTTCTTGTCACATAAGAAGAGTAAAATAAGATATTACTACTTACATTTTAGCCACGTGCTTGAGAGATGGAATTCGGCCAAATAATTAGTAAAACAGAGGATCGGAAAATTTATCTAAGTTGAGAATTATACTCAGGTAGGATTTGAACAGAGACTAGCTGCAAGGAGACCAGACAAGTTAACTATGTAATAACTCTAACTATATGTAACTAATTATTTAAAATGGTGGGGGGGGGGGGGGGTAAAGCTCCAGCACACACTCCCCCTAAAAAAAAACAGCTACGCCCCAAGTGATAACCGATTGATGGATGAATGACATACTTGTTAAATGGATGGGAAAGAACGGATTTCTGTTTACAGATTCACATATAGTGGCGTTGTGGGAGGTAGAAACTTAATCGGTTCATTAACTAGAAGGCGTGGATGTGTCTGAATGATGCATATGGCATTTCTTAAAGAAGATCAGGGCATGCAATCCTTCGTTTCGCACAAGGACCAATTCAGGAGATAATATCATCAAGACAACTCAATATTATTTGAGAAACATTGAGCCAAAAAAGCCGAAACGAAACCCAAAAGTAGAATTGCAGGAACCATGAAGTCTCCTCAGACACAAAAAGAAGTATGCATAGGAGGTAAACCCCCTCGTGCAATTAAAAAATGTAGAGAATCTCACGCAAACTCTGAAACTCACAACAACGCAATAGACGGCCTTCGTAGACGACCATGCTAGTAGTCAAACAAAATTTATCACCCTATTCACATGGTGAAAAACTCATCTAGTGTCATACATAGAACATTACACACATATTAACTCAAGAATAAGCTTCCAAGGCCTAATTGTTGGGAATAGGAGTCCGGCCCACATCCGAATTGGATTGAGACTTAAAAATGAATTGGACAAGTGTTGCCAATCCTAATACGAGTCAAATCCAATAGGAAATAATAAGATGGTTTCCTTTGTGCATCATGGAGTTGGACTAGGAGTGAGACTGGGATTTGGATTAGGAGTCCTGGTTACAACTACATGGATGGAGGCCTATAAATAGAGACCACGGGGGAGGCCATTGGGATCATCCCATCAGTTGTTCATTGTTGGTGCTGATGCGATGATTTTGAGTCGCATTTAGAGTCCTATTTCATACGTGTTTTGTGCCTTAATTACTCATTTTTTATGGATATTATTGCATAATTCACTTTATTTGGTCTTTGCTATCATTTTATATCAAATCCCCTTTGTTTTACTATTTTGAGCATTATTTATCATCTTATTATAAATTGTGTAGATTTACTTGGTCTTGTTGTGAAATTTCAGGAAAAACAAGTATCTGCTTCCGTCGATACCATCGACGGAAGTCGATACCATCGACCAAGCCACATGTTGTCAGCCGAGAAAAGCAATACAGAGTCGATACCATCGACACTTAAGTCGATGGTATCGAGATCCCTTCAAGTTGCTGGCAAGGAAACTGTCGATACCATCGACCCAAGTCGATTCCATCGACACAAGGGGAGCTACAGCGTCGCTAAACGACAACAACCGACGCTAAAGGAGTCGATACCATCGACACACAAGTCGATGGTATCGAGATCACCACAGGCGCTCAGAATAAAAGAAAGGAAAGCTGCCGCTAATCCGCCGGGTCGATACCATTGACCCGCGTCGATGGTATCGACGCCGGCAGATATGCGTTGGATTTGTTTTGATCTCGATCGGACGGCTGTTGTTATTTGACGACCTAATTAGGGACTTATACCTAATGACGGCCGCCCAGACGGGAGGATCATCTCATTTTGGATTGCACGAGTGCCGAGGAGGAGAGAAAGGAGAACGGAGGCCGAGAAGCTCATCCCGGGTGATTCGGACGCTGCCGAAGACGATTTCCACCACCGACAGGCGGGGGAAGCTTGTGTTCTACGCCAAGGATCCACCGGTTCTTCTCCGTTCAGGGGTTTTCCCATTTATTTCCCGTTTTTCTTATGAATTCCCCAATTTCTACCATGTATTCGTGTGAGATGAACATGAGAGGCTAAAACCCTCAATCTTTAGGACCGGGAGTAGCCCGGGAATGCATTGTATGACATTTTTATATCAATAATTCATATTTTTCTCTCAAATCTGTGGTATAGATTCGTTTTCTCCATTTCTATTGTTATGCTTGATCACCATAATAATAACTTAATGCCTTTAACCACTTCGACAGAAGGATTAACGGTTGAAAAGAGACGAAACCTACATTAATCAATAAAACCCTTGACAAAGGAGTTGTAAAATTAATGGTGGGAACTGAGAGACCGTTTATAATGTACTTAGTTTAGGGGAATGATTACTACGACGGTGGAATCAACCTAAATCTAAGTAGTGAATTACACCACGACAGTGGGTAATTCTGTTTTCAGGCCACTACCCGGATAGAGAGAGATGTGTGCGGAATTATATAAAACCTAATACAATGTTGACCCGCGGTGAAACCACCATCCTAAAGATATCCCTTTGAATTGATTAAATTAACCTTTAATCGATTGTTTTCTTTGTTTGATTTTTATTTTCTTTTTAATTTGAACACAAAACCCTACTTTGTTAATCGGTCTAGCTGATTGCGATTAGTTAGTAGAAGTCTCCAATAATTCACGTATCCCTGAGTTCGACTCGGGCCTCACAAGGCCTATATTACTCGACGCGTATACTTGTGTTTTAGCGCGTAGTAAAATACACGTCAAGTTTTTGGCGCCGTTGCCGGGGATACGGCGAATTATTGGCACTTTGAGTGCTAAGAGCGGCCATTCTAGGCCACATTTTTTATTTATTTTAAAACAATTTCAAAAATTCCTTTATTTCTCTATAATTGTGTTGACTCGTTCAAAGCATTGTACTGAACCCCTATTTCCATATTTCAGGTACTTTGCATGGTGCACACACGTAGTCGAGACTACGTGAATCGCACACCTGAGGTTCCATCTACGGGACCAGAGGACGAGGACTACTACGAGGAGGAACACTACAGTGATATAAATTCTGAATCTGAGCAAGAACAAGAAGAAGTAATGGCTGAAGCACAGACAATATGGGAGAAGATCAAGGCGTCTTCTTCCTCGGCATCAAAGGGGCCTATAAAGAAACAAGGGCTAAACATTCCAGCCTATAAGATCGATCCAGCACTGATTAACCTGGTTAAATCAAACGCATTTCACGGATTAAAAAATGAAGATCCAGTGGCCCACATCAGCCAGTTCGTGGAGAACTGCAATATGGTGAAGATAGATCGATTTCCGCAGGATGTGCTCTACCTCAAGTTATTCCCGAGTTCCTTGGATGGAGTGGTAAGAGAGTGGCTTCATAACCTCGACGACGAGTTTGTTGAATCATGGGATCACATGGTGGAGGTTTTCTTCGAGAGGTTCTTTCCTCCTGAGAAGACCAATGATATGATCCGGAAGATCCACAATTTCACCCAACAGGCGGGTGAAACCTATTCTGAGACTTGGGAGCGATTTCAAGTCATGTTGAGGAGATGTCCACACCATGGACTGGACAAGGAAACCCAAGTGAAGATCTTCTACTTTGCTCTCTCCGAGCATGATAGAAGCAATTTGGACTCGGCTGGCTCCAGATTTTTCTTAAATAACACTGATACAAGATGCTGGGAAATACTGAAGAATATGGCACGAAAGCAATCTTGGGGAGAAAGAGAAAGAGGCCCAGTTGAGCAAGCAAGAGTTGCCAGTGAGTCAAAGGCAATGAGAGAGCTGAACGAGAAGATGGATCTTCTCGCAAAGAAGTTGCTGTAGGAGGAAGACAATGAGTCCGAGGATGAGGCTCAGGTCAAGTACATGAGGCAACAGCAGGGGTACAGGAATAACGATTATTCATGGCGGAAGGACAAGAAATTTTCATGGAAGGATCCAAATAACTTTCTGCAGGATCTGGATGCCAAACCTGCACCGGTCACGGAGGACAAGAGCACGGAGTTGCTCAAGCAAGTCATAAAGCAAAATCAAGAGTTGATGAACACTTTTGGGCAGCAAATAAAGCAGCAGGGTGAATTTATGAACCAGTTTGGGCAGACTTTGCAGAGCCACGGGGCTCAAATGAGAACTATAGAGACTTCCATGGCGCAGATGGCAGCCGAGATTGCAAGCTTGAAGAAGCCGACACATCCGGGTTTTCTGGGGAACACCAATGTTCCCGGGGGAAACCAACAGGCCAAGGCCATCTTATTGAGGAGCGGTAAGAAAGTGTTAAATCCAAGGGCGGATGACACAAGCACACTGCAGGACACAGTTGAAGAAGCAACAGTCAAAGAGCAGCCCGCACCGGTCATAGAGAAAACTGAGGACATAGCTGAAGATGGTAAGGAAGAACAAGCCACTGAGGAGGAACCACATAAATTAACTCCCTATGTGCCACCTCATCAAAGGGCACATACCGTTCCGGTCCCCTATCCCAATAGTGCAAAAGCAAGAAAGGTAGATGCACAGTTTAAGAAATTTCTGGACAGCTTTAGGAAGTTATCAGTGAATATTCCTTTGCTAGATGCGATTGAACAAATCCCGTCTTATGGGAAGTTTCTCAAAGATGTAATCACCAAGAAGAGAAAGATACCCGACACTGAGGTCGTGGTATTGAAGGAGCAAGTGAGTGCTTTTATTATGGGCACTTTGCCGCCAAAGAGATAGGATCCCGGTTGTTTCAATATTTCTTGCTTTATCGGGAAGTTCAAATTTGGCGAAGCACTTTGTGATTCTGGGGCAAGCATCAATCTGATGCCCCTTTCTACGTTCAAGAAACTTGGATTGAAGGAGTCGAGACCAAGTAACATGACCATCCAATTGGCCGATAATTCTGTGGTGAAACCGTATGGAATCTGTGAGGATGTTTTGGTAAAGGTAGACCGCTTTGTTTTTCCGGCTGATTTTGTCGTTATGGAAATGCAGGACAAGCACGGAAATGAGTTACTACTTGGTCACCCATTCCAAGCTACAGCTGATATGATCTTGGAGATGGGGAGAGGTCGCTTGACCTTCGGCATTGCGGATGATCGCTTTGAGATGGTCATGCCCAATGGTAATGCATCTAATAAAGCAAAAGCACATTGCAACATGGTTAAGCATGTGGAACAAAATATCTCACTTTGTCTTGGGAAGCCATTTTTGGATATGGCTCATATTATGAGCAGGATAGATAATGGGACCCTAGCAGTGGACCTTATGGAGCAAACTAAAGTTGTCTCTTTATGCAAGGCTGTTGGGTTTCCAAATGATGAGAATGAGGACATTCCATCTTCATGGGAGGATGATGTGATTATTACTTTCGTCTTTGATGCATATCTGGAATTGCCTTTGGAGGCGTGTTTGTTAAATGTCACTTATGATTGGGTGCGGAGTACTTCACTCAAGGAGTGCGTCAAAATGCTTCAAATGCTTCCATGTTTCTACACGAGGCACTATGAAGATTTGGGTACACTTCCCCTACCGCTACAATCATCTCTTATTTGCCCACCGGATCTGGAATTGAAGCCATTGCCCCCGCATCTGAAGTACGTCTTTCTAGCTGAGGAGGACAAGTTACCAGTGATTGTTTCTGCATACTTGAGTGCGGATGAGGAGGAGCAACTACTGATAGTGCTCAAGAACCACCGTGGAGCTTTTGGGTGGTCTGTGGCGGACATCAAGGGGATCTCCCCTACACTTTGCCAACACAAGATTCGGCTCGAGGAGGGAGCCAAGCCAGTCATACAACCTCAAAGACGTCTAAATCCAAGCATGATGGAGGTTGTCAAGAAGGAAGTCATAAAGCTTCTTGCTGCAGGGATCATTTATGCCATATCCGATTCAACGTGGGTGAGTCCCACACAGGTTGTCCCTAAAAAGGGGGGAATCACTGTCACTACTAATCTTTTGAATGAACCTGTCACCACCCGATTGGTAACCGAGTGGCGTGTTTGCATTGACTACCGCCGATTGAATGCCGCAACTCTCAAAGATCATTTTCCATTGCCATTTATCGATCAGATTTTGGAACGTCTAGCTGGTCGGTCGCATTTTTGTTTTCTAGATGGCTATTCGGGGTATAACCAGATTTCTATTGATCCTTTGGATCAAGAGAAGTCTACATTTACATGTCCCTATGGGACGTTTGCTTACCGCCGTATGCCGTTCGGTTTATGCAATGCGCCAGTGACTTTTCAACACTGCATGCTCGCCATATTCTCTGACATGGTAGAGCGGTGTCTTGAAGTTTTCATGGATGACTTCTCGGTGTATGGAGCGTCTTTTGATGAATGCCTTTATAACTTAGATAAGGTGTTGCAGCGGTGCGAGGACACACACTTGGTCCTCAATTGGGAGAAATGTCACATGATGGTGACGGAAGGAATTGTGCTAGGACACAAGGTGTCTAGCAAGGGTCTTGAGGTAGACCCCATAAAAATTGAGGCGATTTCTAAGTTACCCCCACCAAATTCTGTTAAAGGGGTGAGAAGCTTTTTGGGACACGCCGGGTTTTATCGGCGATTTATTAAGGATTTTTTGAAAATCGCAAAGCCATTATCGGAATTGTTGGAAAAAGACGCAGTTTTTGATTTCAATGAGAAATGTCTTCATGCATTCGAGGTTTTGAAGGAAATGTTGATTTCAGCTCCGGTTGTTCAAACGCCGGATTGGACAAAGCCATTTGAGTTGATGTGTGATGCGTCCGATTATGCTGTGGGAGCTGTTTTGGGGCAAAGGGTAGATAACAAGCCTGCTGTGATTTTCTACGCTTAAAAAACGCTTAATGATGCTCAATTGAACTACACAACCACGGAAAAGGAGTTACTGGCTGTCGTGTTCGCCTTTGAAAAATTTCGGCAGTACTTAGTGGGTTCTAAGGTGGTTGTGTGGACTGATCACGCTGCAATAAAGTATTTGATGGAGAAGAAGGATGCGAAGCCTAGACTAATTAGGTGGATTTTGCTCCTACAAGAATTCGATATTGAAATTAAGGACAAGTCGGGAATTGAAAATGTGGTGGATGACCACTTGTCTAGGTTAGAGAGGGTTGATGAACAAGGTTTGCACATACCCATTACCGAGACCTTTCCCGATGAGCAACTTTTAAAAATTGATTCTAAAGAACCATGGTTTGCGGAAATTGTGAATTATTTGGCTTGTGGGATCATCCCGGAGGATTGGTCCTATCAAGAGAAAAAGAAATTCTTTCATTCATTGAGATATTATTTTTGGGATGACCCGATTCTCTTGAAGCAGTGCAGGGATGGTATTCTTCGCAGGTGCGTGCTGGAGGTGGAGTACGAGAGTGTTCTCCACCACTGTCATGCGTTGCCTACAGGAGGACACCATGCTAGCTCACGGACAGCAGCCAAGGTGTTGGAAAGCGGCCTTTATTGGCCCACTTTGTTCCGGGATGCCTATAATTTTGTTAGGCAATGTGACCCGTGCCAGCGCACAGGTAATATCTCAAGGAGACAGGAAATGCCCCTGAATGTATTTCAGGAAGTTGAGGTATTTGATTTATGGGGCATTGACTTCATGGGACCCTTTGTGTCCTCAAATTCAAATCTTTATATCTTACTTGCTGTACATTATGTGTCGAAGTGGGTGGAGGCAATCCCCACAAGAACTAATGATT
The DNA here is from genome assembly GCA_963693085.1 of Alisma plantago-aquatica. NCBI lineage: Eukaryota > Viridiplantae > Streptophyta > Magnoliopsida > Alismatales > Alismataceae > Alisma > Alisma plantago-aquatica. The sequence goes on along the minus strand of OY856409.1, from coordinate 637,297,421 downwards.
CAAACGTAGTGTGCAGGTTTGTCAAAGAGAACATTTTCTGCAGGTTCGGGATTCCCCGAATGATCATAAGTGATGGAGGCACACATTTTTGAAATCAGAAATTCGCGACACTTTTAAAGAAATATGGGGTCAAGCACAACATCGTCACCCCATATCATCCACAGACGCAAGGACAAGTGGAGGTATCAAATAGAGAAATCAAGAAGATTTTAGAAAGGACCGTAGCATCCACAAGGAAGAAAAGGAGTGTACTGCTACCAGACGCACTTTGGGCTTATCGAACGGCGTACAAAACACCTATAGGTACCACGCCTTTTAGGTTGGCGTACGGCCGGGCTTGCCATCTTCCGGTGGAATTAGAGCACAAGGCCCATTGGGCGCTAAGAAGGCTGAACTTGCGCTATGATGAGGCCGGGAGAAAACAGATGTTTGAATTGAATGAATTGGATGAGCTACGCATGACGGCATATGAGAATGCCCGCATCTACAAAGAGCGCACAAAGCTGATACACGATCGCCATATTGAGATGCGCACGTTCAAGAAGGGAGACAACGTTCTATTGTTTAACTCCCGTCTCAAACTGCATCCCGGGAAGCTGAAATCCCGGTGGAGTGGACCCTTCATTGTGGAGGAGGTGAAACCGCACGGAGCGATTCTCGTGCGTGATGGAGATGCCACGTTCTTGGTGAACGGGCAACGCTTAAAGTTGTATTTTGGTGAGAATTACAAGAGGAAAGTGAATGAGGTCAAACTCATTTCACTTGTGCATGAATGAGATGGAGGGAAGACGTCTAGCCTATGACGCTAAACAAGGGTGCTTGTTGGGAGGCAACCCAACCATCGGTACACTAGGATAGTTTAATTTTAGTCATAGATTGCTTTTATTTCGTTTGAATTTTAGTTTAAAAATGATACCTTGATCCGTTTGTTGAATGTGCAGGCACAGGCAGGGTCGATACCATCGACACACCCGTCGATGGTATCGACATGGGTTTAGGTTGACACCAGCAGAAATCGCACTGCGTCGATACTATCGACACCCCCGTCGATGGTATCGACATGGTCACAGACAGGTCGCAATAAAAGTGTCGCTGGTATCGACACCCCAGTCGATACCATCGAGATCTCTGGAGATATTCAGATGAATTTTGCTCAGTCAACTCGATACCATCGACGGCCTCGTCGATGGTATCGACATCATCACAGGTTGAATGCAACACAACGGCGGTGTCGCAATAAAAGCTAGTCGATACCATCGACACCCGTCGATGGTATCGACGGACATGTCACCGATCCGCACACAGACATCGACGACGATCGCAACAGCCACGTCAGCGATCCGGGTGCTGCGTCGATACCATCGATTTCCGTCGATGGTATCGACCCGTCAGCAATCCGGGTTTCTCGATCCAGCAAACGTCAGCCGTCGATACTCGCGAGGGGGGCGGATACCCGCGAGATGTGTCGATACCATCGACCCGCGTCGATGGTATCGACGGGTCAACAGGGGCGCCGATCAAGCCTATTTAAGGGGACTTGCAACGTCACTTGACGTCACACCTTCAGAGCAAGTATCCTCCTTTGCGCTGAGCACTCCCCCGAGCCCTCCAAGACTGCAGAGAAGCGTCATCGAGTGGAGATCTTCATCGAGCGGAGAATTTCTTCTCCATCTTCACCGAGCTCTTTTCTTCTAATCCCATCTTTTCTTGCAACCATGGTGCACCCCACCAGAGCATCGTCCTCAAGCGCTCACCCTATGGAGATCGAGGAGTTTGTTCCTCCCCCACCCGCTTCCATCCCTCGTCCACGCCTAATTCATGCCAACATGGATGTGAGGAAGGTCTACGAGGATATTATGAAGTGAAAGTTCGAGCCCACCCGGTATGTGGACCGGGGCATGATCCAGGAGCTGGGGTTCGAGGCCAACTTGGCCTATGTGTTGGCCGGGCAAGCGCGGCACACCAATCGCCTTTATGAGATCGACTGTCATGCGGATGGGCAGCCGTTTTTCGGCGAATGGCCCACATACAAGGAACTGGTGGCTGAGTTCATGGCGTCTCTTGATATCTGCGTCGTACCAAATGACGTGGTACCATCGGACCAGACGTGGATCAGGGGAAGGGTGTCCTTCCGACTCTTCAACAACAATTACAACATCACGTTGAAGCAGTTCAACGACATCTTCAACTGGAACCACAGCCGCAACGATCACCGACGTCCCGACGCCCGCACCGACTACGACCAAATCTTCGCCGAGCTAGTTACAGTGCCGACAGGAAAGACTGTGAGCTACCATAATGAAGCGGTAGCGGATTTTGAGCACCCGTTCGTCCGGGTCCTGCATAGGATGTTGAGCTTGACTTTCTTTGCTCGAAGCGATCTTGCTTTGAGCAAGTTTTAGGAGAGTGACCTATTCTTTCTCTACGCACTCCTGAAACGTCAAGAGTGCAACTTGGGGGCGTTCTGGCTACAGCGCATCCTGGCGGTGAAAAGGAGTACAAGGAGGGCTCCAATTCATTTTGGTGGTCTTGTCACCAAGTTGGCGCTTTACTTGGGGCTGAACCTTCAGTCCATGACTCCGATTTCTACGAGGAGCAAGGTGAACGTGCAACACTTGCACCGTTCAAACCTTATTCTTTTCCGGGACGGGTTGGCGTACGCTCATTGCCATGTCAACCAAGCTTATCAGGAGAGCTCCCTACCGGACGACGTATTCAACATAGAGGGCAAGCAGCACTTCCGGTGGCCAATCATAGCCATCGAGTCCTCCGAGGAAGATGGTGGTGGTGACGAGCAAGAAGGCGAGGCTGCAGAGGAAGAGGAGGCTTTCACACCTCTTCGAGCACGTGTGGCACCACGGAAGCATCCTAGGATGCATCCGGGTGCATCTTCATCATCTTAGCCCCCGCCGCCATCACCACAGTACGAGCAGCCAACCGTGGATCCCTATTCCATGCAGGGGATGTACACCATGCTACAGGACATCCAGCAGACTCAGCAGCAGCACATGGGTATGTATACCGGCATTCATGAGACTACGAGCCGGGTACTTGACAACCAACGGGCTATGTTCGAGAACGAGCGGCGCATCCTCGCCAACCAAGAGCAAATGCACACCCAGTTGCAGCGGATAGAGACGCAACAGGAGCCCTTCTTTGACCATTACTGGAGTCAAGACTACTTTGGAGGCTATCCACAGCCTCCGCCGAGGACCCAATATGATCCAAGCTTCCAGGGGGAGTACCCGTCTTGGGATCCTACGGCACCGCAATATCCACCACCGCCTCCGCAAGATTGATCAGGGTATCACTGTTCCACCCTTAAGTTGGTTTTTGACTATGAGGCCATAGTCGAATTCAAGCTTAGGGGGGTGGCTGGAACAAATCTATCTTTTATCTTTTCGTTAGTTGTTTTTAGTTTCTGCTTATTTTAGTGTTTGTTTAGGATCCACATCTATCTAGTGTAATTGTGGATGTCTTAAAAATTGTCATCTCGCTGTTTTCATGGGAAATTTAAGGGATTTTAAAAATTTTTGTGTCTTTTGGATAGCTTAACTTGGTTGTCCTTGGGAAACTTGTCCTATGAAAATGATTGATTATGTCAACTTTGAAGCAATATGTCACACCTACACCCCCATTGACTCATGAAAAGTGGATAGTAACGGTTGTTTGAGCCTAACCTAATCAAATGGTAATGAGACCTTAATTGGATATACGAGAAAGAACCCTTTGAACTACCACACATGTCAGTAAGGAGGGACACATGATATTTTTCTAAGGTTCAGTAACTTAATCTTGTGAATCATTCCACTTCATATTTTTCCATAATCTACCAAAGAATTGGAAGTAAAGTACAGTTTTAATTCCTTCTTGCGTGCATAGCATGTAGATAGGATTTGCATTGTTATTTTCATATTTTTGCATAAAATGAAAAAAAATATAGTGATTCATGCACATTACCTTTAGGTGCATGTCATGTAGTTGCACTCATAACTTTCATGATTTTCATGCATAAGTACACCATGTACCTCAGTTTGTCTTGAAAAGTGATCTAAATTGTCCCATACCCTCGAAATAGTACAAAGATTTCCAATCATGAAGAAAATAGCCTAACACATGTATCTCTAAGCAATTATGGATATGTGGGCTAAGAGGAAAAGAAAAAAAAAATCTGAAATTTGAAAGAAAGAAAAAAAAGAAAAAAAAAAGAGAATTTAGAAGGAAATGGAATAAGAGGGAGAAAGGAACATGATATCACTTACATAACAAGGAAACTGAGTACATGATGTGGCTTAATTAGATTTCTATCTCTTTTTGAGGTGGAAGGTTAGTGCATGCATCATTCCACCCAATTTTAAGCATTAGGGCATTTTCAATGTGCATTTGCATCATTTAGGGCATTTTGTTGTATGCATTTTGAAACTGTGTAATACTTCCAAATTCTTCCATGAACCACCCATTCCATCCACCCGTTGCTCGGATTGGTAGGCCACCGTGATTTTCTCCTCACTCATGTTTATCAGGAGAACTGCTTCCATGTAGATGGTAGTTAGGGCGAGCAACGTAGTGTAGGCGATCACAAGATGCACTAATGCTGAATCGGCAAATTTTATTATGTTAACTGCCTTATGTGATAGTGTTCATCGGTTTGAAGGATAAATTCTTTTATTGATGATTATTGTCGCCTGTAGGGTAATTACTATTCTGTGATTAGGAAAGGCCGGTTTGAGAACGTTCAGTGGGAGTCATGTGGAATGTGGGGTGATGTATTGATTGTCAGTTGACATCTGCAATTCTATTCTAAGGATTAGTTGCTCGAGGGCGAGCAATGTTTAAGCTTAGGGGAGTTTGATGCGATGATTTTGAGTCGCATTTAGAGAACTATTTCATATGTGTTTTGTGCCTTAATTACTCATTTTTATGGATATTATTGCATAATTCACTTTATTTGGTCTTTGCTATCATTTTATATCAAATCCCCTTTGTTTTACTATTTTGAGCATTATTTATCATCTTATTATAAATTGTGTGGATTTACTTGGTCTTGTTGTGAAATTTCAGGAAAAACAAGTATCTGCTTCCGTCGATACCATCGACGGAAGTCGATACCATCGACCAAGCCACAGGTTGTCAGCCGAGAAAAGCAATACAGAGTCGATACCATCGACACTTAAGTCGATGGTATCGAGATCCCTTCAAGTTGCTGGCGAGGAAACTATCGATACCATCAACCCAAGTCGATGCCATCGACCCAAGTCGATGCCATCGACACAAGGGGAGCTACAGCGTCGCTAAACGACAACAACCGACGCTAAAGGAGTCGATACCATCGACACACAAGTCGATGGTATCGAGATCACCACAGGCGCTCAGAATAAAAGAAAGGAAAGCTGCCGCTAATCCGCCGGGTCGATACCATCGACCCGCGTCGATGGTATCGACGCCGGCAGATATGCGTTGGATTTGTTTTGATCTCGATCGGACGGCTGTTGTTATTTGACGACCTAATTAGGGACTTATACCTAATGACGGCCGCCCAGACGGGAGGATCATCTCATTTTGGATTGCACGAGTGCCGAGGAGGAGAGAAAGGAGAACGGAGGCCGAGAAGCTCATCCCGGGTGATTCGGACGCTGCCGAAGACGATTTCCACCACCGACAGGCGGGGGAAGCTCGTGTTCTATGCCAAGGATCCACCGGTTCTTCTCCGTTCAGGGGTTTTCCCATTTATTTCCCGTTTTTCTTATGAATTCCCCAATTTCTACCATGTATTCGTGTGAGATGAACATGAGAGGCTAAAACCCTCAATCTTTAGGACCGGGAGTAGCCCGGGAATGCATTGTATGACATTTTTATATCAATAATTCATATTTTTCTCTCAAATCTGTGGTATAGATTCGTTTTCTCCATTTCTATTGTTATGCTTGATCACCATAATAATAACTTAATGCCCTTAACCACTTCGACAGAAGGATTAACGGTTGAAAAGAGACGACACCTACATTAATCAATAAAACCCTTGACAAAGGAGTTGTAAAATTAATGGTGGGAACTGAGAGACCGTTTATAATGCACTTAGTTTAGGGGAATGATTACTACGACGGTGGAATCAACCTAAATCTAAGTAGTGAATTACACCACGACAGTGGGTAATTCTGTTTTCAGGCCACTACCCGGATAGAGAGAGATGTGTGAGGAATTATATAAAACCTAATACAATGTTGACCCGCGGTGAAACCGCCATCCTAAAGATATCCCTTTGAATTGATTAAATTAACCTTTAATCGATTGTTTTCTTTGTTTGATTTTTATTTTCTTTTTAATTTGAACACAAAACCCTACTTTGTTAATCGGTCTAGCTGATTGCGATTAGTTAGTAGAAGTCTCCAATAATTCACGTATCCCTGAGTTCGACTCGGGCCTCACAAGGCCTATATTACTCGACGCGTATACTTGCGTTTTAGCGCGTAGTAAAATACACGTCAGGTGCCTTCTGTGGTAGAAGAGCCGTAGAACAAGAACAACAGGTGGATCTCTCTTGTGGATAAGAGAGGGCCAATGACTTTGCCTTGAAGCAAAGTAGCGGTTGGTAGTCGGCAACACAACAGAGGGCATTGACAGCGGAGGCGGATCTGAGAGCGGAAGACGCACATCAGTCAATGGCAGTTGTTGGTGTTGTGACTACAGCGGTTGTTTGTCCGGTCAGCGGAGGACACACACTCCCTCTCTCAGGCGGAGAGAGCTTTCAGTTTGCAGCAGCGTGCCGAAATCCTAGTTGGAGGAGCCAACTAGAACGAGTACTACAGGCAACGACGAGGTAGGCGACCTTGTCACCGGTGGAGACGATCGATCAACGGTCGTAGTGGCAACAAACAATCCCCTACAACGACAACGACGTCATGAGGAGATAAAGTTAAGAGAGAGATTTTGTACACCTTGAGTGTGATTCTCTTCTTCCTTATCTTTGTTCTCATGTGGGGGGGAGCTACTCGGATTTAGGGGTGATTAAATCTGGGCGGTGTGAGTTGTAATTCTTGATTACAGAGTGCTTGTTGACCGATATTGCCCCTTGGTTTTACTCTCCTTAACTTGGGGAGAGTTTTCCACATTAAATCTCACGCCTTGAGTCTTGCAGAGTATTGCCACAGTATGTCCAATGAGAAGATAAAAAATGTGATGGTCGTCATTTTGATGAGATCAGTAACCCATCCTTATTTGGACACATGTTATGCATGATGTCATCATGTCCATATTACTAACCAAGTTGTCTAATTTTCACTCGAGAGAAGAGAACCCATGCTGCTGTCTTCTATACTTCTAAACTCTAAGCTCCTTCACACCTAAGTTGGGCCCTTCCACACAATTATTGTTGTTATACATTATTCATATTTTGATGTTGACTTCACCATTCTTTTCATGAGTATCAAATATTTCTATTAAGATCATTATAGATCCATAGATACATGTCAGTTGTTCGAATTCACAAACTTATTTTGTGGACTTAAATTCATACAAGTAAAAATTTAAAGAATTGATCAGAATAGCTAATTTAACTTTAGAACTTTGATGTAAATAATTCTTAATGGTTGTATGACTAAGACTTCTAACTAAACTCTTAGAATAGCTAATTTAACTTTAGAACTTTGATGTAAATAATTCTTAATGGTTGTATGACTAATATGCACTTTAGATGTTTTGAAAAATTCCAAATTAGGAGGCTTTGCTGGCCGAGTTTCCCCTATGAAAATATGACCAACAACCACCTGCTTGATTTAACATAACTCTCTATCGTTTGAGTTTTATGTTAGTAGGAAACATGACCGACCAAACTTATTGGCTAGACAAAACCATTGTTTAGCTGAGTTTTTCAAAGAAGTAATTCCATCGATAATATTGTATAGTCAACTTTGAAAAGGTGCACTCTAGCCATTAGAGGGAGATAAAACTTGGAAAATAGATCTAAAGGAACCCCTACAATGGTTATAATTCTATCTAAATGACTCTACTAACTAGTGGGCACCCTCAACTATAAGGAGGATCCCTTTGACACAATTTTAAACTTACCTTTAATGCACCTATGTTGTGGTTGACTAGAAAAAGCCCCTAGATTCTCCTCATCACTTCTTGAGTTTTTTTTAATCTTTACAAATATTAGAGTGATCTAGAAATCTTATCAATGCTTGCTTCAATTTTCTTTTCTAAAACTCTCAATCTCTTTCTTCCAATATCCCTTCTAAAACTGGTTGATTGAAGAATGCTTCCCTGGTGAAGGAAGGAGCTTCTTGGTGAAGGAAGGTAAAGGTAAAGGGCCAAAGATCCTTGGTAAGAATAGATAAATCCCCTGTAAGGTTGTTGGTTCCATTTTTTTAAGAAAAGGAAAGCTATTTTATAGTTTGATCTTAAAAAAGGTAGACTATTGATGAATATTACGAGTAAATATAAGGTCACATTCTAGGTTTTGAAAACCCTAGAGTTTCACCTCTCTAGGTAGTGGAACTACATCCTTTAGTGGTGAAAACACTTTAATGCATTGTTTGAACATGTTATGCGTAACTCTGGTAGGTGATTTTCCACGATCCCTACTGATGAAAGTTTAATAAAGTGGCTCCCCAAGTTTTTCATGAGTGATCTGAACTAGAGAAAGACAAACTCTAATATTCATTGTGGGTTTTCATGTAGTGAGAAAGAGGCAAAGAGAGGCCCCGTACGATTATACTCCACCTTGGTAGAATTCTGCCTTGAACCATCTTTTTGTCGTTATAGTATGTAGAGATAACAATGAAAAACAATGTTCTAGAACCTAGAATTGTAATGACAAACTACTTCATAGAACAACAAACAACAACATTGTAGACTCAAGTACCTAAAAAGGTAACCCACTTTACAAAACAATAAATGACAATACTATGGAACTAAATACATGTAGTAGCAACCCTCTTCACCCTACCAGTTCATTCAAATTAACATAGAATATTGCTTAAATTTTCTTTTAAATGCACCACTCAACATTTTGAGTATATCTTTTGTATATAGAAGGATTTGGATGATACAAATCACAGGTACTAATTTGGATTTTCTTTCTTGTTAGTGGAGGCTTGTTCATGAATGCATATTCATCTAAGTTTAGTTGAATTTTTAGCTCAGTTTTACATTCATATTTCTCATTCTTCTCTAGAATTAACATCCTTTTACTTTTTAGGTTTATGTTAATTTTAGGATTTTGATATATTTTATGGACTTCTACTACATGCTTGAGCATAATCTCTCCATACTAGTGTAGAATTAGGGATCTACTCTGATAGCCAATGATGATCATGTTTTCCACTAATCATTGGCTTTGTCATCATGTTCTTTTATAAATTTACATCCATTAACCTTGACATTGGTTCATTTTATTCAATATTTCCATTAGGCATCAACCGATTAAAACCAATTCAACAATTGATGGAACTACTTCCCACATTAAAAAAATGGTGATTCATTCATCCCATCGCCTGGGTTCAAACTCATGAGCTCTTGGTCTTACATCATAACTTTTATTTCCCACATCAACCGATTAAAACCATGTGACGCGTTCTGATGAAAACATTGAAGGTGCCCACTAGATAGACTTTCTATCATTGTCAATTGATAATGCTTTTACATCTTTTGTCTACATTTAAAAACCAAAGCCTCAACAGTCAATAGTAAAACACACTTTCTAGTAATGAAAATCTTGTCATCAATCAATGAAGATAATATGTCACTAGTGATGAAAACTCTCACAATGTTAACTGATGACGATGTCTACCGATCAAAATGTATATGTGTCAACTTATAACATTCCTATATCAATATGTTGATGGAAATTCACCACTCAACAACCAAAGAAATCACAGATGTCACTAATTAAGAATGTCCCTTTTTGTGTCAACCAATGTAGTTTCTACCTCTCCTGCCAACTGATGGAAACTATGAATCTTTCCACTAATGCAAATTCAAAGAATCACCTAACTCCTCATCTTCCTTTTCCCCATGCCATCATTGTTGGTTCCAATAGTAGATGAAAACCTAAACCCTTGGTCTATAAATACAAAGCTCCAACCTCCCTTAGGAGGCATTTCTTCTTTAGTCACTAGGGTGGCCCTCTCCACACTTTTCCCCAAGAAGAGGATCTTCATCGGTCATTTTGATCAAAATTTTCCATCTATCACCTTCACTATTCCTCCACCTGATCCTTTATCACAGTGGATTCGATCCAATGAAAATCAGGATAAAAAAGAACAAGGCTCACCCAATCATAGTCCTGGTATTCTGCTACTAAGTTGGTTCAACTCCCTCAATGCAGGTTGCACTCTTCTACCCATAGTGAAAATGATTCTTTCTAATTCATTGTTATTCCTAATCTTTCTATGAGGAGCGTGAAGTTTTTTACACTAGGGCGTGGGAGTAGTCCTACTGCATAATTTTGTTTTTACTGCATATAAATCTGTATGAAATTTGTTTCATATTGAATCAATTGGTTTATATTTGTGTGCTTGCTTGATCAGCTAATATACATGTTTATCATGATGATGGGTGTAGAGAACTATGAACCCATGAACTTATATATCAATTGTTTCTTGTTAAATGCTTGATGAGAAACTTATACAAGTATTTCTGAGGTGATGGGTACATGATCTCTAAGTAATGTAACGGAAATCACAAAGTGATATGTATCCTTCCTTAATCCAATCATCTAAAGGGGGATTTACCTAGCGTAAATATTATTTATCCATACTTATTTGTGATCAAATGAGAGAGAAAGAATATGTAGTGGCAGTGAAGCCCTCTCACCCTAATTTACATTCATTGAAATCTTACATATATAGTAGTATTTTATTCTAGATCCTAGCATAATCAACAAAAAATCATCTTTTGTGTAAAATGTTGTTCCTAGTTTAGTTAAATGAATCAATCGTTCTTAAATACAATGACCTTTGGATTTGATCCTAAACTATACTGATAGGATCCATCCACTTGTGTTTGGGATTGTGACACTATTGTTTTTCTAAAAGCTAGGTATTTCTTCCCTGGTGAATTTGTTGTGCGTAAAATTCACATCACAAGTATCTATTATTTGTGTTTCTAACAAAATTAATTTTCTATATGTACTAGTGTCTCAAATGATGTGTATATTTTACTTTTGTTCAAGAATTGGATTTTTGTATTGTTTCAATTTCATTTAGCATTGAAGATTAACCAGTAAGTAATAATATTTTGGATATCTTAGTATTGTATGTATTTACTTAGAAGTATAGTTTTATCAACCTTGTAATGGCTGATCGTATTGCCAAAACCCTAAATTGCAATCTAAGAAATTGAGTAACAATTTGACACACATGTATATGATTGGTGATACACCGAGTAGAGGTCCATCATGGTAATTCATCATAGCAATCTCTTTTATGAGAAAAGTATAAATAGTTGTGCATATATCTGGATTATTCATTCTCATTCTCTCTTTTTTGTTTTTCCTTATCTATAATTAACTTGTGATATAATTTGAAGGTCTAATTGGTTTTTAATGTTTTTAATAACCATAGATCTAACAATAACCACTAGAATTCTAGCATGCTTTTCCCAGTTTAATCTTTCTTGGGAAATCATATTATATATAATGATATGCAGAGTTAAGTCTATTTAGAATACATAAGTGAAACCCTGACATTTTTTTATTCAGGTAATGATGATTAGTCAACCAATGATTATTTATTATTTAAATATACTTGATTAGTTATTTAATACACACTATAGTATAGGTATACAGTTTGAAGTAAACAAGACTGTGAATTTTGGGTTTGGAAAAAACAACTCTTAATTTCTTTTTTTGGAAAATTGGTAAATATATTCCAAAAACCCCCGGGAAAGGGGGACAAAGTACAAGACACACCCTTACATGTGACTACAAATTCCTAGGAAATTGGCTACAGTAGATCCCAATTCCTAGCTATCATAGGAGAGATAACAAGACAAGTTTTAAATGCAGAATACATTCTCTTAATCTCTAAAGCAAGATGGTTGAAGATGCCAACAAAGTCAGAAGTGCCACCATTATGCAGCCTTTTATTACATTTCTCCCAAATGAAGTGGACAACGCCAGTGATGGCCCAAAGCTCTATGATTATGGAGTGTTTAGACCTATTACCAAGATCCGTGAGGCAGCCATAAAGAGAATAAGAGGATCTGATGTTGAGCTTAAGCTGAGCTCGGCCCCATATACTTCTAATATATGCAGCTCCCGAAAAGATGAGCAACTGAGTCATTGTGTTGGCCACACAACAAGCATGTAGTGATAGGAGCCCCAGACCAGGAGCAGATCTTTTACAAAGTAGGAAGGACATTAATGAGAGCTCTAAATGTAGTGAGACTCCATATAGGATAGTGCTTAGATAACCAAAGATTACCATAAGCTTTGTCAATAGGACGCTTTTGCCTGGTGTTATCCCAAAGAACCTTGCCCTCCCACATAGAGAAGGAAGGCCAAAGAGCAGTCATACGCTTATGACAAGTAGAACTATTCTTGGAGATAGTAGTCAAGGAATTTCCATACCTAAAAGAAAGCCATGAGCTCCATATGCATTGAACTCGAGTGAACCTTTTAATATGACGTAAAGTATAGAAATCAGCAAGCTCATCAAGTCTTTTTAGACCAAGAACTCCTTCACAAAGCAGGTAGGCAAGCCGTGCCCAACAAGAAGGATGCATTGAACTGCCCCATAAGAAATCTAAAAGTAACAACTCCATTCTACATAGAACAGCTAGAGGAATGTCACTCATACATAGCCAGTAGCCAATCAAGCCCATAGTACAGTGCTTGATAAGAACAAGGCGACTAGCCATAGAAATTTTAGAACCCGACCATCTCTGGATCATGTCCCTAAGTTTGTCCAGGCATTCATGGAAGTGGCGCCTCCTGAGATTGCCACCTGCCATAGGAAATCCGAGATACTTCGTGGGCCAAGAGCCATGCTGAATACCTAAGAAACCAATCAAGGCATCTTTGTTGTGGCAAGATGAAGATAGAAAAATATGAGTCTTGTTAGGATTGCATTTCATTCCAGAGATAGAACCAAAATCAAGAAAAACCTATTTATGCTTGATAAGACTACAAAAGCGCCCCTCGGAGAAAATAAGAACATCGTCCACGAAAAGAAGCTGACTAAGAGCCTTGGTCCTGTTGATAGGGAAGCTTCTAATGAGTTTGTTCTCATACGCTTCCTTCAGACATCTACTGAAACCTTCCATAGTAAGAACAAATAATAGGGGAGATAAGTGATCGCCTTGTCGAAGACCATTAGAACTTTTGAAGAAGCCAACCGAAGAGACATTCAACAAGAGTGAAAAGGATGGGGTCTCCACACATTGTTTAAGTATGGAGATAAACCTGTCATTGAAGTCGAGGCCAGTAAGACAATCCCATAAATTAGGCCAACGAATAGAGTCAAAAGCCTTGGTGATGTCCAACTTGATGCAAGTTGCAGAAGGGCTGGATTTCCAGTTAAATTTGAGAGTAAACTCAGCCACAAGAAGAGAGCAATACTCAATACTCCTACCTTTAACAAAAGCACCTTGATAATGAGAAATAATATTCGGTAGAAGAGTGGATAACCTCCTTGAAATGACTTTGGCAATGATTTTGTAGAGCATAGAGCAGCAGGAAATGGGCCTAAAATCAGCAGGAATGTCCTTCTTAGGAATAAGAGAAAGAAAAACATGATTAACTTGTCTAACCATGTTACCGCCTTCAAAAATCCATTGGACAACCTTAAGAAGATCTTCACATATGACATTCCAATTTTCCCTATAGAAGTAGCCATTGAAACCATCTGGACCCGGGCTTTTTTGAGGCCCTAAGATCCAAATAGCGTCATGAACTTCCTTCAAATTCGGAATAGAAAACAACATTGCATTGTCATTCACAGAGACAAGAGGAGACCAATCTGGAAAGCAAGAACTTGTTGCAACATGAGATTGATTATAAAGCTGCTCAAAGAACTGAACAGTGTCATCCGCAATAGTATTATTGTCCTGTAAAAGATCTCCATTAGAGTCAAGAAGTTCAGTTATAGAATTAATAGCATCCCTTCTCTTCACAATGGTATGATACACACTAGTGTTCCTATCACCATTAGAAAGCCACTCCATCCTACTGTGCTACCAGAAATAGACCTCCTTAGCCTTAAGAAGCATGTCCAACCTCTCAAGGGTTTGTTTTTCAGCATGAATGAGATCAGAATCAAGAGGGTATCTACAGATCACAGCTGAGATATCATCAAGCTCCATCCTTTCTCTAGCAATAAGATTCTTGAGATTACAGTATCGTTTGGACCAAGTTTTCAATTTATCCTTGATAACCTTGAGTTTATGAAAGAACTGAAAGAGTGGGTTGCCTTTAATATCAGTATCCCAGGCGTCTTTAATGTTGTCATGACATCCCTCCCAGTCCATCCAGTAGTTGAGAAATCTGAAAGGTTTCTTCTTGAAATATATAGGCTTCATATTAATGTTAAGAGCACAATGATCAGAATAACTGCAAGTAATGAACTTTGTTTTGGAACTAGGAAATTTAGATAGCCAATCATCATTAACAAAGGTTCTATCAATCTTGTAAGCAACCCTTTTAGTAACGCCTTGTTTTTTATGCCAAGTGTAGACCTCTTTACTGATGACAGGTAATTCATTAAGACTAGCATTATCAAGTGCAGCATTAAAAGAGCTTAGTATAGTAGAGGGAATCTCGTGACCCCCCGCCTTCTCCTCTTGTTTTCTGATATTATTGAAATCACTTGTGATAAGCCAAGCATCATCTATACTAACAACAATCCTCTCCAAGGTATTCCACAGGACAGAACGGTCAGCCACAAAGTTCCTAGCATATATAGCCGTAACATAGACAGTGAGACCACCTTTGTTATTGCATCTAATAGTAACATGTTGATCATCAATCTCAGTCACAGTAGTAATCCAACAATTTGGATTCCATCCAATATAGATACGACCATTAGGATCATGCAAGTGATTAGAAACCCATAGCCAGCCATTAGGAAACATACGAACAGACGTGTGAGACATATGGGACTTGATTTTAGATTCAACAAGAATCACCATGGTAGCTTTGTTCTCAAGGATAGTTCTCCTCACTTCTTTCTTTTTACATGGCTTTCGAGAGCCACAAACATTTATCATGAGGAAGGTCACTAATGACCTCTAGATACAGAACGGGTCTTACGTGACCCATCACCCTTGGAAGTCTTTGACACTTTGGAAGATGAAGAAGTCGAGGCACTCGAGGATCATTTAGCTGCTGAGCCAAAGGTCTCGACGGCGTTAGCACCAGCCTACAAGTTATCATCATTTGCCCCACCGTTAGCACACAACAATGAGGTGTCAGCGTCAGACCCAACCCGTGACGCAGCGTTAGCAGTGCTAACATCTGACGCAGTGTTAATAACGTCACCACCAGATGTAGCGTTAACAAAGCCTCTCCCCGACTCATCGTTAGCAACACCTCCTCCCGACATTGCATTAGCAACGCCTGTCTCTGACACTGTGTTAGTAACGCCAGCCCCCGACACTGCGCCACAATGCAGTTCCACAACATCCGCCCTCAAAACAATGACATCACCTGAAGAAGGAGTTCCATCTGCCCATGACACAACAGGGGTGTCGACCCTCTCAACAGTGGCGCCATGAGAAGAAGACCCATCACCGGTAGCACCATCATCACAAACAACACCAACACCAGCTTCAGCAATGCCTCCACCTGAGCAAGCACCATCAGCGTTAGCAACAACAACTTTACCCTTCCTACCCACAACCATCCATGTTTGTTTAGTCTTTAGAGTAGGGACCTCCGCATTGACGATCATATTGATTGGGTAATCAGAACCATCGTGGCCAAAAACCTTTCACTCTATGCATCTCGACGAGATGTACTCATATTGGATCTTCACCGGCATAGGGTCACATCTAGGCATATTGACCCAAAACCTCCGGACGGGGCTCTTCATCAGCGTCAATTTCCACCAGAGCACGCGCCTCACCCAGAGATTCCTGGCCTAACAACTTGTAATCGATCCTGAGGAGATGCCCAACACCGCTAGCCACAATACCAATAGCCCTAGAGGACCAATTGTGACCCATACTTGGGATACTAATCCAGACCGAAATCGAACTGAAGAAATCTTTCTTCAAATCATCCCTCATCTTGTAATCTTTGATGACTACCAACCGATTATCAAAACAACAAGGGCCACTGTTGATGACGCTCTTCTTGTCCTCAGCTGAGTTGAAACGGAGAAGAAAGAATTTATCTGGTTTAGAAAACAAGTCGAAGCCGCCCTTGGGTTTCCAAACACGATGTATCCATGTAAGAAGATGGTAATAGTATGGATGTTTTCCCATCACGTATAGGATCACAGTGTGTTCCCAACACTTCTCCATGGCATCATATGTGGGTTCATCAATGGTAACAAAGCGTTTACCATCAATCTTCTTGGGGGGGCTAAAGGAGTGCTTTTCGGCAACAAGATCTCCACCGGCCAGGACCTGGTTCCAAGCATGCCTAGGGATGGGGTGTTCAGTAGAAGTAGAGGGGATGTCGCCAGACGGGACCTCCATAACCATGGCGCCAGAGAGAAGGAAGGAACGCCCCCCTCCCGGGGAAGGGAGGGAACTCCTCAGATCGCCCTACCGTCGCACAGGCAGCGCAAGTCCTAGCGTGCACGGCCAATTCATTGAAGGGAAACAAACATGAACTTCATTGTAACAACTCTTGATTTCAATTGTTTGGGTTCTAAGGTTTTTTCTTTCCAACTAGTAATGTGGTAGAATAATGATAAAAGAACTTCAATAATGATGCCATGGTGTTCGAAAGAAATTGGGTTAAGTTCTAAATCCATTGTATAGTTTTCGATCCCTTTGGGTCACAATAGAAGACCATTATGGTCTACACAAGTGTTCAATATATTTTTGTCTAAGCAAGGAAATGTATTCAATTGACTATACATTATTTCCACTGACAACTGTAATAGTGATGCACCCGCAATGACTCCTTCCACAAGTGAAGATCAGAAGAAGTAGCTAACTGGTTCTTAGTTGATCATGTTATCTAAAACTATGATGGACCAACTTATTAGTGGAGACCCAATATGGTTGGGAGGAATGATGCTAGTGAGCAATGGTTGAATGCTGACTAAGTTTGATGATAAATGTGTATTTATCCATTTTATTTACATATTTTCGATGTCTCTTTAGGATTGTTTTGTTGATTATTTTCTTAGTTTTAGAATCAATGGTCTTAGTTTAGTTTTTCTCTCTTTTATTAGAGTTTTAATTATTTGTTTTTGATTTTGTAGGAAAATAGGCCAATCACTCCAGCGATTAAATACTCCTGGAATATATTTACACAATTTCCAGCAATCTTGATATATATATATATATATATATATATATATATATATATATATATATGTATACGGATCCAAAAAGATCATAATTTTTGTATCCTATGGCAGAATTTAATGCACTACTATGTGTTGGAAAGGAAATTAAATTCCTTACATAAAAAATTTATTTTGCGAGGCTATCCAATCGGTCGACTAGCCTTACGAGTCGATAGAATCATCCTTTTGGAAATAAACAACAATGAGAGTCATGTGGTCAAAATACTATAAGAACCTAACTCAACAAATCTCTCTATTTGTGGGTATACAATTAATATTATAAGAGTTTACTCCTTTGACTAGAAAATTTTTCCCATTTCATATGCTTTTATGTGGTATAAAGAGCTCAAATAAAGACTTGATCAAATGTTGAAATAATAAAATCATTAATGCCATTAAGGTATGAGCAATGTGACTTTTGGGCTGAAGAAAGTGATTTAATGCAGTTGACCGACTGACACCAAGAGTAGGAAATCTAACCTCCATCAACAATCCATCCTATAAGATTTTCCCCCTCCTTTCCTCCTATAAAAGGAAGGGGTACTCCAAAGCAAAGGACATCTCTTATTCTATTATATTTTGTATCACTACTTGCAAGATCTCTTATTATCTAGTTTTTTTGTTTCCATTCTTTAAATTATGTTTGAGTAGTTTCCCTTTTGGGGTATTGGGTATAGCCCCATAGCCTATTATTATTCGATGTAATCTATTTCTTGTTTCAATAAAAGAATGCTTTCCTTCTATTTATGCTTTTATCATTGGGTGAATTAATATATTTTTGTTGGGTGATATGATCGTGGATCCCCACAAGAACAAACCCATTATCCCTTAATTGTGATTATTATCATTTATATTTTGATCTCATACTTGTTTATTGATATATTGATTGTATTCTTATGGGGGTGCTGAGATCTGGGCTCTTACAAAAATGAACTCATGATCTCTTGACATGATCACCTGATTTGTTCATGGTCTATTATACATGTCTGACTTATTTGTTATAGCCCATGGTGATGCGATTACGTAATCCATGGGTTTGAACATCAAATAGGAATCATATATATTATTGATGGGATATCAAAAAAGTATGTGTTGGATGGTTGGACGAGGATCCGCTAGTGTCGGGATCAATGGATTTGTAAGAAGTTCGACCCTTGCGTGATTGTGCATGTAAGGACACAGTCCACATGGTCCTAATTTGATTATTGAGATTTAGGAGTTGATTTGTTGAGTAAAAGCATGACTATTGGTGGTGATCCACTGGATCCCTAGTTCCTTTATTATTTGATTCAAATAGTTGTTTTTGTATCCTTTACTTTCTATTCTTAGCATAACCAAACTTCAACAAACTACATTTTTCTTTCTTGTTCTCATGATCAAAATTGGATTTCAACCATTTTCTTTCTATCTTCCCTTGGATCTACACCATACTATACTGAAGTTGACTTGGTGTTTGTACCAAGTTGACAACCTAGTTAGAATGTTAAACTCTAGGACCTATCCTAGTGATTGGTATGAAAAGACACACGTCAATTTGGCACCGTTGTCGGGGAACACGCATGTTATTGTCCAAACTCGATCACTTGTATATCTAGGATTCTTCTTTCTTTTCATAATTTTAGTTTGGTTTAATAATTTTTTATTTGTTGCATAATTTTAATCTTGTTTCGTATTTCTTTAGCTTGTTTATAATTTTAGACTTGCTATAATTTTTTCCTTCTTTCTAGCTAATTTATAATTTTTAGCTCTCTTATAAACTCTTTCGTTTACTTCCATAATTTTTCTGTAATTTCCTTTCTTAGATTTTCTAAATTTATTTTTTCCCATGGAGACCCATTGAGGTAATGTATCTCCTCCTTATGTCGAGTTACCATTCTGCCAATACTGCTTTCCTTATTTTATTTTTGTAATTTTTCTTATTTTGTATTTTATTTTTGTAATCGTTAGTTCTTTTGCAAAATCTCATTTTGTAACATTAGTTTTTCATTTCTTTTACTTTAAATCTTTTCTTTTTATCATAGATTCCTTTTTGTATTTATTTCTTAAAAAATGATCTTTTCGAATGAAGTGGTCAACACATTATGATTCAAAATGTCAATTGTGTGATTATTACAACCATACATCACAAGACTCTTCAAATGTGTCCCCTCATTTTATGGTGGCACCTTATAGTAGTGACTCTTCCTACCAAGGTGGATATAATGAAATTATACAAAAAGTTTGTATGGTTGTTATGAGGAACAATGTTACACATATCAATATGAGGGATGCTATGACCTAGAATATTATGGGGCGTATGGTGAGGATAACCAACAAAATTTTGGAGAGTATAAACCTTATTGCGAATACCAATATACACCTTAACAGGAGGAATGAAGTAAAGCCCTACAAAAGATAGTAGCAAAGCAACAATAAATACAAGAAAACTAACAAGACATGCTAGATACTTTACTAGAGACACAATCAAAGAGCCCCCTGAGAAGTTAGAGGAAACTAAGATGATTTTTTTCCTGATGATGACGATGATGATCCCATGTTTATGCCATTTACATCAGATCCTATTGAATTAGCACATACCAAGGAGTTGCAACCTTCATCCGGTGAGTATCTTGGTACACCATCCCTTCCGCTAGAGGCTTTATTACTTCAATATGAAAAGTCACAATAGGATATTCGAACTCATCCTGAAGCTCCAACAACTCCTCCCATCATTGACATAAATTTAGATGTTATCATTGACCAATCTACTTGGGTTGAACCTTCTCTAGATAATGAACTGCCACCCCTCCAAGATACATTAGTAGATGTTTTTGGAAAAATGCTTGCTCATCAAGAGCCTTACACTCCACCACATACCGTTTCTTTTTCACATATAGATGATCCACACTACTATATTTTTGGCCAATAACGTCACTGCCGAAAGTGTCACTTTTACTAGCAAAACCGATCTAATAAGCTATTGCATCATTTCTTTAAATACAATCGAAGCAACAAGTCATTAGGAAAAAAGCCGGGTACCGGTTGAGGTACAAGGTCGGTTATACTAAAGCTAATCGACACTACAAATCCCCCCCCACAAAATCAAAATTTCACATCAAAAGCTCACACACATAAACATAGCATTGATTTTATCAGAAAATCGATCCAACAGGTTTTCCGCGGCGAAAATGGCTCCATTTTACCTTTCCGCCTCCATAAGTGTTGAGCTATAGGGTCAGTTTTTACAAAGAACCAACCTAGTAGTGTAGAAAATTTTGGGTATCAGTTGGAGACCTGTTGAGTCAGTTGTCCATAAAAACTAACCTTGAAAGTGCCAAACGAGCTATAGGGTTGGTTTTTAGCAAAGAGCCGACCTAGTAAGGTCCAATTTTTGGGAGACCTATTGAGTCGATTTTCTTTAATAACCAACCTTATAGGTGTTTTTATGCAAATATTCAGGTACCCGCTTTTCTTTGTTGGGTCGGTTTTTACCAGCCAACCGGCCCTATAGGGAGCATTACCTCCACGCTCCGTGCTCTATCGGGGTTTTCACCAAGTGGTTTCATTTTCCAGCTAGCAGGTTGCGACCAGCGCACCGTGCTCATGGCAATTTCCATTTCCGTCATTTGGCTCCATTGCTCTTTGGTTCGTCTTTATCTCCATCTCAATCCACCGGTCATCTCTGTTGCTCTTCGGTTCGTGGCCGCAGCCAGTGGCTTGAGGTCATTGTTGTCCGCCATCTCAAGCCCCCACCACCATCGTCTATTGCCCCCACCGAGGAAGGAGAGCTAGTTGCCATTGAGGAAGGAGAGCTTGTTTCCACCGAGGAAGGAGAGCTCATTGCCACCAAGGAAGGAGAGCTCATCGTCGAGAGGAAGGAGAGCTCGTCACTGCTGAGGAAGGAGAGCTCATTGTTGTCCAATGTCGGTGCTCATAGAACTCACCCACTACCACATCGCGTTGTCATCCTCTTGCTCGCAACAGTCAACACTCTAACGCTCAACAGTCATCCTCTTGCTCCTTTCCACCTGCATGCCTTCCACTGCCCACACATTGTCTTCTCTCATTTTCATCTCGGCGGCTCAGTTCATCTACATTATTTTTCCATTTTATTTGACAACCAACCCAACCAATAATAAAAGGATATATTCTTTCATATCTATATTTAATTATTAGTCACATATGTAATCATTGTATACATTCTAGAAATATGAGAGTAGACATTGTGTAGTCTCAGATTGACACGTTAGCGTTTATAGATGAGATCATCAATGCATGATGTTTAACTTAATATATAAATATGACAATAGCACACTTATTTATTAACTTAGAAGATTAGGAGTAAATTTTGGATAATCCCCGGTCTGTGACTATTTTTGGATATTAAATCTCACTTAGGACGTAAGTGTATTTGTATGTTTAGTTTTGAAGAAAATTTTAGTAGTATTTCCTCATTTGTTCTCTGGGTACATATGTGGGTGTTTATTTGCCATTTACATCGATGTACTTGGAGAACTTAGAGGAAATGCTGCTGAAATTTTCTTGAAAATTAAACATACATTATAAAGTTACTAGTGAGATTAAATATTAAAAAATGGGATAGGTGGTACACTTTAGTATAAAAGTAATTAACTTCCTATCAATAAAAACTTACAACTTATAACATCAATATTAAATGCTTAGTTATATAATTAATTTTATTGTGATCTAGAAAATGGATCAAAGTTGGATGTCTATCAAGAACCGTTATAGTCCAGAGTTTGCCAAAGGTCTTGATGAATTTATCATATTTGCTGAGGAACATAGAAAACTATCTACGTATAGGTTCTATTATCCATGTAGAAATTATGGTAACAATTTGAAAGTTTATACTATTGAGGAAATTAAGAATCATGTTATATGCAATGGGATCATACAAGGTTATAATGAATGGTATTAGAATGGAGAGAAATTTAATTATGGATTAGAAAATGTCAATACTAATAGTTGTGGCATAGAATATATATATAATGATGATAATGTCTATGATGAACCGATTCAAGATGATATGGTTGATGAGATGCTATGTAGTTGTTGGGACAATGTCATTGATCCACCTTTATTTGCAAACATTGTCCATGATGCTGAAAGACCGTTATATAAGGGTTGTACTAACTTCATGAGGTTGAGTGCTGTGATGCGATTATATACTCTTAAATCTCAAAATAGGTGGATTGATAAGAGTTTCACTTCTCTGTTATCTTTGTTAAAGGAAATTCTTCCTAAAGGCAACGAGCTTCCAAATTCAACATATCAAGAAAAGAAAATAATGTGCCCAATGGGAATGGAGGCTAAGAAGATTCATGCATGTATAAATGATTATATGTTATTTCAAAAGGACTATAGTAATTTTATAAATTATCCAAAATGTGGTGTGTCAAGTTACAAGACCACAAATTCAGTTAAGGCTAAGAATGTCTCTCCTGCCAAGGTGATGTGGTATCTACCAATAATACCACAATTTCAACGCTTATTTGATAATACTGAAGATGTGCAAAATTTGTCTTGGCATGGGGAGTTAAATGACAATGACGATGGCATCCTATGACAAACATCTGATTCACCACAATGGAAGAAAATTGATTTATTATACCCTCAATTTGGTAAAGAAACAAGGAACTTAAAGACTTGGACTCTGTACAGATGGAATGAATCCTTATGGTACATTAAGCAGCCATAATAGCACTTGGCATGTTATGATTGTTTATATACAATCTTCCTCCTTGGTTGTGTATGAAAAATAAGTATGTCATGTTGTGAATATTGATATCAGGGCCCAAGCAACCTAGAAATGACATTGATGTTTACCTTCAACCTCTAATTGATGACCTAATGAAACTATGGGAAGAAGGTGTTATGACATATGATGCATCATGTGAAGAGATCTTTAGTTTGCATGCTATGTTGTTTTGCACGATTAATGACTTTCCAGCTTATGGAAATTTGTTTGGATATAGCATAAAAGGATACAAAGCATGTCCTATTTTTGAGGAAAATGATGATTCAATCCGACTTAAATGTGGTGGTAAAATCATATATCTTGGTCATCGGAGATTTCTCCCACAAGTGCATCCTTATTGAATGCAAAAAAAAAACCTTTAATGGATCAACTAAGGAACGAAGTGCTCCTAAACCTATATCAGGAAATGTTGTATATGAAAGGGTGAAAGATATTATCAATGAATTTGGAAAGAGATCAAGTAGTCGTACTCTTGCATGTGAAAAATATTTATACAAGAAGAGGTCAATATTCTGGGATCTTCCTTATTGGAGATTCTTGTCAATTAGACACTGCATTGATTTTATGCATGTTGAAAAAAAGTTTGTGATAACATCATTGGTACGCTATTGAATATACTAGGAAAGACTAAAGACGACATCAAATCTAGAAAAGATTTAGAATTAGTGGGTATAAGAGAAGAATTATCAGTGGAGATCAAGGGTCGCCACACATATTTACCACCATCTTGTTACACTTTGTCAAAGCAGGAGAAAAAGACTTTTTGTGAGTTCTTGTATAATATTAAGGTTCCACAAAGATACTCTTCTAATATTCGAAGATTGGTATCAAAGAAGGATATGAAGTTGATCTGTCTCAAATCTTATGATTGTCACACCTTAATGCAACATATTTTACTTGTGACTTTTTGATCTACATTGCCAAAGCATGTAAGGTTTGCAATCACAAGACTCTGTTTCTTCTTCAATGAAATATGCAACAAAGTGATACATCCTGATATTCTCGATAAATTACAAAAAGATGTAATTTTTGTCATGTGTCAGCTTGATATGTACTTTCCTCCTTCATTTCTTGATATCATGGTTCTCTTGTAGTACATATAACAAGGGAGGTGAAGATGTGGGGTCTAGTTTTCTTGCACTGGATGTATCCATTTGAATGCTACATGAGTGTTTTTAAAGGTGATGTTCGGAATTGTTGTCGTCCTAAAGGGAGTATTATTGAGGGTTATGTGTCTACGGAGGTGATGGACTTTTCCAATGATTTTTTGAATTACAATGAAACTTCTAGCGATCTAAAAAATTTCCATCACGCTGAATCTTATTGTGATGGAGTGGACATTTGGAATCCTTAAATATCAAAGACATAAGTGATTTCATGCATGTTGAGTTATTTTTGGGAGTTCCAAGTGTTCTGGCAAAGTTTAGATGGCAAATGATAAGTATATTATAGTTAAGTTCCTTAACTTTATGCCTTTTTGAAGTATTAAGTTGAATGATATAATGGTGAGTTATGTCACCAAATTTGAGTAAACTCTAGATTTAGTGATGATGGAGCTATGGTTAAAATTTGGTGGCAATTGGAGCATCCTAGAGAGAGTTTTTGAGGTTTTATTTTGGGGAAATAATGTGCTTGGTTGATGGTTTATATACCTAAGTTAGTGCTTTAATCAGTGTCACACGACCCTTGGTTCGGGCTGACCGGCGTGGGCAAATCTCAGCCCTCCATAGATGATCTTGCGGATGGAACCTTTAACTTGAGTAAGCCACAGATGGGCTCAAGTGAGGGACTCACTCACACCGTTGGATTAGATATCAAGGGTCCTTGTATTGTCCCTAACCTTGCGGTTACTGCCTTGACCGAAGGCATCAACCATGGCATCATGGGTGAGCACCCATGCCCCTCATGCTCGCTGATCATGGGACGAGAGGGAGGATTAGATGAGCTATTGTCCTCGACTCCTTGAGAGCATTTGTTCAAACTAGAGTTTGTGGTTGATTGGTAAGAGGCGAGAGAGAACAAACTCCCTACTTTCCACCCTTCCCCACTGCGGAAAGCAGGTGGAAGCTGGAGGTGGAGAATGGATCTAGAGGGTGTTCGCGTAGGAGATGAGAAGGGGAAAATGATTAGGGAGGCAATACGGGCAGGAAGCGATGTTTCCAGTGGTTTTCCATGAGGTACCCCATGGCCGACGACATCTAGTTGGCTAGAGATGAAGGTGAAGCTCGGGGATGGACTCTGGAGCTGCTCAGTGCAAGTGGAGATGGCGGGTGACTTTGTGGAGGTCTTATGAAGCTTTCTGAAGCTTTAGACCGATACAAGGAGGAGTAGAGGCGAATTGCCCCTTTGCTCTGCCGCAGCCAAAGGTCGCGGTGGCGCTCCCACCTAGCTAGAGAACCAGAGGCTGTAGAGCTCTTCTGAGAAGATGCGCAGGGAGGTTGATGGACACTGATTGTGATGGCGTCATGAGGATCTCATGAAGAAGACCTGATCATTGTTGATTCCTCACTAGAGCTGGGCGACACAGTGGCGCCCTGCCACAACAGGGGATCGGGCTGCGGGTGCCCTGGGCATCCTGGCGTTCACGCGAGAGAAGGGAAACAAACCCTGAACCGGGTCTAGGCACAAACCGGCTGGGTCGAAGCTGAACCAGGAGGCCAACAAGTGAAGTCACGCCCCCTTAGTGGACACGTGGCAGTCCCGCATTGGCCCAAAAAGGTAAAATGCTCAGATTTTCAATAAATCACAGTAAAAAGCCTGTTCTTCAGAAAAATACAAACCAGGTACCAAAATTCTCAAAAAAATGAGTAGAACACAGTAGAATAATAATATCAGGCTTTTCATTCTTAAAACTCTATGATATCATGTAAGACGATTTATTCTTGTTTCATGAGTAATAAATATCAAATGATGATATAAAATTATGGAAAAATGTCAGTAGATTCATAATTATGTTTATAATGCTTATGATGTCATATATCACAATTCTTGGACACAAAATCATGTAATTTGCTTAATATGGCTAGTTAGGGCTAATAACCCTAATTAATATGCAATAAATACATACATGCTCAAAAATTGATGAAAATTTATAGAGTAGGTTTATATCAGTAATGTGAGGCTAATATGTAACTTTGATATCAGGTAGATGCACGAAATTCATGTTATATGAAGAGCACCCTTAATACATGAGAAGTAACTCTAATATGGTTAATGAAAGTAACCTAATGTTATGTTCACATAATAATGTGACACATGAGCATATCCAGTTGATGAACCATAATCTGGAAAACGACATCAGTAAGATAATTCTAAGATAAGAATGTAAATAATGATGCACACATACTAGTGGACAAAGAAAACCCTAATGAACACAATTAGGGTTAAGATGAGATGTATGATGATGAGAACTTGATGATAGTATGTGGTCTTGTCTTAATCAGGGTTGACCGGGATGTAGATGACATGAGGAATATGTTGATTAGGTTTGTTCTTGATCAAGGTACGCCATTACCTCTTACTTGGCTTATTATACATTATGCTTGTGTTATATGGTAGTAAAGACTTGGCATATGGTATTGATTGAAATGATTGTCTTGTATGATATGTTGCTTGAATTTCTATACGTATTACTATGAACACATCAAACATAATATATTTGTTCCATTATATGAAAGCACTATATCTCTTTGGTAAGCATAGTGCTAGTGAGTGATCTATCTCTTTCGTAAGCAGATCACATGTACAATGATCTATCACTTTGGTAAGCAGATCATGAGGCCTGGATGCATCTATCCCATTGGTAGGCAGATGCACAAGTATATAATGGAAAATGAGTTTAAAATATGTGTTCTCTTTTGTTAATGAATATCTTTGTGCAAGTATATGATTTTCTTATATGTTCTTCTGTTATTGCCAAGTATTAGTTTTATCTTATTGCCAAGATATGATGAGAGGTATATAAAAGACACGTAGGCGTACTCAGTACAATATTCTTGAATATTGTGCTGACGTGTACCACATGTAATCTTTTGTTGAGGTTGTGGTCTTGTGCTCTTGAAGATCTAGGATAGTAGAGTTGTGTGGCGAGCTGATGTACAGGTGGATCTGTTGTCTTAAGATCCTATAGTTTAGTGGTAGTGCATGTACATGTAGAAGTTTACCTTTCAATATGTAATATCAAATGTTGTAACAATTCATGTTGTAATTATATGTTGAATGGTGAACATGTGTGTATGGTTTTATTATTGTTCATGTGCATATGCTACTGATTGTTTCCTTCTAACTCCCTTGATTTTATTCTTTTTAGCCTAGTGTGGGGTGTTTAAATTGGAATTCTCACTGAGGTGAGGGTTTCAATTTGGACGTCACACATCAGATTAAGTTTTAGAAAATCTGGGGATGTCACAGGTGGTATCAGAGCATGAACAATAGCAAAGTCTGACATTTTCTCATTATGCAACTCAAAACTAAAGAACCTTGAACTTAATAATCTTTTAGGGTTAGATTAGTCATCTTTTAGAGACTAGATCTGACCTAGCCTCTAGGTTAGCACCTAGATTTCTGAGAACTAGGTCTAGACGGGTGCTTGTTGAGTAGCAAGTCCTTAGATGTCGTTATTTCCTTGTAGTGCAGCGGTATGGGACGTTGCACTATTTGGAAATGATGTGCATCAAGGGAAGAGAAGCCCTAGACATATTATGCACGTTGTCTAGAGTAGCTACACTAGTCTAGCCCTTGTTCTCACCCTTTTCACTAGTTTTCATGACACTGTACTCTCTACTATGTGTGGGACACTCATTTTTAGGAATTGGTTTTGGTATCCAATCGGATTGAACCGTGATAGTTTTCTCTGATGCTTATTTTATCAGAGAAAAACTATATAATATTTTAATATGTATATGTATTACAAAAATGTGTCCCCACACATGTACGAGTAGGAGGTGGTCATGCAACCTAAGTGGAAGTGAATGACATCAGTCTAGAAGAGAGAGTAGTTCTAGATTAGATGTCTAGAGCCTTTTTGATGTATATGATAGATGGAATAGATGAAATAAGTTTGATGATATGATGTAAGTCTTATATAGATGATATAAGATGATTAAGATGATTTATGATTGTCTTTGAGGACTGAAGTTCAGTTTGAGGGTTTGAGATAAGTTTTGATGATGCAAGTAAATATGCTTTTATGAGATAAGATATGCTAAGTTAAGACAAGAATGTAAATCAGCAAGAGCCTCAATCTCTTTTATGAAGGAGGACCTCTAGTGTTAGGACCAGTTTCAGGGTTAACGCCAGAGAGAGTGAGACCCACAGGGAGAAGGTCAGAGAACCTAAACTCCAAGATATGAGAATTATGAGATACATGATATGATATGCCCTAAACTAGACTACTCCTGAGTGAATGAGTTGTGTTGCTTAATGCATGATTCCTATAATCTTGTTGAACTGTAGATGTCCTTGGGAGGACCAAACCCTAGAGTCAGAGAGAGGTTGGTTACATATGCATATGTGAATATGAAAATGAGTGCCTGCCATCTGGGTGAGGGAGAGAGCCTAAGACCCTGGAGAAGGTAGATATGTTAGTTTTTGTGAAGCCTCATGCTCGGGTTGGTGGTTTCCCACATAGGAATCTAGTGGTGTATATAAGAGAGCTTTGGGTATGATGTTTCATGGTTAGAGACCTATGAAGAGTATGCCATAGCATGCATGTTTTGGTTTGTGCCTATGTGGCTAGAGCTTGTGAAGCAATCACTAGTGCCAACGAGGTAATCCAAGAACCCTAGACTAAGAGAGGGAATAAAGTTTTTGTTATGAGACACTCATATAGACGAGTCAGCTCAGAGAGACTGAGCATGTCACTACCCTCATGATATGTGTAAGGAGAACCTCAGTTGGACTAGATAAAGTTATAATACATGTCTAATGAGCCACTTGTATAAGTTTGTTTAGAACAACCATGATGTAATATAAGTAAAAACATGTTTTGATCTTGACATGTGATATATAGATGCGACATAATGGAAAACTTAGAGATGTTTTAAAGCTCTTTGTCAATAAATGGTTAACCATACACAATAATAATGATGATAATGTGATACTATTGACTAATCT
The DNA here is from genome assembly GCA_963693085.1 of Alisma plantago-aquatica. Lineage (NCBI taxonomy): Eukaryota > Viridiplantae > Streptophyta > Magnoliopsida > Alismatales > Alismataceae > Alisma > Alisma plantago-aquatica. The sequence continues at coordinate 637,268,084 of OY856409.1, read as the reverse complement.
TGTGATAAAATCACTAATAAATGTTGCAATTTATACAAACAATGATATGACATCATCTTAATGATATATGCCAAACAATGATAATGTTAGTGCTTAATAAATATGTTTGAAAATATAGCACAATATAAAATGTTGATGACACCTTGATGTATGAATTAATCTTAGTTAACTCCTTTGGAATATGGTAATATGATGTGGGAACCCTGATGCATGGGTTAAGATAAGGATGCAACCTCAAAATATGAGATATGTCATGACATAACCAGTGTTTCTAAACCCTTGTTCAATGTTATATGTTAAGGGCTTCACCATAGATGCTTGAAACCTCCTAATAGTGGTTTGGATATGAATATGGGGCCTTGTTTTTGGAAATGTTTTACCTATGTTAGTACCCTACAAGTGAAAGTAGACCTTTAGGTTTTTCCTTGAAGTAAGATGATAGCTTAATTTTGAGGACGAAATTCCTTTCAAGTTGTATATGATGTTAAGAACTGGTTTTTGGTTTAATTTCGAGGACGGATTTTCTTTTAAGATGTGTAGGATGTGATGGAGTGGACTTTTGGAATCCTTAAATATCAAAGACATAAGTGATTTCATGCATGTTGAGTTATTTTTGGGAGTTCCAAGTGTTCTGGCAAAGTTTGGATGGCAAATGATAAGTATATTATAGTTAAGTTCCTTAACTTTATGCTTTTTTGAAGTATTTATTTGAATGATCTAATGGCTGAGTTTTGTCACCAAATTTGAGTAAACTCTAGATTGAGTGACGATGGAGCTATGGTTAAAATTTGGTGTCAATTGGAGCATCCTAGAGAGAGTTTTTGAGGTTTGATTTTGGGGAAATAATGTGCTTGGTTGATGGTTTATATACCTAAGTTGGTGCTTTAATCAGTGTCACATGCCCCTTGGTTTGGGCTGACTGACGTGGGAAAATCTCAGCCCTCCATAGATGATCTGGCATATGGAACCTTTAACTTGAGTAAGCCACAGATGGGCTCAAGCGAGGGACTCACTCACACCGTTGGATTAGATATCAAGGGTCCTTGTATTGTCCCTAACCTTGCGGTTACTGCCTTGACCGAAGGCAGCAACCACGACATCGTGGGCGAGCACCCATGCCCCTCATGCTCGCTGATCATGGGACGAGAGGGAGGAGTAGATGATTTGTTGGCCTCGACTCCTTGAGAGCATTCGTTCAAACTAGAGTTTGTCGTTGATGGGTAAGAGGCGAGAGAGAACAGACTCCCTACTTTCCGCTCTTCCCCACTGCAGTAAGCAGGTGGAAGATGGAGGTGGAGAATGGATCTAGAGGGTGGTCGCGTAGGAGATGAGAAGGGGAAAATGATTAGGGAGGCAATATGAGCAGGAAGCGATGTTTCCAGTGGTTTTCCGTGAGGTACCCCATTGTCGACGACATCTAGTTGGCTAGAGATGAAGGAGAATCTCGGGGATGGACTCTGGAGATGCTCACCACAAGTGGAGATGGTAGGGGACTTCGTGGAGGTCTTGTGAAGCTTTCCGAAGCCTCAGACTGACACAAGGAGGAGCAGAGGCGAATTGCCTTTTGCTCCGCCGCAGCCAAAGGTGGCGGCGACACTCCCACCTAGCCGGAGAACTAGAGGTTGTAGAGCTCTTCCGAGTAGATGCGGAGGGAGGCTGATGGATGCTAATTGTGATGGTGGTGTAAGGAGCTCATGAAGAAGACCTAATCGCTGTTGATTCCTCACCGGAGCTGGGCAACACGGTGGAGCCCTGCCACAGTAGGGGATCGGGCTGCGGGTGCCCTGGGCATCCTGGCGTTCATGCGAGAGAAGGGAAAAAAACCATGAACTGGGTCCAGGCATGAACCGGCTAGGTTGAAGCTGAACCAGGCGGCCAGTAAGTGAAGTCGCGCCCCCTTAGTGGACACGTGGCAGTCCTGCATTGGCCCAAAAAGGTAAAATGCTCAGATTTTCAATAAATCACAGTAAATAGCCTGTTCATCAGAAAAATACAAACCAAGTACCAAAATTCTCAGAAAAATGAGTAGAACACAATAGAATAATAATATCTGGTTTTTGATGCTTAAAACTCTATGATATCTTGTAAGATGCTTTATTCTTGTTTCATGAGTAATAAATATCAAATGATGATATAAAATTATGGAAAAATGTCAGTAGATTCATAATTATGTTTATAATGCTTATGATGTCATATATGACAATTCTTGGACACAAAATCATGTAATTTTCTTAATATGGCTAATTAAGGCTAATAACCCTAATTAATATGCAATAAATACATACATGCTCAATAATTGATGAAAATTTACATAGTAGGTTTATATCAGTAATGTGAGGGTAATATGTAACTTTGATATCAGTTAGATGCACAAAATTCATGTTATATGAAGAGCACCCTTAATACATGAGAAGTAACTCTAATATGGTTAATGAAAGTAACATAATGTTATGTTCACATAATAATGTGACACATGAGCATATCTAGTTGATGAACCATAATCTGGAAAATGACATCAGTAAGATAATTCTAAGATAAGAATGTAAATAATGATGCACACATACTAGTGGACTAAGCAAAACCTAATGAACACGATTAGGGTTAAGATGTGATGTATGATGATGAGAACCTGATGATAGTATGTGGTCTTGTCTTAATTAGGGATGACCGAGATGTAGATGACATGAGGAATATGTTGATTAAGTTTGTTCTTGATCAAGGTACACCATTACCTCTTACTTGGCTTATTATACATTATGATTGTGTTATATGGTAGTAAAAACTTGGCATATGGTATTGATTGAAATGATTGTCTTGTATGATATGTTGCTTGAATTTCCATACGTATTACTATGAACACATCAAACATAATATATCTGTTCCATTATATGAAATCACTATATCTCTTTGGTAAGCATAGTGCTAGTGAGTGATCTATCTCTTTGGTAAGCAGATCACATGTACAATGATCTATCTCTTTGGTAAGCAGATCATGAGGCCTGGATGCATCTATCCCATTGGTAGGAAGATGCACAAGTATATAATGGAAAATTAGTTTAAAATATGCGTTCTCTTTTGTTAATGAATATCTTTGTGCATGTATATGATTTTCTTATATGTTCTTCTGTTATTGCCAAGTATTAGTTTTATCTTATTGCCAAGATATGATGAGAGGTATATAAAAGACACGTAGGCGTACTCAGTACAATATTCTTGAATATGGTACTGACATGTACCGCATGTAATCTTTTGTTTAGGTTGTGTTCTTGTGCTCTTGAAGATCCAGGATAGTAGATTTGTGTGGCGAGCTGATGTACAGGTGGACTTGTTGTCTTAAGAACATGTAGTTTAGTGGTAGTGCATGTACATGTAGAAGTTTACCTTTCAATATGTAATATCAAATGTTGAAACAATTCATGTTGTAATTATATGTTGAATGGTGAACATGTGTGTATGGTTGTATTATTGTTCATGTGCATGTGCTACTGATTGTTTCCTTCTGACTCCCTTGATTTTCTCCTTCTTAGCCTAGTGTGGGGTGTTTAAATTGGAATTCTCATTGAGGTGAGGGTTTCAATTTGGACGTCACACATCAGATTAAGTTTTAGAAAATCTAGGGATGTCACACTTATTGTGGCAAAGGAACTCAGGGGGCATGAGTGAAAGGAATTAGTCGTTAGTTGTGGGAACAAGAACATTTGTATATTTTACACAACATCGATGAAGTTGGTAGCTACATCACAGAACACAATGATCTTATCAAGAGAAATCATCCTCGATCCAGTTCAATGTGGCTTGAAAGAGAGCATAATCAAACATTTATTAGGTTGTTTGAAGAGAAAGTCTTTAGTCAACTATCTGAATCACCGAATAATGTTGCTGAGAACATAAAATGGCTCGCCTTTAAGTCAAAAATGTATGTCACGGCATATGAAGGATATGCCATAAATAGATTTTCATACTACACAAAGCGTCAAGAAGAAAGTAGTGTAGTGCAAAATAGTTGGGTCACTATTCAAGCTTGTTCGTTGTATTTTATTTATCAGTAAGCGTGCTAGTCTGCTATATTCCAACTATATCAAATGTACAAGTGGTGTAGGTAAATAAAACCTATCTATGCATGAGTGCTCTGAAATCAGTAGTCACTCTATTCCACGTAGCACATACTACCAGATTTACATCATAAAAAATGAATTCATTTCTAGCAGACCACACCCAGTAGGTGATGAGTAATTCCATAAGCTTTTCATTTTTCCCATGGAACTCCAGAATGTCTTCTTCACAGTTTGGGATATGAGGAATGACATGGTGTGCTCTTTGCCATAGTTCACTCACAAAATTGCAGTTCCAAAGTAGGTGTTGGATAGTTTCCAGTGCACACCTACAAAGATGACACCTGGAGGGAAACTAAAAATCCAAATTCAGTAAGTAATCATCAGTTATAAGTTTCTTTTACATAATCTTCTATGCAAATAATTTTATACGGTTTGGAGCAATCAAATTCTAGAGCCATTTATCCCAGTTCTGATTAGTTCCTTGGTTCCTTCTCAAGTCTCACGCACGCCTTACGGAATATTTTTCAAGGCCTTGAAAATAGCAGAGGTCTCTGTCAGTAATTTTAATTTCAGTACAGATTGAAAGCTGAGCTTCATAACCACGCATGGAAGGTAGATACCACTTTTTATTTGCAATGAGGTTCTTGAGCAGTAAGGAAGGACCAAACCCATTACGTAGTTTGAGATAGTCACCAATCCTATCTTGCAAGAAATTTCCTGAGACCCAAGGGTCTTTCCAGAGGTAGATCCTATCACTAGCCCCGACATGAAATCTGACTAGGGGGGTGAGTAGGTCTTTCTATTTAAGAAGGGATCTCCAGGTCCAGCTATGATGTTGTTTTGCAAAGCACAACCATAGTGAATCATTAGTGAGATATCTGTTGTGGATCCACTTGATCCATAAGTTGTTCTTGTCATTAGCTATATCCCAAATAAGCTTGGTAAGACCAGCATTGTTCCAGTTAGAGACTCTGTGAATGCCCAGTCCCCCTTCAAGTTTGGGTCTACAGATATTGTCCCAAGCAACAGTGTGGATGTGTTTGGTGCCATCATGCTCACCCCAAACAAAACTCCTACACAGGGCTTCAATTTCATCAATAGTAGCTTTAGGAAGAGCAAAGACTCCAGTCCAGTACATATAATAAGCTGAAAGAATGGACTCCACTAGTTCAACTTTGTCAGCCATTGATAAGAGTTTGACTTTCTAAGAATCCAGCTTTTGCTTAATTTTGTCCACAATTGGGGAGCACAGACTTTTGCTGAGCCTCCAAGAAAATAGAGGCAGGCCCAGATATTTCACTGGGAGTTCAGTACGGTTAACACCCAGGATGTTACATGCATCATCAGCTGCATCAGGACTGAGAAAAACCTGACTTTTGCTTGGATTTGGTTCGAGCCCTGAAATGAGACTAAAGCTTTTTAAACACTCCACAATGCCTTTAGTGTCTTTCTCTGTAGCATGAGAAAATATTAGGATGTCATCATAAAAAAAAATGTGAGAAACATCAAGGTTTCCTGCATGTAAAGGTGAAATGGAACCATTCACTACAACTTCTTAAAGGATGAAAGAAAGCCCCTGCATTCCAATGACGAACATGTAAGGGGCCAGGGGGTCTCCCTGCCTGATCCCCCTGGAAGCCTGTATGATGTGGGTGGGAGCACCATTAATAAGAGCCTGGAAAGAGAAAGTATTCATGCATTCACCTATCCAGTGAATCCAACATTCAGGAAAATCCATATGCTTGAGGATATCAAGAATGTACTCTCTGTTAATTATGTCATAGGCTTTACTCAAATTGGCCTTGAGGCATAGTTTACCACTGGGAGACTTTCTCTTAAAGTCATGGATTAGTTCATTTGCAAGAAATATCGCATCTGAGATTCTCTTGCCTTTGACAAAGGCATTTTGATTTAGACTAATGAGAGATGTCATAATATCTCTAAGGCGATTAGTCATAATCTCAGAGATGATTTTGTATAAGAAGTTGCAGAGGGAGATAGGTCTCCATTCGTTTAGTTTAGTAGGCTGCTTCACTTTGGGTATAAGAGAAATAAACGTCTTGTTGACTTCTTTAAGAAGGTTATCTTTCAAAAAGAAGTCTTTGACAACTTTTCATACATCAGGGCCAATGATATGCCACATGCTCTTGTAAAAGTGGGCGTTGAAGCCATCAGGGCCTAGTACCTTATCATTGTCAGCATTTTTGATAATCTCATAGATCTCCTCATCAGTGAAAAATCTACTAATATCAGTGATCTACTGTTGGGTTAGTTGAGGCAAGTTTGGCCAGCTCTGAGTTTTCACACTAGAAATTTTCTAGAACAAGTTGTTGTAGTGCTGCTCAAAGGCATTTTTAATGTTTTCAAGGCCTTTAATATGAGTGTCATTGTGTTCAACACTCATAATCTAGTTACTAGCTCTTCTAGTTTTCAGAGAGGCATAAAAGAAAGCAGTGTTGCTATCCCCCTACTTAAGCCACTATATTCTGGATTTTTGTCTAACAAACGACTCTTCAATCTCTTTATCTTTGAACACCTTGTCTCTTTTAGACTTTGCCACTTCCCACAGGAGTTCATCATGAGGATCAGCGTCGGACAAACTTTGATCAACAAGAGCCTCTTTTTCCTTGTTTTTAGCATTATCCGTGAGGTCCCCCTGTTTCTCCTAGTTCCAGGTCTACAAGGCCTTTTTAACAGTCTTGACCTTCTGGCAGAGACGATACATAGGATTACCACTGAATTCCTTGTTCCAGTTATCCTGGACAGTGTCAAAGAAACCTTCAAGTTTGGCCCAAGTGTTGAAATATCTGAAAGGGTATTTTTGCGGTGGAGTTTTCTCATCCATGTGGAGGATAAGAATATGGTGGTCAGAGTATATCGTGGGCATAACTTCCAACCAGAGATTGGGTAGGTGGTTCAACACTTGCATTTGACAAAAGCCTCTGTCGGTTTTTCTTTTTGTATTGTTGGAGCCTTGTTGCTGATTGCACCATGTGAAGAATGCCCCTTTAGCTGGAAGTTCCACCACATTGCAGTCTTGGATCCAATAATTAAAGTCCGCCATGGATCTAGATGAAGGCATTGAACAATCACTTCTTTCATCAGTGGCTCGCACATCATTAAAATCCCCAAGGATGGTCCAAGGGCATTGAGGATTTAGATCATACAAGTCACACCAGAGCTGGTATCGCTTGCTATCATCATTACCAGCATAAATCGTAATGAATTAAAACTGTTTGTCATCGACTTCTAGTTTGAAATGAACAAGCTTTCTTGATTGGCTGATAGAAGTTATCTTATACTCTTGGTTATCCCAGAGGATTAGGATTCTAACTTTGTTATAACTCGCAAAATTGTCAATCCATTGGTAAGAAGGCCAAGTTGTCCTCATCATCTTCCTTAGATTCTTCCTTTTGACTTTAACTTCAGTGAGAAGAGCAATGCCAGCTCTTACTCTCCTCATTTTGGCCCGGTCCATGTCTTGCTTGTCTTTTTGGGACAGGCCTCAGACATTCCAGGCCATGATTGTAGGGAGGTCAATCATTGGGGTTGGGGTGAGTTGACTGCCTCCCACCTCCATAGATTCACCATGGTTCTCCAGAGACTGATATATGTTCCCTATTTTAGTTTTGGATTTAGAATTGTTCTGATGTGTGGTCTGCTTCCCCTGTGGACTAGCAGTACACTGGGGTTGGGTAAAACCATCGTGGTTAGCACTGGTAGCTGTTGTCGTTGGGACATTTGTGCAAGAAGGTAGCGTGCTAGATCCAGTACTGGTAGTTGTTTCCACTGGGACATCCTCCGATGGTGGGTGAGTAGGCACTGACTCGGTAGTCATTACTAGGGATGTTGTGTTATTATGAGGTTGTGGTTTGCAGAGCATCTTGTCATGACCAAATGTCCCACAGTGCAGCCATTTTTCTAGTAGGCACCCGTATTCAACAACGACTGAGTATGATGCTCCTTTGTTAGATATCATCTTCACTTTTTAGGGGAAGTACGGCGTAGCAGACATAAGAACATTGACCCTGGCATAGTCGATCCGTTTCATTGCCTTTATTTTCCTATCCAGACACTGGGGCTTGCCCAGAAAGGAAGCAATTCGAGCAATCATCTTCTCACTCCATAATTCTAATGGGAGGTTAAGGAGTTTGATACACACTAGGAAAAAGGTTAGTTTCTCCTATTCTAATGGTTCCCCTTTTTTCCCATTTCTTTAGGATCATGGGTTTGCCTTTGATGCTCCACAGACCTCCTTCCAAAGCATTGATCAAGTCAGCATATGCTTGTAATTTGATGATAAAGCTTCTGTTACTATGCCCAGGACTTCGATGGATCCATCCAACTTCCAGATTCTAATCAAGTGTTCCTACAACGTGGGGATGTGTGGTTTGAAGCCGATTATGTAGCTAGCCAGTGAGTTGTTCCACAGAGAAGCATTTTCATCTATTTCAGTCTACGAAATGATGATGGTGTCCTCATCCAAAAGGAGATCGACGGCTTCCAGCCTTGTGTTGGCATCTCCAATTTGGGTCTTGTAGAGACTAGCCCATTCTTTGGGTGTGGTTGCCACTCTGACGAGATCTACATTGTGTCAGGGGCATCTTCCTCCTTGTTGGGAAGGAGGGCGTTGAGTGCCGCCAGCACCGCCAGACCTGGCTGCCATGTAGGGGGGCATCTTCCTCCTTGTTCATTGGAGTTTGCTAGTGCTAAAGATAAAAGACCACATGAAACTGAGATGTCATATTACAACATCATTGAAGACATATGGGAATTGGACCATACAAATTTTAGAGTTCCTATCTTTAGATGTAATTGGGTTGATAATGATAAAGGAGTTTTAATGGATGAGTTGAGTTTCACATTGGTGAATTTTGAAAAGATTGGTGAGAAAGATGAGCCATTCCATCATGGCAGACCAAACAAAACAAGTATTCTATATTGATAACCTAGCAAATAAAAATTGGTCTGTCATTCTTCATGGAAAAAGATAGTTTAATCTAGATCCTATAAATGAAGAAGATCACAAGAAAAAAGTGCTACAACATTTTGGTGTAAAATGGAGGGCTTTTAAGACCTATCTCAAAAGGGATTATATAGATAATCCTAATCAAAAGATGAAAGCAACCGACCAATATATTTTTATAGATCCTGAGGTGTGGAAAAGATTTGTTTCATCAAGGAAGCCAAATGAGTTTTAGGTAATAAAAATTGTGATGTATTGTATGAATCTTTTTATACAATTAATACATATATGTTTGATCTAAATTACAATACCTCATTTGAAATGATCAATCTATTCACGAAGCCCAAAAGGAATGGCGGGCCAAAAATGTGCATGACCATCACTTGGGGCCCGATGGTTATGTCTTCCGTCACCAACTATAAGAGAAGCAACTCTCTTCTAGAGAAGAGTCTAGTACAACTCAAGTCAAGCGTCCATCACACACTTGTTGTGGATTGATGCTAGAAAAAATTGAGCAGGTGAAATTCCCAACCCTGCAACTTAGGAGGTGGCACAAAAGATGGTAAGTAAAGAGTAACTCCCACAAACTTTGATTTATTTATATCTAATTGGTTTTGATTTAATATTTTTATTAACTATGAATAGATTGATCTCCATGAGCAAAGGAAGGAAGAAAAGTTCATCCCAAATGGCCACATGGATGAACTAATAGTTACTCTTAGTACGAAGGAGCATCCTGGCCATGTTAGGGAATTAGGAGCAGGCATAGGATTCAAGTCTTATTTTGGCCCTTCACAAAAGCAATATAGAAGAGGTCGTATAGGAGGTCTTACACAAAAGTAATTTGAAGCATTAGTAGCATAGAAAGTAAAAGAAATAATGTTTTTATTTTATCCTAGTCAACCTTCTCAACCTATTCAAACTGTGTGTCTCTCAGATGATGAGGTACAAGCCTATGATCTAGTTGTAGAAGGTCGTGGGAGCATTCCCAATGACCTACCACAAAAATCTACAATAAGTTTGTTTTATATGTTGTGTTATAGTTTGATATATATAGTTGTAGTAGGTATTTGGTTTACCGCTTCATATATAAACTTATATTATTTCAATTCTAGGTTGGTATGAACTGCAAACTTGCAGTGGAGGTTCCATAATATAATATTGTGGCAGTGGGCAAGGTATACAACCTCGGTGGTACATCACATTGCCAACCAATTACTGATGACATTTGTCATGTGTCCATCCATCTTGTGTATGACGGAATGGGGGACAAACCACTACCCATACATAATCCTGAATTTTAGTACAGTTGAAGAAGTAGAAAGTGCTATGGTGGGGTGGCCTAGACAATTGGTTCTCAATGACAAGGTATACCTAAATTCTATCATGTTTTTCCTATTTGACTATATATATGAACTTGTGTGATATAAGTATGTAATTTAATAGGTTTGCAAACCAAAAAGTTAGAATCATACTAGTCTTCCTCCTATGCCCAAGCCATCTTTCATTCCAGAATCCACATTCGATGAGTTAATAAGTAAATGTAAATGTTTGTGTCGATACTTAGCCAACCAAAGCTCAGGATTACATATGTTGGTCAATTTAAAAGAAGATGAAAATGGGAGGGACTTTGAGAATTATATTTTTCTTGAAGATATTATAGAGTTGTTCCGATATGATTGGCTAAATACTTTGATATTAGAAGTATGGATAAGGTAAGGATCTATCAATATAGAAAATTCTAATACACATTTTTAACTGATTTCTATTTATGAAATAATTAAAAATGTTTTACAACCAATTATATACCGAGGCCATAAACTTTGAAATAAAGAATGTTAGATTCTTAGTTTCTTCAGTCACTAGTCAGGTGGAAACACATATTGAGTTTGTAAATGACTGCTTCTCTACTGCATTCAAATATTTTGCTAGTACGGGAATGGAAATTATTCTAATTCCTATTAATGTCAAGTAAGTTTTATTATTCAATATAATTTTAATAATGACTAAATTTCTTTATTTTAATGTATTTTTTATTCTTACTCAGATCTAGACATTAGGAATTAGTGGTGGTCATCCCAAAATTGATGACCTCTTTAGTATCTTGACCAAATGGGAAAAACAACAAGGGGCCACAAACTGAAATTGCCAACTATAGAGTAAGCATAAATTTAGTCTCTACCACATCAATTGTTATGCTTCAACATGATATCTCTATTTAGAATTTATATTTTTCCAACTATATTAATCATTTAATTAATAGGGGTATAAAGGCTTTTCGTGAAGGTGGAAAATGAATACCCACAAAATTAAAGACATTGAGTTTGAAGAATGTCAAGGTAGCTACTTTGAAGGCTTAGTCTTATGTACTCCTCTTATAATAATGTATTAATGTCAACTCTTATAGTCTTATCTAAACTCTATTTATAGTAGTTTACTAATATTAAGTATAATTCCTTATTTGTAGTGTCCTATACAAAATAATGACTGGGCTTGTGGCTACTATGTAATGAAATATATGCAAACTATTGTCAAAGGAGAAGCACATGACATTCAGACTATAGATCAGGTAATAAAGAATAACATTATAAATTTACAAGTGAGTTGTAGTCATTTTATAAAATACCAACATGTGCATTTTTGTTGCAGATATTTACAACTTAGCCTTACACACCTGAGGATTTAAATGAATTCTGAGAAGAGTGGTCAGATGCTTTTCTAAATGAAGTCACATGGCATTGGATTGAATGCATATGTTAGTTTCATTTATGTATGTAGTTTGAAATTCTTTCAAATTTACTTTTGTATCTGACATGAATTTTAATATTATCTTAGACTTGGTTAATGCAATCTATCATTTTGTGAATGTTATGATGTGATATGCATTTGAATATGTCTCAACTGAATATGTTGAATTATTTTTGTTATGAACGTGTGTGGTTTGGAAATTGATATCAATTCAAATAGGATTGAACATAAAATCTAGCAATTGACTTTATAATGAATTTCAAGATTGCATCTTTGCACTTGCAAGTCTTCTTTCTATTATAGGTTTTGATCTTTGTAAAGAAGATTTCTATTCTGTAGGTTCTTGTTCTACAAATTTTTGTTCTGCATATTTTTCTATAAAAAAATTATACACTACAGGGCCAATTTTTTAGTATAACCGACCTTACAGACCTCAGGGTCAGTTTCTTTCAGGGTTAGTTTTTTGTACCTCTATTAGGTCAATTTTTATAGTAGGGTCAGTTTCTTTCAGGGTTAGTTTCTTGTACCTCTATTGGGTCAATTTTATAGTACAACTGACCTTATAGACCTTTGTGGTCGGGTTTTTGCATATAACCGACCTTATAGACCTCTAGGTTCGGCTATCTTCTTTGTATATTCAAAATGATCAATTTTGGCTATAGGGTCGGTTTTGTTTGACATAAGTGACGCAACAATGTAACTATTGTCTCAGGTTTCAATTTGTGCCAACCCGACGCTTCTATCTAAGGTCGATTTTCATTGGTTAAAAAAATTGACCCTATGGTACAATTTCTATAGCATCGACCACTTAAGAGTTAGTTAGAAAGTGATGATATAGGCTTAAAAAAATGACCCTATAGACCATTATTGTACTAGTGCCAGATGGGGAGCCAAGACCACTTGAAGAAAGTCACATGCCCGCACTCCTTGATTAAAAGATGATACTTCTATTTTATTTCCTCCTGAACCCTTGGGAACTTGTTTCATAGAGGAACTTAAGCCACATGGTATATCAACAACAAAACCCACTAATTTAATTGACCATAATGTTGATTGCATGATTCTTCAAGAGAAAAAATATTTACTATGCTTATTTTATTCAATTAATTCCTTTCATACCAGCATCACTTATCTTGCATGCAAATCTAGTTCATAAGAAGAAACCTCGAGCGAGATCATCCATCTGATCTTGCACAACCAACACCTTATGGAGTACCTGTAACATCAAAATTTTAGAAAAATTTAAACCTTAGAATGTAGTTTCTCTTAAATAAAAATAGTTGAGGGTCTTAATGCAAAAAGACCACGAAATAAAATTTCTTAAAAGATAATGAAATGAGAATCATTTTTTTTTCATATGTGCATTAAGTGTTTTAATTAACTCATAAGTATAAATGTTAGTTTTCCTTTTCTCTCTCCTATTCTTAAAAATATTTACAAGAGATGAAAGAAAAGAGCAAGAGGCATGGAATTCGAAGACAAGGATTTGATGACTTGAATATGAAGTAATCTTTTCTTTTGATAGATTTTAAAGAAATCATTATATCTTTGTTTCTCTTTCCTCCTCTTTGGATTTGTTAAAAGAAAAGAAATGGTCCCTATGCACCAATTTCAAAATTTTGGGATAAGTTACTCCCTTGGATAATTGTAAATGACTTTTTTCTTCGTGATGATTATTAGCTAAAGAAATAAAGGGATTTGCAAAAGTAATGAAGAGTCGGTGATTAAATAACAATTTTGTGGAAATTTCAAGAAATGGTATGTTGACGGTAACCAATGGGCATAATTTGATTCTAACTTGAATCCAAAGGAAAGAATACGCCTAAATAGGATTTCTTATCAAGTTTGGATGGAAAAAGAATTAGTATTTACCTTAAATGAATTAAATTAGTCAATAAATTAAGGGGAAACAAAAGGGTATCTAGCTTTTGTATTTTTAGCCCTAAATCTAGCCCCAAAAAGAGATTTAATTAATAGAAACCTCCCGTTAAAACTTGAGATTAATTGGGTAAGAGGAGAGAGAGATCTAGAATTTAGAAACTTTCCTAAAGTGTTAATTTGGAAATGAAATGTATTAAATGTCGCAATTATATTTGGTATGGGAGACAATGGCCTGGCTTTTTATATTGTCATGCGCAATGTGAGCCCTAGGATCAGATCCGATGATCAGATCATCACCTAGCTTTGGGTGATTTAGGAAACACGCACAATATCTTCTCATCTCTCCGATTGAATCTCTCTTTCGAACATCCATGCTGACCCTTTTGAGCTTTCCTATTAGATTCAGGAGAGTAATTTCAAATTGAATGATCCCAAGTTTCCTCCTATTTCATGATTTCTCAAAGCTTTCCCCAATCACAGACCCTCGTCGGCCAAGTCTCCAGGGTCTCGACCTATATAAAGGGGTAGATATCCCCTACGAGAGTGATTTAGGTTCCGCAGGAGCATGTGAGGCTTTTACGTTGATCCCCTACCTCCAATTTCATTGCTAGCCCCTCCTTCAGCCTTCACCTTCTCAAAACCCTATTGGAATAAACCCCCTATCGTTCTCCTTACTTCGAATGTCTCCGCAAGCAATTGAACCCACAATCAACTCTGACTAAGTGAGTTTAAAGTGCGGGCACACTCACATGCCACCCATGAGCATCAGAGCTAGAGTCAATGCTGAGGTTGACCCACACCAGACTATAGTTTGCATGAATAGAGGTTGAAGATAACCTCAGTGAAAAAGACCTTTCTGCCCTGATCGCTCCTCTTTATAGGTAAGGGCATTCCTATACTTTTCTCCCTTTTTTTCACTTATATGTGGGCTTCCATGCAGGCATGACCATCTGAGTTGGCTTGAATCCATTGGCCCGACCCCAACCCCGTGGCACGGCCAAAGGTGCGGCCAGCCATTGAGGTGGCAACCTACGATTGGCCATGAAATGTTTATTTTCTTAAAATTATGGTAATTGTTAGGAATGTCCAATGATGACAATGTATATATGAAAGTTTTTTTAGAAAAATGTGAGTAGTCCAATAAAATTAGTTTACACCCTTATTCCATCCTAATTGTAAAAGTATATAAATATGTTATCTTTAATGTGATTTCATATGTGAAAAACCTTAATTTCATAAGATTTATGAAATCCATGACCATAACTTATTTAATTAGACTTTATATGTAAAATCTAATACATTTGGATATAAATATCATCTTGGATCTAATTGAGTATTAAGAATTCATATGTTACCAAGATTAGGGTTTAGATAGTATTTAGGCTGGTAATTGATATAAATTATATTGATTACACGACATTAGGGTTTCTACACATCTCAGGATATTAAGATTTGACTCAAGATGAGAGAGACCAACTTAGGATGTACTTTGATCCAGGTAAGCAGGTCATACACTATACATATGTACCTTGGTTGAATTGTATGCTACGTATGATTTATGAATTATGCCTTAAATTCAAGTTCAATGCTCAACTCATGTCCATCATATAAATTGCTTGATGATTATTATATCCTATGTCTTATGGTTATCGTGGTCATTAATATTAGAGATTATGATTAATTATCAATGATTAATGGATTTAAAGCTCAGGTTTCAAGAGGAAGAAATTCCATCATGGTAAAACTTAAAGCTTAAGATTAAACTCATGTTTATGGTAATGTTAATGTTAAGGTAAATGGAATTGAATCAGTTTTCATATACTTCTCGAATCATGGACCTCTAGGGTTCATTATGGGCATTCATGTCAATTACGGGCTTTCATAGCCAATCATGTACCTTAAGGGGTTGTTATGGGCTTTTATAGCCAAATCATGGGCATTCGTGCCAATTATGGGCTTTCCTAGCAATCATGTGCTGTTAAGTGGGCGTCGTAGAGAGATGCATATATTACTATTCAATTCTTCATGTTATAAGATTCATGTAATCAAGAATGCTGAAGTAAAGTATATGTCGAGGTTTTCTTTCAAGTCAAGCTTATATGTTTATTTTTAAGCTCTTAAAAATGTATAGTGGTACTTACTAACGAAGGTCATTGTTTTTGCATGGCCATGGGATGAGATGTCCCTAGACTAAGGATGAAAGGAAACATGAAGCAAGCCCTTCAGCGTACCTGACATCAAGGAAGACTTTATCATGGTGGGGTGCCATCTACTACTCAGTAGATTCTTATTCTATTTTATTATGTCATGCTTTAGATTCACTTAGCCTCCATTTATTAGGTTTGAGATTAAAATGAAATCATTTATGTTCTCCTTTCAAGATCTATATTTTTGAGTTAATGCATGGTGTTTCATTTATCTTGTTTCTAAGCCGAGTGACCCATGTTATCGACAACATAAGTTTTGATTCTATTGATGTGTATATACTAGGAGGGGTGTTACAATACCAGACAGGCTCAAACTCCACCTTGAGTTAATCATTCCCGATCGACATACATTGATAGTACTTCCTTCACTATTAAAGGAAGATATATGGATCTTACTAGAAGGACTACAGAGAAAAAAAGCAACATCATTTTTCTCTACCTAAAAATTGCTTTGAGATTCCATGAGCACCCAATCATTGGGTGTAGTACGAATCCCCACTTTGCAAGGTTCCATCCCTCATACACATTTAATTAAGGTGGACGTTCTTCAAGCTACTAGGACACCCTGGTGATCCATGTACTTTTCTTCCCTCCATTATAGATGTAAGTTTTACTCAAGACGAGAAAAATTTAATGTTTGGGGTGGAGGTGGTGGTATATACTCATTCCACCCACTCTATCTTTAAATTCTTCCAAGTTCCATTATATGTTGTGGTTTAGATCTAAATTTAAAAAAATCTTTAGCTTTGGCCTTTATCTAGTTGTACAAGCCCTTATCTATTTATCCATGATGATATGCATATCAATATATCCCCTTGAACAATGCAACTTCTTTTGTAATATAATTTATAAACCTGCTATTGATAGAAATTATCCTTTCACCTATGATATGAGTTAACACCATTCCTTAAAAAAATGGCATGTCATATAGGACTGATATGATTCTAAAATAACACTTCCTTATCTAGAGTTATATATTAAATTAAATTTTTTCTTTATTTTCATAACTTAGAATTAATTGACTCAATGTATGATACTCCCAATGCGCTTAAATTCAAAAAATGAGTTACACAAAGAACAATCTTTTTTCTAAAATTCTTTCATTTCCTTCTTATGTCTGCATTCATAAAAGAAAATAAAAAGTCAATGTATCAAAATCCTAAGTTTGAATGGCACCCTTCCCCTACTCCTCTCTCTTTCGCTTCTTCCATACCCCTCATAAATTTAATATGACCATACCATCAAGAAAAGATGCAAAAAGATAAGACCAAAATATGCGGTCAATGTAACTACAAACTAACAAATAAAAAGGTCTCAAATTGAATAATGGAGAGACAACTTCCTTCTATACCTCCCTCCACTCCACTTTTTATGACCAGGGGAATCTACATAGCCCCATAAAATCATTGAACCCTGTTCTTGTGCAATTTTTATATAAAAATACGCGGGAGTGCTAAATGCAAATGGATTATGAAATCTATTTTATTGTGGGACTTGAAATTAAACTAATATATGAAATAATCTTGAAGTAGGGAACATGAAAATTATTTTCTATGAATCTAGGAAGTCAAGGTTGCTTGACCATATAAGGCAGAAGGACTCAAGTAATGTTATGCGAGTGAGGATGATAGGTCAAAAATATTTGGTAGTAGTATTTTTAATTAAATGTTTCTCGAGGATGATCAATGTTAAAATTTGGGATAATTTGATGAATGTGTATGATGGGTCTCTAAATTTCACACCAAAAAAATCCTAGAAGAATAACTTTAAGATTTAACCAAAAGCAGTGCACTAATTCCCCAATCCCCACGAGCGGAAGCCTTATTGCAGTATACTTTAAGATTGAACCCAAAGGATAATCTTTTTAGGTAGTTATATAGATTCAAAAGTATTAAGAATAATATTTATCACTGAGTATTTGAAAGATTGATTAAACTAAAATATTTTAAAAAAATAGATTATTGCTGATAGCAACAAAGATTAAAGAAGTAAATAAGAGATAATAAAAAGAACCAGGGCATGGGGTTTCGTTACCATTGCCTGTATAATTATCCTAATGAGTTCTAACTCTTCAATAGAGGTTATTATATATGGATTTAGATATTGTACCCTCACAAGATATAGGTCATCACTTGGATAAACTCCCTTGGATCCGACCATCCTCGACACTTAAGTTCTTAGTTAATTCCATCTAGACTCCCTCACTTGCGACCGACCATCCTCAACATGTAGCAGATCATAGGACAATCACCTCACTAACCCTTACTAACATCTTAGAGGGATAATAGGATCATTCTAGTGTTCTAATCATGCTCACAACAACCTACATATCCATGATTATAACGTATATGCAAAGCAAGTCGTCAATTTGTAAGGCAAGGAGATAAGCAGAAGGATACTTTATTTAACAACTATATTGTAGAGTTAAGATACAAGATAGAATAAAATACAGGAAGATGGGGCTAGTCCTCATGCCTCATTACCACTGTCTACTTGCTCATGATAAGAGACAACAACATAAAGATGGAAGGAATGATGGCGAGGGCCATGACGCCTGGTGCAGGAGGACCAATCTCTCCACTGTGGTCGTCGCCTCCTTGCTCTCTGCTAGGATTTGTGTTGTGCAATGTGACTTCTAATCACCAATAGGATACCCTTAGAATGGATTATAAGGGTTCCTTTTTATTATCTTCTGTCCTCGTTGCAACAATCTTGTACTTGCACGCCAAGGCTGGTGAGTTGAGTTAACATTTGCAGAGAGCGACTTGAGGGGAAATTTCCAACGCTAGATTTGCAGGAGAATTTTACATTGGTACGTAGTCCCATTCTATCCACAAATATAACTTTCTTTTACATAATAAAATTATCTTTCCAACGTATATTTAAACATTAAATTCTGAGTTTGGATGTGAAAGATATGAATGTTTTAGTGGGAGATATAATTCTGACTGCAGGAAACTCGGCTAGCCAACAGACCATTATAAAAAGTCATTTGATTGGTTGATTGTTCAGCCTTTTAGAAATTCTATTGACTTATCTTCTCAATTTGCATTAATCCTGAAAATAAAATACCAAAATATATTAATTACCAAATAATTTACTTTAACGACTAATATCCTAAAATAAGTGATATATGAAGTGAAATATGCAAAACTAAACATATGAATGCATCTTAAATGCCCCTAATAGGTGGTATGAGAACAACTCATCAAACTATCCTAGACTTAATCCATTTCTCGTCTTGAGTAAAGAAAAAATAAAAAGGAGGTCAATGGTTGATACTAGGATACAAGCTTTCCTCTCCCAACTGAGCAAACATTGTGGACCGCTTCCACCAAACACGATCAAGCGACCCTAGTCCTTCAGGATCACATAGAGACACACACATATCCCCCGATTGAGGCTTGTTACTCCATTCTATAGTCTCCAAAACTTGTGATGAACTAATTTCATTTCAGTAATACTCCTGATCTGTCCGCACAAATAGAAAGGAGCACAAGTTAGAGCTAATTAACTATTTTGGGGAGAATTTTGATAAGTCCCCTGGGCATAAAACAATTAGACAAAATGGGAGAAAGACATAGCACAAACCCAATTCCATGGTTTCTCCTCTACTTGACTCGAACCTTATTTGGGATTTAAATATTTTATTTATCTCTCTTTTTTTGACTCGAGGCTTTTATTTGGTTATAGTTACATTGACCACATGTTTTCTTTTAGGCTCATTGGCATCTTTTATTTATGTCGTGTTTGTAGACGAAAGTCGAAAAGGATGTATAATTATAAAAGGGATGCCACCCTAGACATAGGGTTTGACATATAGTGGGAAATGTATTTTTCTTCTTCTTTTTGTTCATGATTAAGAGTTAAGAAATTATGAGAGATAGGTGGGAACAAGAGAGTAACTTGTGCTTCTTTCTTGTATTGTTGCATTGGAATCAGATCATCATATTATATTAGTTAATTTAGTTAATGTAGGATAAAGAAGTGTTTACATTTTTTGTTGCAAGTCATATCGGAGGCACATGTGGCTTGAACTTTCTGACTCATTCTGTTTATCATCATTTCCAAGGAGAAAGAATGCTCAATTGTTGTCATTGGGGCTTAGATTTGTTCAAAACATGTTTATTCCTTAAAAGTTCATTTTATATGGCTTATCTTAATAAAAGAGGGAATAGTTATTTCATGTATTTCCAATTTTCACATACATAAAATAGACGACTAGGCAAAGGCCACAACTAACATAAAAATTTTAAAAGAAAATAAAAAAAAGATAGATGAAAATAAAATATGGAAGAAATAAAAAGAAGTGTTTGAGGAAGAGAAAGTGAAAGGGCAGTTTTGAGGTGGAGGAGACGACATGCCACCCACCCTCCACCCCAAACATAGAAATTTGCTTGTCTCGAGCAAATATTACATCCAAGATGGAGGGGAAGAAATCCTTGATGCCTATCTAGGTGGCCCAAGCAACTCAAAGTAGGTCCAGTAGAAAGGAATATAAACAAGGGTTGGTTCTTGGTACATGAGAGCTTCATGGCACAATATATGATGTGGTGGTTTTGGTAGCCCGCATAGGCTGTCTGGAGGCTTCAAGTATTGTTATTTTTCTTCCCACAACCCATCCAATATGATCCACAAAAACTCATCCATCAGTAGAGGTCGTGTAGTAGTTGTGTGTCGATCTAGATTAAGTGGAACAATGTAGGAGTGGTGTCCGTCTGATGTCTTCAAAGTATGCTTCTCCATGAAGAATAAAGGTGAGCTTGACATAAATTGAATCGATATTGCCAACTGTGCTAAATCAGGTAGGGGATTTGACTTTGAATTCTTATCATCTCCTGAGTTTGCATATAGAACATGTGGTGTTGGCATAGGAGAAATTGTCACACCAACACAATCATTATGATATATATTTTTATGCGGCTGTGAACGCTCCTGGTTTTCAGCCCAATCATTCACAATCTCAATAGAAGCATTGGGCTCCTTCTCAATGTCAAAATGCATCTATAATTGGTCTACCTGAGATATTCCCAACTCGCTCCTAGATTCATCAAACTCCTCCTATTGAGTTTGCACTTTATGATATGAAATTGTTGTCTTGTTATTGGGATTTTTTTTAATTTGGCAAATTTAACGTCAAGGTTTTGCTTGAGTCTTCCTGGATAAAGGAAGTGAGACTTGTACATATGCAATTCAATCTCTTTTGGTAGAATGTGGAGAGTGGTTGGGACTACAATAGAGGATGTTTCAACATAAACACGTAGGACATGTGTTGCAGACGACGTGGCTGGATGATTTCCTTCGAATGAGACATGATTGCTACCAACCAAGCGATTGGAGGTCATGGCTGGAGTGTTTTCTTTGTTTTCCTCTACATCTTCATAGGGGGTAATCGGGGCAGCAGTGGGGACTGGAGGTGTGGAGCACATGTTCCCTAATCTCACCACTATGACATTTGATTTCTCTAGATGCTTACGATTAAATTTTGGTTGACGTGCAATCATACATGTAGGATGTTGTTAAATGTCTTCTAGAAGAGCCACTTTAGCCAGCAATATTTTATTCTGAGCTTCATGTTCTTCTACATTAGATTGGAGGTCAATGAACATTTTATGTAGGACATCCATACTCTTGTCCCATCCAGACTAAATTTGATCTGCATAGTCATGCTCTCCACCATAGCCTCCATAATATTACTGATTGCAGTCCACTTTGAGTCTTCTTTAAATAAGATCGGCTTAAAGAGTCACCTTGAGACAACTCCATACATCATGGTAGATGGAGCCACATGTTGCACATTGTATTCTTTGTTACATCACCCACTCCATTATGAATATATTCATAAAAATTAAAAAAAATTAAGGCTGAAGAGAAAAGATGTTTCAATCAGTGAAGATATAAGACTATTTTTTTACAAAGGGACAAGACAATAAATTACAAAGATCTAATAAGAAAAAAAATCAAAATAAGATTAAATTTGCAGTACTAAACTAAAATTACAAAAATAAACTATAAATTAAAAAATCAAACTAAGAGGATATACAAGACTAAGAAACCATACATGATTTTTTTCACAGAATGAAAAAAAACAAATTAACAAAATATAGAAGAGGAAATCCTAACTACAATTAAACTTCTGTAAATATATAGCTGTCGTTGTCACACCAAGAAAAAATCTAAAAAAATAACTTCTAGGTTTAATTAAAAGTAGTGCACTAATTCTCCACTCCACATGAGTGGAAGCATTATTGCAGTATGCTTTAGGATCAAACCCAAAGAACAACCTTTTTAAGTAGTTTTATAGATTTAGAAGTATTAAGAGTAATATTTATCATCGAGTAGTTGAATATTGATTAAACTAGATTTTTGCCGAAAGTAATAGAGATTAAAGAAGTAAATAACATATAATAAAAGAACAGGGACATGGGGTTTCACTATCACCACCTACGTAATTATCCTTATGAAGATCTAACTCTTCAATAGCGGTTACTCAATAGAGGTTTAGATTTTGCACCCTCACAGATTCAGTTCGTCACTTGACATAAACTCCCTAGGAACCAACCATCCTTGGCACCCAAGTTCCTAGTTCAATCCAACTAGACTTACTCACTCATGACCAACCATCCTTGACACATAGCAGACCATAGACCAATCACTTCACTATCCCTTGATGACACCTCAGGGGGATAATAAGATCATTCTGTTGTTCTAATCACACTCACAATAACCTGGATATCCATGATTATAACATATATGCAAAGGAAGTCATCAATTTGCAAGGCAAGGAAATAAGAAGAACATTACTTTATTTAGCAACTATATTGTAGAGTTTAGACACAGGCTAAAATAAAACACAGGAAGATGGGGCTAGTCCCCAAGCCCCAGAACAACCATCTACTCGTTCATGGAAAGGGACCATGACATAAATATAGAAGGAACGATGGAGAGGGTCATGACTCTTGGTAAAGGAAGACTAATCTCTTTGTTGCAGCCGCCAGCTCCTCACTCCCTGCTAGGGTTCGTGCCGTGAAATTGGCTTCTAATCACTAATCAGAGACCCTTTGAATGGATGATAATGATTACCTTTTATAGTCTCCTTTCCTTATTGCAGCAACCCTATACTTGCATGTCAAGGCTGGTGAGTTGAGATAACTTTGGCTGAAAGTGAATTGAGAGAAAATTGCCAATTCTATATTTTTTGAAGCTTTTTGCTCCATTCTATTATTCCTTTTCTAATTGAAAATGTATTATCCTTGGAGGTATTCAATTTATCTTTCAAAGGCATATTTAAATATTAAATTTTGAGTTTGGATGTAAAAGATATGAATGTTTTAGTTGAACATATAATTCAGACTATGGGAAACTCTGCCAGCCAGCCAACCAGTATGAAAAGTCAACCTATTAGCCTATTGTTCAGCCTTTTGTGGAAGGATATTTACTTCTCTTCTCAAATTTAGATTAATCCTGCAAATAAAATACCAAATACATTAGTTACCAAATAATTTACTTTAACAACTCAAATCCTAAAACAAGCGATATATGAAGTGAAATGTACAAAATTAAACATATGAATGCATTTAAAATGCCCCTTAAAAAGGGTATAAAAATCACTCATCATGTATTTATCCATTTTATTTACATCTTTTAGATATCTCTTTAGGATTGTTTTGTTGATTATTTTATTAATTAAAAAATTAAATGTCTTAGTTTAGATTTTTCTCTCTTTAAATGGAGTTTAATTATATGTGCTTGAATTTTGTAGGAAAATGAAGTAATCACTCTAATGATTAAATACTCTTGGTAAATATTTATACAATTTTCAGCATCCTGATATATATACACTACGCCAAACTTTTGCATCCCATGGTTGAATTTAACGCACAAGTATTCTATGGAAAAAAAATTTAATGCTCAACACGAAAATTGTATTTTGAGATGCTTTATAATCATTCGAATGGCCTCAAAAGTCAATTGACTTGTCATTTTGAGAATCAACAGTAATGAGAGTCACATGGTCAAAATATTAAAAAAAGACAACTCAGTAAATCCCTCCATTTGTGGGCAAGCAATTAATATTGAAAAAAATTACTCCTTTTATTAGGATAGTTTTCCAATTTCATTTGTTTTTATGTGATGAAAATAATTCAAATAAATACTTGGTCAACTGTCAAACAATAAAATCATCATTTTGGTCAAGGTTTGAGCAATGTGACTTTGGGGTGAAGCAAGTGGTTTAATGCAGTTGACTGACTGAAACCAAAGAGAATGAAATCTAGCCACCACCAATAGCCAATCTTATAAGGGTTTTCCCACTCATTTCCCCATATAGAAGGAGAGGATACTCCAAACATAGAACATCTCTTCTTCTATCATATTTTGTAGCACTACTTGTAGGATCTTGTCATAGAATCATTTATTATCCTAAATCCACACTCCTAATGGATACACCGTCAAAGGCAAGTGGACCTGAGTGTCCATCCCTAGAATAGATCACATAACATATGAATGAATAAAACCACAACCAAGAACAAGGTAAGAGACATCATAGAATAAAAGAAACCAAACAAGTACCTAAAACATGATCTTAACCCCATATGTCAAACAATTAGAATGTCATTCCCATGCCCTTAGAGATCACCAGAGTAAGAGAATCATATTATCATACTAGAGTGGAAGCATCAATTCTAGCAAGAGTCATTGTGTACCTATTACCTAAAATTATAAAATCGATAAACATAAGCACAACTGTTCTGAGAGCACGATAAAATGCATAGACTTGCAAGTTTAGGAGAACATATATGCTTGGCAAAAGTTGATATAATGGTAAGAAATGAATAAACAACATTAGAGATTTTCTTATAAACAAGCAAATGTGTTTTATGTGCATTTCCATTATACTAAACAACATTAAGTTCCATTTGACCTACTTGCCAATGGAAGGGTTCACGAGTATTCCTTGTTCCCTTGCCCCAAGAATTTAGGTGGGTGCACAAGGTTTGTATGATGGACAAGTTCAATTACATTCAAGGTTTATTCAATGTATTTCAAGAAAAATGAGCATACTAATAATAGGGAACAAGTAGCTCAAACAAGTATATACAACCAAGAAATTTAAAAATACACACATATAAGAATAAAGCATACATTGCTGAGAGCACAAGATTAACAACTTTTAGAAAACCCTTATTAGAAAGCTTGACTAGATCATGTAAATAGTGTCATAATAGATATCTTGACATTACAAATGAGTATAGTTGGATTAATATCAGCAAGATTAGGTATCATTAATCATAATCATGGTGGTTATATGTGTCCCCTAGATCAAGGTATCATCATTGATTTGAATATCTCAACTAAGTCATGCATAGACATTATCAAGCAACATAGTTTGCCATGGATTCATCTAGAACCTATGGTGACACATCACAATTTGGATAGGGGTCATAATATTAGGGTTTTAGGATTTTAGATGGAGCGATCATATAATTCAAACAACATAAGTGATTACATAATCAAAGTAGACATCTAGGGTCATAATCATGCAAAATTATAACCACTAGAGTATAGATCGGGTCTATATTAGTTAGGTGTTGCAAACATCATCAAGCTACTAATTTGATATCATTAAATAACATGGATGATCAATTGAGAAATATTTATATAGGATTAGGGACTTGATTACCCACGTTCATACTACATTACATTTCAAGTCAACATTAAGGCATGTAGTCACATTTAGGAACATGAATGATTCATAAAGAATTTAGGAGTATAAGGCATGACAAGTTACTAATTTCAGGGCCATATTAACAACATTGAATATCTTTAGATCAATATAAGCATAAAGTTCAACATTCATCATAAGGCCATATTAATAAACATTAAGTGTCACAAGATCATTATTAAAGTCCAAGAAAGATCATGATAGGAAAGGATTGCATTTGAGGGTGAAATCTACTGATTTATAGCAATCATATATATTTGAAGCACACTTGAACAAGTTATAACATAAAAGAATGAATCTTTTGCACATAGGACCATTTAAAGCTAATTAAGCAACATTACATCATTTTGAGGTACAAAAGTAGATAAAGGATTGAATCTTGATTCATACTGATGTTAAAGTGACTTATATTAGGCTAACATCAAGTTTTGGGACATAAAAGACCAAGCTTGAGAATTAGATGGCATAGAACATGTAGAAATAGATCAAAATAAATCATCTTCAACATATCAGTGGAATTACAAGAACAAACAGGTCATGAAACTATCCCCAATTGATATAACTTGTTCTCTACATACAAATTCATATATAGAAAGTCTGAAAAGGCCCAAGGAATGGATAAAAAGCATTTTTAAAAGGTTTTAATTTAACTGAAGTGTTATGGGCCCTTAGATTCTGGTTCTGCGGTTGCTGGTGCACTGCTTAGATTCAAGGAGGGGCACCCAGGCTCCTTGTCTGGCCTGAAGTAGGCTCTCCATGCTCACAAGTCATGACTTTTGGGCCCAACTGCGCGCTTGGCTCAGACGTGAGTGACAAGCTGATCGAGCCATCTACTCTAATGGTTGTCTAGACCACAATGGCCCCCACCATCATCTCTCTTAGTGATCCAGTAGCCTACGAGGCTGGGTGAACCACAATGGAGGTGGCCACGAAAGGGGTAATTGGATGTTCAACTATCATCAACTGCTAGAAAGATGCCACATGGACTCACCCAAGGTCAGCGGGGTTGAAGGGAAGCTTTTCACCAATCATGGTTGACCAGGGCTAGGAATAGAGCTTGTCAGAGTGAGGCAGTGGCCAAGGAGGATTTTTGGGGTTTTAAAAAATGAGAAGGATCAAATAAGGTACTAGGGTGCATGCAAATAGTTGATAAAGGGTGTAAAAGGAAGACAAAGAAGAAATAGGAAGAATGGTTGTGAAAGGGGGCATTTTATTGTTGTGAAAAAGGGGTCTACAAGTGGTGGAGGTTTTTCTCCAGACACCTACTCCCATCCATGGGAGAAGGTAGGGAAGATGATCCCATGACCATCGGATCTTGGCCGGATCCATGCCTATCGGATCCAAGGGATGTGGTTGGCTGAGGCAAGTAGGGGAGATAGGTGAGGTGAGATAATTGTGGAGATAAAAGGAAACATTTTGATTGGTTGAGAGCAATTAGCTTGGATTGATGATGTGGAAAATCACCAGGGGGTCTCACCCTAGTTGGTTCGTGCTCCCCAACTAGACCCAAAAGGAGTCAAAGTCGTATAAAATTGATTAAACCCAAGTAATTTGACTCAATGTCCATTTGTCCATAACTTGGGATCTGGATGTCCGATTGAGGTGATTTTTTAACCATTACATTCACAATTGAATCCTATACATAATCGAATACATTTGACATAAAAGTGAGTTTATTTAATGGGTTAAATTTTGATTACAAGTTGACTACACATAACAAGCATGCCACATAGTTCACAACTAAAATTAAATGCATATATAAGTACAAAGTGATATTTAATCAAATCCAACTCACTAGTTGAGATTGAAGTGACTCAAAGTCATAAAATTGAGGGTTTGAAGGTTATTGGGTTTAATAGAGCATCTAATGAGTCATAATGTACATAAATTGTATGAGAGAAAATATAGGTTATCACATACTCCCACCTTTAAAAGCAATTTTGTCCCAAAAATTAACACAATCCTTCATTTGAGATTGGATGTTCACATTTCATATAATAATAGTCATAAAATTTCAATAAGGTGTTTTTATGTCTTTCAATATCATTCTCATTCTAAAATTAAACAATCGAGCATCAAGATCAAATCATAGTCACATTGATCATAAAAGTTAGGAATGTCACATGAGTAACCAATTTGGAGAGTTCATCCTATAGATCACAAATTTAGGGAGATCATATATTAGGTCAAACAATAGTGCTCTTTGAATCAAGAAAAAAACATAATTTTCATTCCCATAATTTAGGGTTTCAATTTCTACATCGGCCTAGGTGGGGTTATATATCCATGATTGAGATTTCATATTTTAAGAATTTAAGAAAAACATCATATCCAACATCATGGTTTCATTCTTAAAATCAATGTAAGGTACCACCGTAGTCCTCATGAGATTTAAAACCTAAGTTGTGAATCAAGTGAATCAATATAGTCATCATTTCAAATTTTCTGTGATTTGGGAACATGAAAGTCATAAATCTTATATCGAGAGTGATCTCAAGATCCAAACAGGGTGATCAGAGGATTTGATTTGATATCTAGATCATAATTTTTATTCGATATTTCATTTTTGAATATGAGAGTCAAGTTTGGACATCAGAGTAGGTTCAAAGATTTCAAAGCTAGGGTTTAGATTCCTATTTTAGACCACAAGGGCGACTTGTGGTTCTACTCTTCCTAAGGTTTTATTGAGATGACATATACATTTTTCTTGAGGTTTTGTTATCAATATTCGAGCACATCAATTTGTGTAAAATTCATTAACTTATATTTTATCCATCTCTTAGGGGCTCATGGTGACCTTCCCTCCTGGGCTTGGTCTTCCTGGTGACTTTCCCTCTTAGGCTTGATTTTCACAATGACCTTCCCTCCTAGGCTTGGTCTTCATGTTGGATTTCCCTCATGGGCTTGGTCTTCATGGTGACCTTCCCTCCTAGGCTTGGCTCATTTGTGACCTTCCCTCTTTGGATTGGTCACTTTATGACCTTCCCATTGGGGCTTGGTCTCTTTGTGACCTTCTCTTCTGGGCTTGGCCTTCATGGTGGTCTTCCCTCATGGGCTTGTCTCATTTGCAACCTTCCCTCCCAGGCTTGGTCTCTTTCTGACCTTCCCTCCCGGGCTTGGTCTTCATGGTGGCATTCCCTCCTTGGCTTGGCCTCTTGGTGACCTTCCCTTCTGGGCTTGGTCACATATTTTTAGTCAATTGCTTAGTGAATTTTCCGATTGTCCCTAAAACATGGCATAATTGGGTTTAAAGAATATACTCATTATATGTGCTTTCATGCTTTGTATACTTAATCCTTCAAACTATAGGTGACATGTCAAGGTTACATCAATTCTTAAACCGATTTAAGTCATCCATGTTGGGAGAGTATCTTTTATCAAATCATACTTCATTAGGTCATGATAACAAAGATCTAGAACATAATCGGGCTATTGTAATCCAAGATTTTGTAGGAAGTTCATAGTCATGTTCCCTTCCTTTCATGATCATGGTAAGGCTATATTTTGATAATAGAGAATTCAAATTGGGAACTCAAGAGTTATAGTATAATAGGGCAAAATTGAGATCCATATTCATCATATTATACAAAATTGTGATTAATATGGGGAATAGAAGTCAATATGGGAAATGCCCTTGTATAAGAGTCTTTCATCATGATTTTAAGAGTCCAAAAGAATATTCATTCCAAGTCATAATCATCATACCTATCAAATAGGGGAAATCTTCTTAATCATGTTTGAGGTTTGGTCAATAATAGGGCAACATGGACTTAATCAAATAGGGACCTCATTAGACATGAGGTGTAATGTACAAATCCTCCTTATCTCATCATATCAAGATCATTATCATTTTACCTCAAACTTAGATAGCATGTGGTTTAGATTTGGTGTAGTTGATTTGACATGATCTGAGGGGTCATACATAAGTACTTGACTACAAGAGTAATTTAATTTTTCATAATCATGTTTTTCAAATTAAGGCCAGATCATGGCATCGTCGTCGTCATTTTACTCAAATTTTACCAATTCATGCAAATTTTAATTTTCCTCATATATAAGCTACCCATAATAAAGAGATCATGTGAATGATAGTCATAATTAGAAGAATGACATGAGGATATGAGAAGCTAACTAATCATTATCTAATGGGTGGTTTAGGGCAAGCGTTAGAGAAGAGATGTCATGCTAGAAGACTCTCTAAGGTCGATGTAATTGGGTTATCAAACATGCATAGAGGATATGTGATTGCTCTAATGTCATTTGTCACAAAACCATTTATTACTCTAAGTCCACACTCCTAATGTATACATAGCCAAAGCCAAGTGGACCTAGGCGCCTGTCCCTAGAGTGTATCACATAAGATATGCATGAACAAAATCACAACCAAGAACAAGGTAAGAGACAACATAGCATAAAAGAAACTAAACTAGTTCCTAAAAAAAGATCTTAGTCCTATATATCAAACCATTGGAATGTCATTCACATGTCATTAGGGATCACCACAATAAGAGCATCAAATTATCATAATAGAGAAGAAGCATCAATTCTGTCAAGAGTCATTGTGTACCTATCACCTAAAATCATAAAATGGGTATACATGAGCACAACTGTGCTGAGTACGCTATAAAATACATAAACTTGCAGGTTTAAGAGAACATATATGTTTGGAAAATATTGATATAATGGTAAGAAAGAAATTAACAACATTAAAGATTTTCTTATTACCAAGCAAATGTGTTTGGTATGCATTTCCATTATACTATACAACATTCAGTGCCATTTGACCTACTTCCCAATGGAAGGGTCCACGAGTATGCCTTGTCCCCTTGCTTCGAGAGTTCAGGTAGGGGCACAAGGTTTGTATAATGAACCAGTTCAATTATGTTCAAGGTTTGATCAACATATTTCAAGGAAAATGAGCATACTAATCATAGGGACCAAGTATCTCAAACAAGTATATACACCCAAGAAATTTAAGCATACATACATACAAGCAAGTTCAATACCACTAGTATGGACAATCGAAGGATAAAGCATACCCTGATTCGAACACAAGATTAACAACTTGATTTAGAAAACCATTAATTAGCAAGATTGACTAGGTCATGGCAATATAGTTATCATATATATCCTGACATTACAAATGACTATAGTAGGATTAATATCAGCAAGATTAGTATCATTAATCATAATCATTGTGGATGGATGTGTCTCCTAGATCTAGGTATCATCATTAATTTGCATATCTCATCTAGGTCACACATACACATTATCAAGCAACATAGTTTGTCATGGGTTCATCTAGAGCCTACGGTGATACATCGCAACTAAGATAGGGAACATAATATTATGGTTTTATGATCTTAGATGGAGTTATCATGTGATTCAAACAACATAAGCGATTACATAATCAAACTAGACATCTTTGGTCATAATCATGAAAAATTGTCACCACGAGAGTATAGATGGGTTCTATATGAGTTAGGTGTTGCAAACAACATCAATATATTGATTTGATATCATTATATAACATGGATGATCGATAGAGAAAGATTTATGTAGGATTAGAGACTTGGTTATCCACATTCATACTATATCACATTTTAAATCTACATTAAGGCATGTAGTCACATAAGGGAACATGAATGATTCATAAAGAATTTAGTAATGTAAGGCATGATAAGTTGCTGATTTCAGGGTCATATAAACACCATTGAGTAGCTTTAGATCAGTAAAAGCATAAAGTTTAAAATTAATCTTATAAAGCCATATTAAGACACATTAAATGTCACAAGATCACTATTAGAGTCCAATAAAGATCATGATAGAAAAGGATTGCATTTGAGTGTGAATTCTACTGATTTAGAGCTCCCGTAGATATTTTAAGCACACTTGAACAAGTTATAACATAAAAGAATGAATCTTTTGCACATATGTCCATATTAAGTTGTTTAAGAAAAATGAGATCATTTTGGGGTCCAAAGTAAATAAAGGTTCAAATATTACTGAATATTGATGTTAAACTGACTTATATTATACTAACATCAAGTTTTGGTACATAAAAGACCAAGCTTGAGTATTAGATGGAATATAACATGTAGAAAGAGATCAAAAGGTATCATCTTTAACATACTAGTGGAATCACAAGTAGAAACATGTAATGAAATTAGCCCCATTGGAAAGACCTCATTCTCTAGATACAAATTCATATATAGAAAGTCTCGAGGGACTAAGCAATGGATCAAAAAGCATTTTTATAAGTTTTACCTTAACTGAAGTGTTCTGGGCCCTTGGATTCTAGATCTGTGATTGTTGACGCACCACATAACCTCAAGGAGGGGAGCCCAAGATCCCTTTCCCGCCCAAAGTGGGCTGTCCATGCTCATGGGTCGTGACTTTTGGGCCCAATTTCACACCCAACTCAGATGTGAGTAACGGACTGATCGAGCTGTCTACTCTGCTAGATGGCTAAAGCATAGTGGTCCCCACCATCGTCTTTATCAATGAGCTAGCATCCCATGAGACTGGGAAAACCACAATGGTGGTGGCCACCAAAGGGGATATTGGTCAGGTGTTCAATGGTAGTCTATGACTAGAAAGACACCGCCTGGACTCGCCCAAGGACGACGGGGTTGACAGGAAGCTTTTCCCCAAGCATGGTTGACTTGGGATAGGGATACAACTTGTCAAAGTGAAGCGGAGGTCAAAGAGGATTTCTTTGGTTTAAATGAAGGAGAAGGATCAAATAAGGTTCTAGGGTGCATGAAAATAGTTGATAAAGGGTGAAAAAGTAGGGGAAAGAAGAAAGAGGAAGAATGGAGGTGAAAGGGGGCATTTTATATATATGTGCAAAAAGGGGATCTACAAGTGGTGGAGTTTTTGCTCCAGCCACATGCTCTCATCCATGGGAGAAGGTAGGGAAGATGAACCCATGACCATTAGATCTTGGTCAAATCCATGCCTATCTGATCCAAGGGTTGTGGTTGTGGCAAGCAAGGGAGATAGGTGACATGAAAATCCGTGGATATAAAAGAAAATGTTTTCATTGGTTAAGAGAAAATGGCTTAGATTGATGAAATGGAAAATAAAGTGGGGCATTTCCCTCTAGTTGGGATGGTCTCCCCAACTAGGACCAAAAGGAGTTAAAGTCGTATAAAATTGATTAAATCCAAGTAATTTGACTCAATATTCATTTGTCGATAACATTGGCTCGGGACGTCCAATTGAGGTGATTTTTGTACCATTGGATTCACAATTGAATTCTCTACATCATTGAATACATTTGATAGAAAAATGAGTTTATTGAATGGGTTCAATTATGATTACAAGTTGATTACACATACTAAGCATGGCACTTAGTTCAAAATTCAAATTAAAGGCATATATAAGTACAACTTACCAATTTAGCATGAAAATGTGATTTTTGATCGTTTTTAGATTATTTTCATTATATTTATGGAGTTTCATAGTCAATCATGAGTAATTCACCAAGTTATTGATACAAATAATAAAATACCAAATACTTGAGGATGGGAAGGTTATTGGGTTAAATATAGCATCTAATGAGCCAAGATGTACATAATTTGAATGAATGAAAATCTAGGTTATCATATATCTCTTATTATCTAGTTTTTTACTTATGTTCTTTGCATTATGTCTGAGTAGTTTCCCTTCTAGAGCATGATGACTAGACCCTTATCTGATTATTATTTGATTTAATTGACTCTTTTTTTCAAGAGAAGAATTATTCCCTTTTGTTTAATTTGATGAATTCATATAGTTTGGTGGGGTGATATGATCGTGGATCCCCACAAGAATGAACCCATAATCCCTTTGTTGTGATTGTTATCTTTTTATCTTTTGATCTCATATTTATTTTCTCATAGAACGATGATATTCTTTTGGGGAAGATGATATCTAGGGCTCTTACAAGATTGAACTCATGATATTTTGACGTGATCACCTGATTTAGATGATGATCTATTCCACCCATTTGATTTGTTTGTTATAGTCCATGGTGACACAATCACCCGATCCATGAGTCTGAACATCAGATAGAAATCACATATATCTTGATGAGATCTTGGACAGTTATGTGTTGAATGGTTGGATGAGGATCCGCTAGCGATGAGATCTATGGGTTTGTGAGAAGTCTGTCCCTTGTGTGATTGTTCTCCATAAGGACACAATCCACATGGTCCTAATTTGATTATTGATATTTAGGAGTTGATTTGGTGAGTAAAAGCATGGCTATTTGTGGTGATGTCTCAGACCCCCTCTCCTTTATCATTTGATTCAAATCATTGTTTTTCATCCTTTACTTTTTGTTCTTATCATAACCAAACATCGACAAACCAAATTTTCCCTACTTGTTCTCAAGATTGATTTTGGATTTCAACCATTTGCTTTCTTTCATCCCTTGGATGGATACCTTACTATAGTAAAGTTAACTTGGTGTTTGCACCAAGTAGATAACCTAGTTAGAAGGTTAATATAGAAGATTTTTCCTAGTGATTGGTATGAAAAAACACACGTAATTTGACTACAAATTGGTAATTTTCTAACTAGGGAGGAGCTAGACCAACTCATCTACAAGTCAACCAACTTATCATGTCATGCATATTTAAATACATATAGACTAAAATGTAGTTGACCCAAAACCTCTGATATTATATATATATATATATATATATATATATATATATATATATATATATACACACACACACACACACCAAATCCAAACACAAAAACCTCAAAACACCATAACTAGAAGTATAATCATTGAATAAGTTTGTTTTCTATGGGTTTTGGAGAATGTATGTTGTTAACTTATTTTTGAAATGTGCACATTGTTGTAGGAGATCGATTCATGATAACTTTTACAATTTACAGATTCATGGCTTATGTTGATAACTTATTTCCTAAATGTACAAAGTGTTGTAGGTGATTGGTTCAAGAGAACTTTGGCAATATGCAAATGTAGGGCTTAGACGTATTGTAATTGAAGGTCAACAGAAAAGTTTTATAGTAAATACCTTGGTTTGAGGTTGAAATTATTGCTTCTAATGGGAATCACAATTTTATTGTTATGTATACAAGATTCAATGAATATATCAGGTTCTTAATCGTGTTACTGATATTAGGACTTATAAACAAATAATTTTTAGTGATATTACCCACGATCAATATATACACTAGGCATAGATATCTCAATAAAGACTTTAATTTTGATACTAAATAACCTAGTATCCATAAATGTATTACTAGTTTCATACTAAAACTAACATGCGTTACTAACATTTTGAGAACTGAAATGGTTATTGAACCTACAAGGAGATAACCTTGATTAGGCATCCATTCGATCATATTATGTATGAGTACAATATGGAATTTAGGTATCATTCGATAAAGTTGTAAAGATTAATATGATGGATATAACATGTAAAAAATTTAATTGATTTGTCCTGAAATTATAAATGGTAGGGTTCAAAATTAAGGAAGATTATATTTTATTAATTACATTTATGAATCTCTTCAAATCATATAAATAATATTTATCCCCTGTTCTCATCTTATTTAATTTGACTATTAGTGAGTTAGATGAAAGATATTATTTTACATAATTATACATTTCTAGAGTTTGGTTAAACCTGAGGGTATATTTATTGGGTTCTAACAGGACAGATCATTTTTGGACGAACCTTGCTTCTTTCAATGTTCTTTTTGAGTAATGTATTAAGACTAAGTCCTACTTAGGAGGTGGCATAGTCACATTGCTATGTTGTTGGTGATATGAGTTTAAGGGTCATGAGAATAGTTCCTTTGTAAGGATGCCTGGTATATATCTAGAAGGTCGGGCTAATTCAAGGCCGATGGTGTTCGGAACCTCCATCCCACAACGTTGCATGCAGAAGGGTATTAGCCAGAGAGCTCTATAGGAAACATATTTCAACCATTTTAGGGAATAACTTCTTGATATCATTGGGAAATACTCTATCCACCCAAAAAACTAAACTTTCATACATAAAAGTGTCTCCTTTTATCCCCTCATCATATTTGCATTGCCACCTCATGTATAAACTATCCATGCACCAACAAGTCCCATTACTTTTTCCTAACTCCCAATACCTCTGTTGTCACTTCTAATTCTTTGTTTCTTCTCATATTAGCCTCATTTTCTTCCGTCATATGTGCCTGCGTGTTGTAAGGACAATTTGATGACATCACCACCTATCCATTAGCTCTGGTGGCTGCGAGTTACCTCCTATGTCACAATTTGGATGGCCAATACTACAAGTGGAGTCGTGAGTGCTCGATTCCTCCTCCCACCAACAATACTTTCTTCATATTAATGTTAACCACACAATGTTAAATATGTTTCCCATATAAACAAATTAACATACTTAGGAAGTTCAATAATTTTGGACAATGATGCATCAAATCTTCATTAGTAGTATATGAATAAATTAAAACTTAATATATTAATAGATAATAGATGTGTTTCTTGTAGAATCATACATATATGAATATATTTGTAATGAATATATGGACTGTAATACATGTATATGTGCAAATATAATATGATGTATTAGTATTGCCTATGTATGTATAAAGTATATGATGCATCAACCTTTTGATATTTGTGTCTGTATACATTCATGTATGTTTCAAAAATTATGGTTCAAATGATAACTTAATGAGTTAACCATATCATACATGAACATGTTAATTCATATTAACAAATATAATAGCTCTTGACATTAATATATAATATGTATATGTCTTCCTCTTAATATTGGTACACAAAGCATAAAAATTGGTATATACTAGTAAAGTTTCTTGTAAATCATATTATGTCTTAATTGGTTACATGTATATCTATATATATTTTTATAGATGCTTTAATATAAGTTTACATGTATATATGCTTTGTCACCAAAATAAGTATCTAAAATGTATATAAGTACGTATTATAATGATCTTACATCTTATTAGTATGATGGTTTAATATGTATATAAGGTTACAAATATAAAAACTATAATACATACATTAGTACGCTCATGTATATAGGTCATTATATTGTGCATATGTTGATGTTGTGTCATTGTTCTTTATCGAGACCTTATGTGGAAAAGTGATTCTAAGAGTGTATATATTAATATAATAGTGATATGGAATTTCTTCTTATTAGTGGTCTAAATAAGGATCAATAATATATCTTTGTTATTGTAATATGTAGGATCTGTGTTTGTACTAAGAACAAAAACGGACAAAGAAAATAGTTGCAACTCTGGAATTATATGGGAGCTTCAAGAAAATGTAAGACACATAAATTTGAGTTTATCATGCATATTGATTCATTTGTTTCTTTATTGAATTAATCTTTAAATAATTTTGTTAAGTAGGGGGATATACATTATCTCATCAATAACAAAAATTGTAGTCTAGTGTGCTTCTAAGTGAGTTCTTTTCTAAATATTATTCACAATTTCATAGTGATCCATGAAATTTTGTATTTTCCATCTTAAGCTTCATACTGTAGAAAGTTCATACATTGAAGGGAAAATTGGAAATATACCCTCCTTGAACAGTTAACCTTAGAATAAAGATTTTCTAACGACCCCCTCCCCCTTGTTAACCCCCAAATAGGTGGACCGAAAGGGAAATGTCCATAAACATAAATACATGATCTATGGTTTCGCATATAATCCAAAATAATTAATAATTTTCACTAACTAAGCTGGGTTTGGTACAAGATAAAAATATTTTCATCAATGTTTACAAAAATATGGGTTTCAAGATTCCACCCAAGAAATATACCATCTATCAATATCCTCTGACATTACTTCATTTGTTTGCTTTCAGTGTCATCTTTTCTTGAATGTCCAATTTCCAGCAAGTAGCAGATTATCCTCAAAGCGCTGACAAACAAAACATACAGTCAGTATACTAGTACGTAGGGGAAGCAAAATGCTTGCACATAGGTGTAACAATCTATCATTCGTAGCAACAATTACAATTAATAAAAATCAAAAAACTTTTTTTTAACCTCAGCACCTTTATCCTCTTTTGTCAACGGTGTGCCATCTCTAAGGGGGGCCTTTGTATGGGGACCCTCTCTAAGGGATTTTATCCTTACAGTGG
This sequence comes from Alisma plantago-aquatica, assembly GCA_963693085.1. Lineage (NCBI taxonomy): Eukaryota > Viridiplantae > Streptophyta > Magnoliopsida > Alismatales > Alismataceae > Alisma > Alisma plantago-aquatica. The sequence goes on along the minus strand of OY856409.1, from coordinate 637,230,355 downwards.
ACAATTTTCATAACCTTCCCTCACCTGGACTTGGTTACATTCATGGGCCTTCTTTCTAGGCTTGGCCTCTAGTCATCCGCATGATGACATTGATTAACCCAAGACCTTTAACTCACCAAAGATCGATATAGGCTTTAAGCAGGTTTGTTCCATACTGTGTTAACCATAGTAACTTTTATAATTTTTAGGAAATAAATAAACAAGCAATCATTTTCTCCAAATCATGCAGAAAACTTCATGAACCCACATGAAACTTAAATTATTATTCTTAGGCGTAGCCACATACATGATTCAAGAATAACTACATAAGAAACCAAGTAATTCAACCTGAAAGTTAAAGCATAACACCCATGTGTTATTATTTTATCTAATATCTACCACTAATGACTGACTTGGGTTCCAAGTAAGAGTTTTGGGTCAACTTAGGTTTTTTTAGGTTTTTGTCTTTCTAAACCCTAGTTATCACTTTTCATGTTTCTTTAGGTTACAAACCCTAATCTTAACATTAATTTCACTCTTAATCTCAAGGAAATACTAATTCATAATTTAATAAGTTATTAACCTTTAATTCGGTCCAAGTTACCATTTTATAGATAAAGGCCAAACCTTGATTATTAGGAACAATTAAATGCATTAAAATCATCAAAACCTAAATATTTGGGTTCTATTCACATAACACATTAAAGGTAGCAACTTTGAACACTATCCAAATTGGAAGTAGATATAGTTCAAGATTATATTTTTATTAAATAGATTGCATTTTTTTGATCCAAGTTCACATATTATATAACATCATTGGATATTCCTATGATTTTCTATGATTTTGATCAATTATATACATTATAGCCATTTGAAGGCCACCACTAGGTAGAGAGCCTCAGGCCCCGCCCTGCCAGTTCGATTGGGCTAGCCTATCCACTCTCACCAGGTCAACAATCTGCTCGTGTGGTAGACTGACTAAGTGAGTAAGAAAATGAGGTGTAAGGACCAAACTAGCCTTCCCTCTAAAAGGCGCACACGTGGGAAAAGTCATCTTTTGCTCGTAGCCCTTCTGCAACCTCACAGAGTCTCCTTTGCGAACCAAGAAGTAAACCCTTGGGTTGATTCTGGGATTTCATCCTCCGAGCTTCAAGTGAAGATGCTTACACCTCCACCTAGGAACCACGGACCCGAGGGATGTCTCAATTTCTCTGGTGATGGTCTAAAATGTTGGGAAAACAAAGAAGAATTCTAGTGGAGAAGTAGGGAGAGGCGAGGGTGGTGGCAGGGATTAGTTGTGCAATTGAGGCTTGCAAATTACTCATGAAGATCACCTGATGCTATGGAGCTGACTTGTAGTCTCATAGAGGGTCAGTATCCCTTCATATACCCTCTTGTGGCGGCAGAGTTAACCTTAGTGTGGGAGATTGGGTGAATCTCCTAGAAGCATTAATCCTAGGTGAAATCCAAGTTAGGTGTGTTTGTAATGATCTTGTGGATCCATTGGGATGATTTCCCGATCCACTCATACATTGGATCGTGAGGAAATCACTTTCAAAATTAACTGGTTTGAGTTGCAATTAATTTCCTTATCTTGACAAGCTAGAGGATGAACACGTTGTTTGCAGATCCAATGGTCCTCATTGTCCGCGTGGATTAGAAGCAAACTAAAGGAAAATAAAAAAATAATGTGACATTTAATGCTATTTCTTTTACTTTAGGGAATTTATAAGATCCATATCTCCTAATCTTCTTATCCTTTTAATCCCAAATTTTAAGGGGAAGTCTTAAATGACTTAACCTAATCGTGTGTGAATAATTGGGTCATAATTCAAAAAGAGAAGCATATTTTATTAATATGCAAGTTATCTACTTTTAAGGCAGATTCAATACATTCAAACATATATTTTCCTTTCTTTCTTTTCTATTTTCTTTAATTCGAACTTTTCTTTTTATTAGAAGCATGTGAAACCGAAAGACACTCTACGATAGCCATCCATGCCACTTTCTAGAAAATTCTACATTATTCTTAAGCATGTGCAATTAATATTCATTTTCTTTTGCCTTTTACTTATTATGTGATTTTTCTCTTATCATTTTCCCTCTTTATCCTTTATTGGTTTAGGGAAACCACAAAATCCATTATTCAATGGAAATTTGCAAAGAAACCCATTTTACAAAACAATGCATACAAATTTCCATATAAGCCCTTTTTCATAGATAAATTGCATAACAAAAATGCTAAATTGAGATTATAACATCCTTCCCCACTTATAGGAATTTTGTCCTCAAAATTCAACCAATCATACAAACAATTCAGGATAAGATTTTTCCAAGTCCGTCTTCAGCTCCCATGTGGCTTCATCCTCTCCATGGTGCCTCCAGATAACCTTTACCATATCTATTTTTTTATTTTTGAGTTCTTTCACCTTAGTATCCAATACCCTCACAGGTGACTCAGGATATGTCAAACTCCCTTGGAGCTCAATGGTTCAGTGCTCAACACATGACTAGGATCCTTCACATAGCGCTTTAGATTGGACACATGGAAAACATCATGTATCATACTACACTGTGGGGGTAGGGCTACACAATAGGCTACTTCACCAATCTGTTCTAAAATCTCAAATAGACCCACATATCTGGGACTCAACTGTCCTCTATCTTTAGCTATAGCTCAGAGTGGTCAGGTTTTTAGAAATACATGTTCACCCACAATGAATACAAGTTAGTCTATTTTGCATCCGCATATGACTTATGTCGATCTTGGGCTCCCTTTTGCCTTTTCCTGATCAAAGTGACTTTGTTAGCATATAGTTGAAGTTCCTCTGGCCTCAACAAGGTCCTTTCACCAACATCATCCCAGTGAAGTGGTGAACGACATGACCTCCCATAAATAGCTTCATACGGAGGAATCTTGATACTAACTTGGTAGCTATTATTATAGGAAAACTTAGCTAGGGGCAAGTACTATTTCCATGATCCACCCAATTGAGAAAACATGCTCTCAACAGATCTTCCAAGGTCTAGATTGTTTTTTCTAACTATCCATCACTCTAGGGGTGATAGGTTGTACTACATTTCAACCTTGTTTTGAGTTCTTCATGCACTTTCTTCCATAACATTGAGGTGAACTTAGGGTCATGGTCAGAAATAATTGAACTCAAAATGCCATGTAAGTGAACTATTTCCCTAACATATAGTTTAGATAGATCTAATACCTTAGCAGTGACCTTTAGGGCTAGGAAGTTTGATGACTTGGTTAGCTGGTCCACTACAACCCATAGTGCATCATGACCTCTCTTGGTCTTAGGGAGGCCCACCACAAAGTCCATAGTGATTTGGTCCCATTTCTAGTCAGGAATCTCAATTGATTGCATTAATGTTTTGGGTCTTTGGTGTTCAACCTTCACCATTTGTCACATGAGACAATTGGCCACATATGTTGCTATGTCTCTCTTTATTATAGGCCACCAAAATTATCGTTGTAAGTCTTTAAACATTTTTGTGGTACCAGGGTGTACGATATACTTAGAACAATGAGCTTCTTGTAGGATATGAGTCTTCAAGGGTGAAACATCCGGTACCCAAATGTGACTCTTGTAGTGGATCCCACCATCTACCTCCACTGAGGTATGTGTTTGAGGTTTCTCTAACAAACCTTTTTTTTACAAGCTATGGGCTAGCCATCTGGGCAACCAGTCAGCACGTCTGGTGTTATAACCCCATTTTTCCAAAACATGTAATGAGATTGTAAATCTCTTTTTAAAAGATAAATGAAATCCATGGTTGATTTGATAAGTTGATTTGAATGAATTTCGTGTATGCTAGCCTTGTGTGTTTTCTTAATAGGCCTTAGAAGAATAAAAGGCTAAGGAATAATGTCCAAAAATAGAATTTCGTTCCTTGGGGATCAAGGAACTCGGGATAATAATTAATGGTAAAGGAAATAGAAACGATGTGGAAAATATGAATAATTAGATGATAACTTGCAGTCAAAGAAAAGGGATCATTTCCTTTAGATAATAATCCCAATTTTAGTAGGATGGAAGATAAAACTATGAACAAGGTTCCCTCAAAAATTGAATTAAAAAGGAACTACGAATTGGGAGTTATGGTTTTTCAAGTTATCATTGAATTTGGAATATAATTCAAAATAATAGGAAATTTCTTTCCTTTTGATCTAGTGCATGTGATGAGAGCCGTTGGATTTGGATCCAACGGGCACTGCTCATCGTCCAAGTCCTAGTGGGACAAGGACTCCAGCCGTAACAAGGGAAACTTCTCCCTCTGTTTTCGATCAACCTGATGAATGTTTACTCATGGGAATAGTCCCATTGAGTTTGGGAGGAAGAAAGGAAGGTTCCCGACCCTGGTTTGTTGGGGTTTTATCCTACCTTTGTAAAATGCACAATTGGGCTAGGAGTCAGGTTGCGATGAGGATTGGGAACCCTAATAGGGACCCCCCATAGCCTATATAAGGACCATTACTCAAGTCCTCATCCCCTAGTGATCTCGGGCGGCCAACTATTAGGTCCTAGCACCCTCTCCCTCTCTTGATCCCTATTGATCCAATGAGACTCAGTCGTGGCACCGCCACGTTGCTCGAGCGAAGAATAGGAATGAGACGACGCACAGTCATCATTCGATTGGGGATCACGGTGAACCTCTGCGGGATCTGATGGAGATGAAGGGCGGTCGGTTTTGTTGGGTCGCCTCAACGCGGATCGATGGACTGGAGTCCATCGTGGACCTCAGTAGGATCCAACAGACTAGGCTTGGGGTGCGCGCACAAGCAAGTGAGTGGAGCTGATCAACGCGGAGCGTCAGATTGTTTGGTAGACCAGTGGAGCATCGATCCGACGATCAAGGAAATTCGGTAATCTCGCTCTCTGCCCAAATAATCCAGAAAAGGATTTTTCTTAGCGAATTCATAGAAATTACTAGGAATGTCTAATGGAAAAACTTTATACATGAAAGTTGTGTAGAAAAATATGAGGAAACTGATAAAAATACTTTGAGAACCTAGTTCTACTCTGTTTTGTAAGCGTACCTTAATTTTCTAGTAAAATGTATTAAAAGTTAATGAGAAACCCTAATTAAATATAAAGGGTGAATTTTGATGAATTAATAGGTCAAATTGATAAGCTTTACCCTGTTAATGATAAAGGTGGTTTGTTTATCCGTTTTGAATGCAAGGTTGCCTAATTTAGAGTTGTAATCCATAAAATAAGGATAATCTAAATGGAAACCCTAATTTGAGATAAAAGAGGAGAAAAATCATATTTATTCAGATTAACGAAATAAGATGCTTAATAAAGATCCTGAACTTGTTAAGAGTACTAAAATGAGAAATTAAGGGTTTTATGTAGTTTTGATAAATTAAGGATCATAATATTGAAAGAGGTAAAAACCCTAATTTCCAAGGAAACCCTAAAATTGGAATTAAAATCCTAAGTAATGTGATGAAATTGGATCAATATTAATAAAGGGAAACTGGTACTTTTATTTTAGGATTTCTATTCATCATTGCTTGCTTGATTGGGTTTCCCTACATATTTGATTCTGTCTTGGAATTTGCAATCAAAGGTATGTGGTTACGCTTATGAATAACCGCTCTAATTTCGTGGGGATTCCTGAACATTTTATCGGTTGCTTGAAAAATAACTATTGGATGTCTATTTATTTCATGCAACTATAAAGTGACTATGATTATCACCATACATATGCATATAATTGGCTAGATCTGGGTCCACCTCTATTGCTTTGAAAAGGCTAAAAAAGGGGTAATCCTAGAGCAAGGTCTAGGTTACCGTGAGTTAGAAACTGGGCTAACCACGTGTAGTGCCATGAGATTGTTTAGCATACCATAAGTTAAGGAGTGGTCTACCTATGGGTAGTTCCATGTGACTCAACCCTAGAAACTGGTTCACCTGATAGGTGGATCATGAGGGGTTTAATGGGGATCTTCCATAAGGAAGGTAGTATCCAGGTCCACTGCAGGGACAACACAGAGGATAGGGTACTCATGGATCGCAGAGTTATATTTAAAGTGTAATCTTGGTTGTTAAATGATTAATTGAATGATTACGTTGTTAAAATATTTGCATGATTATTGTTTCCCCCACATACCAGCTTTGGCTGACCGATGTTTTGTTTGTCAGCGATTTAGGTACAAAATCCTGAAAAGGACAAATAGTAAAGTGGCACATTGTGAATTCACAAATTAAAGAAAAAGGAAGTTTTAGTTAGATTAGTTCAACTGTGGATAGAGATTTAGAAATTCCAACTTTTCAAAGGTATGCAAAATGTTATTTATTACAGCTTTTCAGTATAGATTGTGGAAATTTAATAATTGTTCTTGGTTAATTGTCGAACCTTTGATCCGTAAATTATGGGTGCAGCTTTGACCTCTCAGTCTCCCTTAATTGGGGGTTACCGGAAGGTGGGGTCGTAACATTTGGTATCAGAGCGAAGGTTCCTCACTTAATCTTTAATAATTATTAAATTTTAAAAATTCTGTAGAACCCAAGGGAGTTATTAGAGGATTATCCGAAAGATAGAGGTGTCTAGAAAAGGATCACGACTGGGGCCTGGAAATATTTTCCTCTACACTGCTAGTCAGAATACGAGGACTCTCGGATCTGTGTGACTACCTGGCCAAAGTCTTAGGGTATGATTCGAAATAAGATACCTTTAGGACTCTCTCATCTTGTTCATCCCTTCCCAACTCAAATTCTGTTAAGGAACTTAAGGATTAGGGTTTTCTCTCTTCTCCTCACCCTCTTGAGGTATGGGTAAGGTTGGTAAGGTTTAACGAATCCTCCATGAAATTAATGAAAAGCATGTAAATAAGATGTCATGGACACAAGCTTAATAGAGTAAGTGTAATATAAAGAATAGATACATGCTTAGGTCGTATGACATAAGTTGTCATACCCTCAGGAATGACCTGAGGCTAGACCTTCTTCTCAGGAGGATAAATAAAGAGAGTTAGTCTTGGAGATAGAGATCTCCATTACAAGTAGAGACCTGACACATCCTATGAGGATGATGTTAACCCTAACCCTAAGTGAAGGTTAGAGAGAGAGATGGCATGATGAGTTAGACTAGGTGTTTGGATGGACATGCCTTGGATGACGTATGAGCCATGAGAGGTTGGATGACCTAGTACCTTTAGCGACCCAACCCTGGGAAGGGTCGTGCATGTTAGAGTGAAGGCTAACTCCTTCATTGATGAGGTTAGAGAAGAACCTATGGAAACCCTATGAGCTTATATGAGCATGGCATAATATGCACCCAGAATGCATCAGTAGTGCAAGAAATGGGTTGAAACCCTAGCCAGGAAAGTATGAAGGATGGCTTATGAAGAGCTATGGATGACCTTGAGAAAACGTAATAGGCTTCACCAGGTAGGAGTATGCTTGTGATCTTGATCCCTCTTGGAGAGAGAACCTCGGGTAGTAAGGTTATTTGTAGGGTCAGCTCTAAAAAGAGAGTAGGACCCATGTAAGAAGGTTGGAAGCCTAGACTCGGAGATATGAGGAATAGTGGGGAGTTGAGGATGATGCGACCTAAGTGGATGACAGGGGTTGCCTCGTGCTCGATCCCTAGAGGTTGATGATATCTTGGTTGTCTTTAGAGGGACCAAACCCTAGAGAGAGGATGAGGCTTCTGGCACCTATGTTCCTATGGTATAAGTGTTTACCTTCTGTGAAAGGGAGAAGAAGTTATGTATACCCTGGAGAGGTTTAATGACAAGTTGTGGGCCTTATACCTTGTTGGTTGTCCTTGAGGAGGACATCAATATGAAGTGTTGATCAAGCAGAAGAATCATGGAAAGTGCATACCCTATACATGCTTAATTAATGGCTAAAAGGTTGAACATGCAGTTGGACACCCAAAAGTGAACCTAGGGTTCCTAGGCTTAAGAGGGGAAGTGTTGTACCCGATGCTCATGATGGGTTTTGAGTTTCTATAGTTTGAGCATGGTACTTCTTATGTCTAGAGGAAAGGAAAACCCCTTAAGTTAAGGTATGTTTGATGAACCCCTCATAGCTAAGTTGATGACATGGGGAAGTATGATCTTGATCCAATGCTGAGGAATGAGAACAAGTATGACCTTGCATGGTTTAGTAGGTGGTCTTCTTGTGCTGTAGTAACTTGCTAGGGTTAAGCATGCTTATGTGGATGTAAAACCTAGACAGAAGGGTGTTTGTGACCTTGTGTTCAAGAGATAGTTTCCTCCCACCCTGGGAGAGGGACCCTTTTGAAGGGTGTACCCCAGTTTTTGTGAAAACCTAAAGAGGTCTTATAGGATCTTGAGAAACTAAGTAAAAAGTACATGGTATGAGACGAACCTGTAGACCCATAGATATCCATCTCTAAGTGTATGTAGATGTGTTACCATGGACGTAACCAGTAAGGGGCCTGACCAAGGTAGGCAGGTCACCATGACCCCTATGAAAGGATGGAAGTCAGCCCATGAATGCAGAGAGAGATGATGAAGGCTTGGATAAGGTTCTAAGTTGGACATGTACTATAAGAGAATCCTCAGTCTATCCTAGGGTCAGGTAGGGATAAGACTGATGGAAGTAGGAGTTGCCTAATTCCCTAGTTGCACATGACCATAGGGTTGGGAGGTAACAACTATCATTGTCTGAGGGCCATGGGTTAGGAGATTGATCACCTTCATGAACTCATGGGACCCAAAGGGCAGATGAGTAGGGCACTCTCTGGATGCATAAGGGAAGAGGGATGACCCTAAAAGTGCTGACACCCTATAGACCTAGAGGAGATGACCAAGGATTGTGTGGTGACCCAAGTAGGTTCGAAACCAGTTTTCCATGGGGGTAACTTTGATATCAAGATGATTGTAATATAGAGGCATAAACGACACATTTCAACTTAGATTTAAAGGTGTACTGGCAAGGTGGGATGTACCATCTCTACTCTTGGAACAGGAAGAACTCTGTATTTGGACTGCAGCCAAATGCTTATTTCCTCTTATTATGGGAGTGAGAGATAGGACAATACGCATGCCATACACCAATGATAAAGATGATGTGGGTTGGAACGTTGCCACGAGATAGGGGGACAGAGAGGATAACATACCCTGGTAAAGTGAATGATACATGGATGGTTTGCAAATACTAAGAGGAATGAGGTAGTCACCTTATGAGGATGTTTTTATCATGAGATATGAGTCATACAAGGTTGAGTTTGATCACTAAGAAGATGAGCTCAAAGTGTTCTCAATGAAGATAGACTTAGAGTTCGAGTTTGAGATGATAAGTGAAATACATGGAAGTGTATGTCTTCAATGTTACCTAATACCTAAGGATGTGAAGTGGTAATGGATGCTCTGATTGAGATACAGTTGCCTAGTTTAGATGGAGGCTAGAAGAGGTTGTTAGGTTAACCCTCAATTGGAAAAGAGATATGTTTGGCTAACACGCATATGAAATGAGATCTGTTGAACAAGTTAGTAGTTGGTTGGTTAGCCAGTCTAGATGGTGATAAGAGGATGGTTGTAGAACCTCAAATGCACTTCTTTGAAAAGGAAGGTGATGAAACCCCGACTAGAGTGGTTTAGGGTTTCTGAGGAATCGATCTTAAGGAATCATGAGAATACATGAGATCATGAATTAAGATCACCATACACCGTACTACAAAGAGTGGAAATAGTACTTTGGATGCTTAAGATGAAGTTGCATGTGGTATATGGCCATGCAAGTCAAAGGTGAAGAAAGAACACCAGTAACCCAGTGCATTGATATAAAGGATATAAAGTCCCCGAAAGGGAAAGGGAGTTCATCACTATGGATGTTGTAAGTCTTCCCTGGACCAGGGAAGGTCGAGATGCAATATGGGTTATGGTAGATCGCCTTACCTAGATGACATAAGAAAGAAAGAGTTCTGTCAAGGGACAGATCCAGTTGAACTACACATGAGAGAGATGGTTCAACTACACCATGATGTGAGTTCAAAAGTTCTTGAGTATGATCTAAGGATCCACTTCCATAAGGTGGAAGAAGATACATGAAGAACTTGATGTTAGTACCGCTTATCACCCCTAAGTAATGGTTAGTATGATCCAGACTAGAGGGTCTGATGAGAGCATGTGTGCTCATTCAGGGTGATACATAGAGGCAATTTTGTCCTTTATAAGATGTGATGATAACCACCATAGCCAGTATCGGGTTTTAAAGAAGCTCTATAAGGGGGGTTGTGTCGGTCACCACTTCATTAAGATGATGTAGGTGAAGGGACCTCACGAAGGTCAAGAAAGGACCACAGTGTGTGTAGATGAAGTCACTTTGATCGTGCAATGGCTGAAAGGAGCCTAGAGACGATGGGAGTGGTGAGCGGATGCAAAGTAGAATGACATGCAGTTCACTATGGGAGAATATGTGACATGAAAAATCTGACCCCACTGAGCTACAACTAAGGAAATTGAGTCCCCGATACATGGGTCCATTTGAGATGGAGTGGTAGAGAAGGTTATGGTTGACTTTACCCCTCAGGATAAAGTGATGTGTGATGAGTTCCATGTGTCCAATTTAGAGCACTATGTGAGGTACTCGGACCATGTGTAGAACAATGAACCCAGTGAGCCCCAAGGGAGGCTGAAATGACCTGTGTCACCTTGAGGTTTATAGATGCTAAGGTGAAAGAACTCAGAGAAAAGAATATGTGATGATAAAGGTTCTTTGGAAGTGCCATGGATAAGGTAAAGCCACATAGGGGCCAATGATGGACATGGAAAAGTCTTATCCTGAATTATTTGTTTGCTTGATGGAATTTTGAGGGCAAAATTCCTATAAGGAGGGGAGGATGTTATAACCCCATTTTTCCAAAACATGTAATGAGATTGTAAATATCTTTTTAAAAAATAAATGAAATCCATGGTTGATTTGATAAGTTGATTTGAATGAATGTCGTGTATGCTAGCCTTGTGTGTTTTCTTAATAGGCCTTATTGGCCATTGAGCCCAATTGAAGGAAAAAGAAAAAGAAATGAAAAAGGAATTCAATTGGATAAAGGAATACATAAGAAAATAAATGAAAGAATAACAAAAGGCTAAGGAATAATTTCCAAAAATATAATTTCATTCGTTGGGGATCAAAGAACTCAGGATAATAATTAATGGTAAAGGAAATAGAAAAGATGTGGAAAATATGAATAATTAGATGATAACTTGCAATCAAATAAAAGGGATCATTTCCTTTAGATAATAATCCCAAATTTTGTAGGATGGAAGATAAAAGTATGAACAAGGTTCCCTCAAAATTTGAATTAAAAAGGAACTACGAATTGGGAGTTATGGTTTTTCAAGTTATCATTGAATTTGGAATATAATTCGAGATGATAGGAAATTTCTTTCCTTTTGATCTAGCGCATGTGATGAGAGCCGTTGGATTTGGATCCAATGGGCACTTCTCATCGTCCAAGTCCCAGTGGGACAAGGACTCCAGCCTTAACAAGGGAAACTTCTCCCTCTATTTCCGATCAACCCGATGCATGTGCACTCTGTTGACCTAGGTGTCGCATATTGCCCATATTTTGATAATGACTTAACCATTCCATTCATATGTATCTAACATTTCTAATTGAGATCATTGCAGACATTAGATACAAGAAAAGAATCAAAATTCACTCAAAGCTACTCTCCCGGCACATGCAAAACATGTGACTTTCACCCGCTTTGTAATATAGCCCTTAGAGGCTTAGAGCAATTTTTGTAATCACTTAAATTCATGTTTTGCATTGTATCTAAGATGGATAAAATGATTGGAACTCAAAAATACATCATTTATACAGTTTTTGGAAATTCCAAAATACCCCTTAACAGGGATTTTGTCGGCCGAATTACAAACTCGGCCGATCCATGTATTGAGGAATTTTCTGGGCTGTCAGCCGAGTTTCAATGCCAGGAAACTCGGCCGATCCACTGGTCAGTCAAAACCAAAGGATGACTGATCGGTCGAGTTTCCCCCTGGAAACTCGGCCGACAGATTCCCTGTTGGTTTTGTCACCTAGTGTGTCGGCCGAGTTGCCTTTATTGAAACTCGGCCGATCGAACTGTACTGGAATGCAGAAAAAGCAATTCCAACCGTTGGAGAAGTTGGTGGGACTCAAAATAGATCCGTTGCAAGTTGTAAAACGGCTAGTTTGTGCCACTTAACTCACCCAACCTCAAAGGGACACCCTCAACTATAAATAGGACCTCTTGGACTTCATTCCAAGGTTGCTCATTCACATATGCTTGGTTCTATCCTTAGTTGAGTGGTTTCCAACCTTTGAGCCCCCTTTCTCTCTCTACCTTCAATGCAAAAACGTGAGTAAGAGTGAGTTAGGATCCCTTTGTAAGAGAGCTACCATTTGTTCATTGTAAAGCTCTCCATCTTCATTCTCCCACCTCCATTCCATAATGAAGATTGTTTGAAGCTACTTCTCCGAGTGAAAGAGGAGTTGCTGCTGTTCTTCTCCGAGTGAAGGGGAAGATGTGTTGCTGATCTTCAAGGGTGAAGATTGATCGTTGCTCCAGCTCCCTTGGTGGAGGGAAAACGTGAGCAAGCTCTCCGAGTGAAGGAGAGGTGCAAGGCGAAGGGCAAGCAAGATAGGTAATTCCTTCAAGGCCGAAGACCAGAGCAAGAGTGGGTAAGTCCTTTAGAGAAGGCGGAAGACTACTTGCTTGGTGGGTAAGTCCTTGGTGAGGTAGAAGATCTTGGCTTGTTATATAAGACCTTGGATGGTTGGTTGTTGTAGCTTGTAATCTTATTTTTGTGAGAAATATAAGAGCCTCAAGTTACAAATCCTAGAGCCTAACCAACTCTAGGTAGTGGACTGACTTGATCCTAAGTTTAGGACGAGGAACCACTCTAAACCACCTGTCCAAGTGCATGTTTATCCATATCTCTTACCCTTGCTATGAATGCTAGCTTAGGACATCAAATTACTGTTTTGTTTCAAATTACACTCGTAATATAATTTGGTGGTTTAATCTATCTTGTGAAGTTTGTGAAGCTCTATTCAACCCCCCCCTTCTAGAGCCCATTGATCCAACAAGTGGTATCAGAGCGGGTCTTCTCCAAGCTACTTCAACAAGTAGGAGAAGATGGGCGATTCGGCTCTCGGTTCACTCAACCTTGAGGGAAGCTACTCCACAAGACCCCCGGTCTTCGACGGCACCAACTTCCTATATTGGAAGAGAAGGATGCAGTTCTACATCCAAGGAGTTAGCTACGAGATGTGGAAGATAGTCCACCTCAAGTACGACGAGCCGAAGGGGAACATCACAACATGGACGGACGAAGAGATGAAGCGTGCTCAACTAAATGCTAAAGCCATTAGCATCATCTACGCTGCCCTCTCTCCATCGGAATTCAACCGCATCTCTTCATGGGACACCGCTCATGAGATTTGGCACAAGTTATGTGTCACCTATGAAGGGACGGAGCAGGTCAAGGAGGCCAAGATCTACATGCTCGGAGGCCTACTTGAAAATTTCAAGATGGGGAAGAATGAAAGGGTTGCGGACATGTACACAAGGCTCAACGTCATCCTCAACAGCCTTGCAGCCCTTGGGAGTGTCATGGATCGAGGCACCATCAACGCCAAGATCTTGAGGTCTCTTCCAAAGAGATGGGAGCCGAAGGTGACTTCAATTGAAGAAGTCTACAAGCTTAGCGAGTTGTCAACCGAGGAGCTGGTTGGTAACCTACAAGCTCACGAACCAAGGCTCGACAAGCAAGAGGAAGAGGAGAAAAGGGAAGAGAAGGAGACAAGAAAGATGAAGGACACGGCCTTCAAAGCTCATGTCGAAGAAATGATGAGGCAACAACAGCTTGCCATGAAGTCTCCTTGCCCCTCCTCAAGCGAAGACGAAGGTGCTAATGACCATGAAGCCAATTACTCCAAAGGAAGACACTTCAAGGGAAAGCAATCCTCCTCCACTCCTAGGTGCTATGAGTGTGGCCAAAAGGGCCACTACAAGAATGATTGCCCAAAAGTCAAGAAGGGCTATCATAAGGGCAGTCACAAGAAGGATGACAAATACAAGAGAGAATCCAAGTACAAGAAGAAGGACAAGAAGGAAAGACGATTCAAAGATGCAGCTCATGCGGCATGGGAGGAGTCTTCTACTTCAAGTTCATCTTGTTCCGAGGATGGAGAATGTCATCTTGCACTTATGGCATCTACTAGTGAAGAGGTAATGGAGGTAAGTGAGGTAAGCAATGTAAGTGATGAAGCTTTACTTGAACTATCTAAAGAATCTATCATTGAAATGCTTAGTGAATGTCAATCATCTCTTGCTAAATGTAAAGCTAAAAGAAAGAGATTAGGAAAGATAATAGATGATCTATATGCCAAGATTGACATTCTTGATGAAAATGAAAAGTTACACCTTGATAGTATAGATTCTTTGCAAGAGCAACTTCAAGACCTTGAACTTCAATACAATGGAGTAGAGGTTGAGAATGGTGCTTATCTTAAAACTATTGAAAGTCTTAAGATTGAGAACCAAAATTGCCTAGATGAGTTAGATGTTCTAAAAACTGAAAATGTTGAACTAACACTCATTGATGATGCTAGGAGAGAGGAAGTTCATTGTTATCAAAAAGAAATTGCTATGCTTAAATCTGAAAATGCTAGATTGCTTGCTCAAACAAATGATCTATCCTCTAGACCTATCTTGCCTAGGAATGAAGTTGCTAACTTAACTATTGAAAAAGATTCTCTTCTTACTAAAGCCCTCTGTCTTGAGGCCGACCTGTTGCATGCTAGAGAAGATCTTGATAGTTTATCTACTACTATTAAAAATCTTAGTGATGATAATGCTAAATTAAGATCTACCTTGCAAAGGTTTCTTTCCGGTAAAAAGTCTCTAAATGATGTTCTAGAGCACTCTACCAAACAAATTGGTACTAGTGGTCTAGGATACGATGAGAGTATCCCAAAAGGTAAGAAGAAGAAGAAAGGTAAGAAAAAGAGTGTGGAAACTCCAATTCTCAATGGAGAGTCTTCCGGCTCTAAAAATCCCATGGTATGTATGCATTGCAAATGTGATGATCATTATTCTACCTATTGTCCTTACAAGCCTAAGGGGACCAACCCAAATATGAAATGGGTCCCCAAGCTAACCCCGGACCCCAAAGTTTGAGTTGGGTTCCGACATCCTCTTTTCTTGCAGGTCACAAAGAAATGGATTGTTGATAGTGGCTGCTCTAAGCACATGACTGGAGAAATCAGCCATTTCAACAAATTTGTGAAGAAGAAAGGAGGATCGGTAACCTTTGGGGACAACAAAAAGGGTAAGGTTATAGGTGAGGGTGATGTAGGTAATGATTTGTGCATTAAAAATGTTTTGCTTGTTGATGGCCTACATCACAACTTGATTAGTGTGAGCCAATTATGTGATAATGGTTATCTTGTGCTCTTTACTTCCTTAGAATGCTTGCTTCTAGATTCCCTGTCCTATAATGTCATATATAAGGGAACTAGAAATGGTAATCTATATGTGATTGTTCTTGATGCTTTAAAGCCCATACTAAATAGATGCTTAGTCGTGGATAAAAACGATCTTTCGCTTTGGCATCGACGCTTGGGTCATGTGAACTTGCATCAAATGAAGAAACTAGACAAAAAGGACTTGGTTCGAGGACTTCCCAAATTGGATTTTGAAAAGGATGAGGAATGTCAACCTTGTACCCAAGGGAAACAAACCAAATCCTCTTTCAAGTCCAAAGGGGTCATGAGTACCAAGAGAGTTCTAGAGCTTCTTCATATTGATCTCTTCGGACCTATGAGAACACAAACGCTTCGCGGCTCCAAGTATTGTCTTGTTATCGTCGATGATTTTTCTAGATATACTTGGACTTTCTTTCTTGTTTCCAAAAGCGACACCCTTGACGTTTTCTCGAGCTTTTGCAAACGAGTCGAAAACGAAGCTTCTTGTCATGTTGTTTCCATCCGTAGTGATCATGGGGGAGAGTTTGAAAATGATCTTTTTGAACGTTTTTGTGAAAAATCGGGTTATTCGCACAATTTCTCTTCTCCTCGCACACCCCAACAAAATGGAGTTGTTGAGAGGAAGAATAGATCGCTACAGGAAATGGCTAGGACCATGCTTCTTGAGTATGATACTCCTAAGAAGTTTTGGGCTGAAGCCGTTAGCACCGCATGTTTTGTGCAAAACCGAGTTTTCACTCATCCGACGTTTAAGAAAACCCCCTATGAACTATGGCGTGGTAGGAAGCCGTTGATTGATTTCTTTCATGTGTTTGGATGTCCATGTTTTGTTTTGAACACCAAGGACTCTCTCGACAAGTTTGATCCGAAATCCTACAAGGCTTTCTTCCTAGGCTATAGCACTACTAGCAGGGCTTTTAGAGTATTTAACATAGAACTATCTAAAATAGAAGAATCCATAAATGTTAAATTTATTGAAACTAACCCTGTTGTTGGCAAGCCTATTGGTGATAATGATGTTGCAGATGAAATCATTCCTATCCTCAAAGATATCAACATCAAAGATAAAGGTAAGCAGGTTCAAGAAGAAGATCAAGAAGAAGAAGAGAAAGAAGAAGAAAGGAAGGATCCCACTCCCCGCTTCGCCAAAGATCACCCCAAGGAGTTGATCATAGGCAATCCATTTGAAAGAGTAAGGACACGGGCTGCACACAACAAAGAACAAGCAGACAGCGCCTTCATCTCTCAAATGGAGCCGAAGAACATCAAGGAGGCCCTTGGTGATGATGAGTGGATCCTTGCCATGCAAGAAGAGCTTGAGCAGTTCGAGAAGAGCCGAGTGTGGACCTTAGTGCCAAGACCAAACAATAGAAAGATCATTGGCACCAAATGGGTCTACCGCAACAAGCTTGATGAGCAAGGAAAAGTGGTAAGAAACAAAGCAAGGTTAGTAGCTCAAGGTTATAATCAACAAGAAGGTATTGATTTTGATGAAACCTATGCGCCTGTTGCTAGATTAGAATCTATTCGCATGCTACTTGCCTTTGCTAGTTATAAAAATTTCTTGCTTTATCAAATGGATGTTAAAAGTGCGTTTTTGAATGGTACAATTGAGGAGGAAGTATATGTTGCTCAACCTCCGGGCTTTGAAAATGATAAGTTACCCAATCATGTTTATCTCTTGCAAAAAGCTCTCTATGGTCTCAAACAAGCACCTCGAGCTTGGTATGAGAAACTAAAGAACTTTTTGTTAGATAATGGGTATATCATGGGCAAAGTTGATTGTACCTTGTTCCTAAAACACACTTCTACCCATTTTCTCATCATTCAAATATATGTTGATGATATTATATTTGGCGGAACTGACCTTGATCTTTGCAAAGAGTTTGGTTCTCTTATGCAGAGTGAATTTGAGATGAGTATGATGGGTGAGTTGACCTTCTTCCTAGGCTTCCAAATCAAGCAGACCAAGAATGGTAACTTCATCAACCAAGGCAAATACACGCTTGAGCTTCTAAAACGCTTTGGGATGGAGAACATGAAGCAAATGGACACGCCCATGTCAAACACTGCCAAACTTGACAGGGATGAGGAAGGTGAGAAGGTAGATGAGAAGCTCTATAGAGGTATGATTGGAAGTTTACTTTATTTAACTGCCTCTAGACCTGATATAATGTTTAGTGTTGGCTTGTGTGCCCGCTTTCAATCAAGCCCTAGGAAATCACATCTTATTGCAGTCAAGAGGATTTTGAGGTATCTAGCCAAAACTCCAAATTTTGGACTATGGTACCCTAAGTCAAGGGACTTTACTCTTGTGGCATATAGTGATGCTGACTACGCAGGTTGCTTAATTGATAGAAAGTGCACAAGTGGCACTTGCTTCCTCTTGGGACCATGCTTGGTGTCTTGGTTCTCCAAGAAACAGAGCACAGTGGCATTATCAACTACCGAAGCTGAATACATTGCAGCCGGAAGTTGTTGTGCCCAGGTCCTATGGATGAAGCAAATGCTCCAAGACTTTAACATTCATTTTGATGCTTCTCCTATTTTCTGTGATAATACTAGTGCAATTAATCTTTCATATAATCCAATATTGCATAGTAGAGCTAAACACATAGAAGTCCGCCATCATTTTCTCCGTGATCACATTGTCAAAAAGGATATTTATATCACACATGTGGATACGGAAAATCAGTTGGCTGACATTTTCACTAAACCGCTTGCTAGAGATCAATTTAATTTCATTAGGTCAAAATTGCTAATAACCTCTCTTGATGATGTTGAATTGCTCTCTAATTAGCTGGTTACATGTTATGTGTGTTGCTCATGCTTATAAATGCCTTGTTTGCTTAAAATGCTTGTTTTTGATAAATATCTCTATTGGTTTTATCTCATTTTCGGGTATTTTTCGCAAAACGAGTTTTTATCGACAAATAGTACACTATGATGATGAGAATGTGCCTAAATGTGTTTAAAATACATCCTAGATCCCTCAGAAAAATTGCCCTAGGTCGTATGAGGCTAGGACTAGATTTTAGGATTTCTCACATCAGGGTTTTTGTCGGCCGAGTTGGAAACTCGGCCGATCGGTCGGGCGCAGGGTGTCTGTACACTCTGTCGGCCGAGTTTCCCCACCCTGGAACTCGGCCGATCGACGGCAGACGGGTTTATATATATAGGATTCGGCCGACTTGCTCCCTCTCAACTAGAGCAAAGTCGACCGAACCCTAGCCGCCCAAGCCCGACTCCTCCTCTCCTGGTCTTTTCCTCCCTCTCTCCGGCCGTTCTTGCCCCCAAAACGGCCCCCTTGTGTGCCCTAGCTGCTTGTACGGTTCCGTTGCTACGTTTTTCTCCGTGTGGATCGGCGCCCTTCTCTCCGTTTCTTCTCCGATGAGGTCGCAACGTCGGAAACGCGCCGTTCCCGCTCCTGCTCCTTCGGTTCCTCTAGCTCCGAGGTATATGTCCTTTGACAACCTCTCTTTCGTGGACAATACCGCGGTTGCACGGTATAAAGAGCTTCTCCCTCGATCTCCTTTTCCTTTTCGTGCTCTTTATCAACCGCATTGTTTTCACGCCGATCTTTTTGAGGCGAGTCAAGTGTTTCGCACACACCATCTTGACGCCTTTAGCATCGAGGATCTAAAATTTCACAATCTCAAGTATAGCACCAAGGCTGTCCGCGAATTCTACGCAAACTTGCGGTGGAATTACGACACTTTGGTTCCTCCCTCGGATACCTCGATTGTCTTAACCTCTATGATCGCCGGACAACCGTTTCATATCACCGAGCGATCCTTTAATCTTTACCTAAATGGCAACGTCGGCACGGCCTCTTGGACCACCTCATATCCCGATTATTTCGATCTTTTGCGTCCCGAGGACATCTATAAGGCACTCGAGATAGACTTGTCGGATATTCACAAATTCCTCAAGCTTCCCGAGTTTCCTTATAGAAAGAAGGGCACCCTGCCTTCTTCTGCTCTGTCCTCTCCTCGCCGTGTGTTGGCGTTTGTTCTTAGTTGCAATGTTCACCCAAAGAAAAACCAAACGGACATAGCCGAGAACACTGCCATGATGATGTATCTCCTCTTGAACAATCATGGGGTCAAATGGGCACGGTATATCCTGCACCATATGACATGTTTTGATTCTGGAAAGAACACGAAGGGCACCCATCTTCCTTATCCTGCCCTAATCTGTGGACTTTTCCAGTTTGCCACTGGTAAATCTCTTTTCACTGATTATCTCTACCGACCTGATCGAAAAGGGGTTTACATCAGTGAGACCACTCTCCAGAAGAGTGTCCCTACATCTGGTGCATCATCTTCTTCTGCTCCACCACCACCACAACCTCCATCATCATCGGATGCACCTCCTCCTCCACCATCATCAGCTGCACCACCACCTCCTGAGCCATCTTTCCAACCTCCTCCACACCCGGCTTTTGCCGATTTTCATGTTTCCAATGAGGCCCTCATGGGGTATCTCATGCATCAGCAAGCCTACAACATGCAGGTCCAACACCATCTTCATGAGGATCTCTGTCATGTCATGTCATCCATGTCTCTCTCCTGCCCGCAGCCCTACCCCACCTACCAGCCCTACCCCGGTGACGACTACGCTTCTTATGCGTATAGTCAGTTCTATCCACCTCCACCACCCTCTGCTTCCGCTGACCACTCTGCAGGTGGATACTCTCACCCTTCCCCGGTGTTGGCGCTTCCAGGTGGACGCTTGTCCGAGCTACTGGCCCAGTACACCTCGACTGCTCCTCCCATTGAGATAGCTTATGAGCTCCATGCTCTGGGCATGTCTTGGGCTGAGCAGAGCGCGAGATGGCCTGGACGTGCTTTTGGTCCTACAGACGAGGATATGCCAGATCAGGACGATGCCGAGTCAGATGAGGCGACTGCGACAGATGCTGATACGGATGCTGACGATGATGATGCTGCTGATGAACAGGCTACACCGGCTGATGCCCCTCCTTCTGATGGAGACGAGGACTACCAGCCCGATGAGGACATGGATGCTGCTGTTGATGACGTCGACATAGATTAGTATAGCTTAGAGTAGATGTGTCTAGTGTAGTCTCGCATGACCATGTCATTTTCTTTAGGGACTATGTTTGTATCATCTATATTAGGCACATTATCTGAGATGTACTATGGCTTTTCCGCTTGTCCTTGTAGCTTTTGGTTTTATGTTTTGGATACATTTTGTATGACTTATCTTATCATGTAATCCATATTTTGATGAATGACAGTTGGTTGTTTTCATGAATTATCTTTGTGCTTCTCTGTCTTAATATGCTATGTTTGATTGAGTGTTTTGGAGAAGACCTGGTTTGTATGCTCTTCTACCCCCCTGCCTTTTTGAGATGACAAAGGGGGAGAAATATACCTCAATCATATTGCCATCATATTGCTTTTAGTGCTTGTATGGTTCTTTTCTTGTCTTTAAAACTTATATATCTTGACTTGGCTAGAATCATACAATATATATATGCTATGGCTGTTTGTGTGTTAACTAACAATGCAGGGATGAGTAAGCATGAATTGAGGGGGAGCATTACAAGACTGATCATATTTGCATCCCCTTGCAATTCTCTAAGCAAAGGTATAATTTTCATATTCTTTTCAATATGTTGAGGAATGGTTTGTCATTGTCAAAAAGGGGGAGAATGTTGACCTAGGTGTCGCATATTGCCCATATTTTGATAATGACTTAACCATTCCATTCATATGTATCTAACATTTCTAATTGAGATCATTGCAGACATTAGATACAAGAAAAGAATCAAAATTCACTCAAAGCTACTCTCCCGGCACATGCAAAACATGTGACTTTCACCCGCTTTGTAATATAGCCCTTAGAGGCTTAGAGCAATTTTTGTAATCACTTAAATTCATGTTTTGCATTGTATCTAAGATGGATAAAATGATTGGAACTCAAAAATCCATCATTTATACAGTTTTTGGAAATTCCAAAATACCCCTTAACAGGGATTTTGTCGGCCGAATTACAAACTCGGCCGATCCATGTATTGAGGAATTTTCTGGGCTGTCGGCCGAGTTTCAATGCCAGGAAACTCGGCCGATCCACTGGTCAGTCAAAACCAAAGGATGACTGATCGGTCGAGTTTCCCCCTGGAAACTCGGCCGACAGATTCCCTGTTGGTTTTGTCACCTAGTGTGTCGGCCGAGTTGCCTTTATTGAAACTCGGCCGATCGAACTGTACTGGAATGCAGAAAAAGCAATTCCAACCGTTGGAGAAGTTGGTGGGACTCAAAATAGATCCGTTGCAAGTTGTAAAACGGCTAGTTTGTGCCACTTAACTCACCCAACCTCAAAGGGACACCCTCAACTATAAATAGGACCTCTTGGACTTCATTCCAAGGTTGCTCATTCACATATGCTTGGTTCTATCCTTAGTTGAGTGGTTTCCAACCTTTGAGCCCCCTTTCTCTCTCTACCTTCAATGCAAAAACGTGAGTAAGAGTGAGTTAGGATCCCTTTGTAAGAGAGCTACCATTTGTTCATTGTAAAGCTCTCCATCTTCATTCTCCCACCTCCATTCCATAATGAAGATTGTTTGAAGCTACTTCTTCGAGTGAAAGAGGAGTTGCTGCTGTTCTTCTCCGAGTGAAGGGGAAGATGTGTTGCTGATCTTCAAGGGTGAAGATTGATCGTTGCTCCAGCTCCCTTGGTGGAGGGAAAACGTGAGCAAGCTCTCCGAGTGAAGGAGAGGTGCAAGGCGAAGGGCAAGCAAGATAGGTAATTCCTTCAAGGCCGAAGACCAGAGCAAGAGTGGGTAAGTCCTTTAGAGAAGGCGGAAGACTACTTGCTTGGTGGGTAAGTCCTTGGTGAGGTAGAAGATCTTGGCTTGTTATATAAGACCTTGGATGGTTGGTTGTTGTAGCTTGTAATCTTATTTTTGTGAGAAATATAAGAGCCTCAAGTTACAAATCCTAGAGCCTAACCAACTCTAGGTAGTGGACTGACTTGATCCTAAGTTTAGGACGAGGAACCACTCTAAACCACCTGTCCAAGTGCATGTTTATCCATATCTCTTACCCTTGCTATGAATGCTAGCTTAGGACATCAAATTACTGTTTTGTTTCAAATTACACTCGTAATATAATTTGGTGGTTTAATCTATCTTGTGAAGTTTGTGAAGCTCTATTCAACCCCCCCCCTTCTAGAGCCCATTGATCCAACACACTCATGGGAAGAGTCCCATTGAGTTCGGGAGGAAGAAAGGAAGGTTCCCGACCCTGGTTTGTTGGGGTTTTATCCTACCTTCATGAAACGCCCAATTGGGCTAGGAGTCAGGTTGTGATGAGGATTGGGAACCCTAACAGGGACCCCCCATATCCTATATAAGGACCATTACTCGAGTCCTCATCCGCTAGAGATCTCGGGCGACCAACTATTAGGCCCTAGCACCCTCTCCCTCTCTTGATCCCTCTTGCTCCGACGAGACTTAGTCGTGGCGCCACCACATTGCTCGAGTGAAGAACAGGAAGGAGACGACGTGCAGTCGTCATTCGATCGGGGATCACAGTGAACCTCTGCGGGATCTGACGGAGCTGAAGGGCGGTCGGTTTAGTTGGGTTACATCAACACGGATCGCTGGATTAGAGTCCATCGTGGACCTCAGTAGGACCCAACGGACCAGGATTTGGGGCACGCGTGCAAGAAAGTGAGTGGATCTGATTGACGTGGAGTGTCAGATCGTTCGGTAGACTAGTGGCGCGTCGATCTAACGATCAAGGAAATTCAATAATCTCACTCTCTGCCCAAATAATCTAGAAAAGGATTTTTCTTGGTGAATTCATAGAAATTACTAGGAATGTCTAATGGAAAAACATTATACATGAAAGTTGTGTAGAAAAATATGAGGAATCTGATAAAAATACTTTGAGAACCTGGTTCTACTCCATTTTGCAAATGTACCTTAATTTGCTAGTAAAATGTATTAAAAGTTAATGAGAAACCCTAATTGAATATAAAGGGTGAATTTTGGTGAATTAATAGGTTAAATTGATAAGCTTTACCATGTTAATGATAAAGGTGGTTTGTTTATCCATTTTGAATCCAAGGTTGCCTAATTTAGAGTTTAAATCCATAAAAGAAGATAATCTAAATGGAAACCCTAATTTGAGATAAAAGAGGAGAAAAATCATATTTATTTGAATTAAGGAAATAAGATGCTTAATAAAGATCCTGAACTTGTTAAGAGTACTAAAATGAGAAATTAAGGGTTTTATGTAGTTTTGATAAATTAAGGATCATAATATTGAAAGAGGAGGTAAAAACCCTAATTTCCAAGGAAACCCTAAAATTGGAATTGAAATCCTAAGTAATGTGATGAAATTGGATCAATATTAATAAAGGGAAACTGGCACTTTTATTTTAGGATTTCTATTCATCATTGCTTGCTTGATTGGGTTTCCCTACATATTTGATTCTGTCTTGAAATCTGCAATCAAAGGTATGTGGTTACACTTATGAATAGTCGCTCTAGTTTCACGGCGATTCCCGAACATTTTATCGGTTGCTTGAAAAATAACTATTGGATGTCTATTTATTTCATGAAAATATAAAATGACTATGATTATCACCATAAATATACATATAACTGGCTAGAGCCGGGTCCACCTCTATTGCTTTGAAAAGGCTAAAAAAGGGGTAATCCTAGAGCAAGGTCTAGGTTACCGTGAGTTAGAAATTGGGCTACCCACGTGTAGTGCCATGAGACTCTTTAGCATACCATGAGTTAAGGAGTGGTCTACCTATGTGTAGTTCCATGTGACTCAACCGTAGAAACTGGTTCACCTGATAGGTGGATCATGAGGGGTTTAATAGGGATCTACCATAAGGAAGGTAGTATCCAGGTCCACTGTAGGGACAACACGGAAGATAGGGTACTCATGGATTGTGGAGTTATATTTAAAATGTAATCTTGGTTGTTAAATGATTAATTGAATGATTATGTTTTTAACATATTTGCATGATTATTGTTTCCCCCACATACCAGCTTTGGCTGATCGATGTTTTGTTTGTCGGCGATTTAGGTACAAAATCCCAAAAAGGACAAACAGTAAAGTGGCACATTGTGAATTCACAAATTAAAGAACAAGTAGGCTTTAGTTAGATTAGTTCAACTATGGATAGAGATTTAGAAATTCCAACTTTTCAAAGGAATGCAAAATTTTATTTATTCAGCTTTTCAGTATAGATTGTGGAAATTTAATAATTGTTCTTGGTTAATTGTCGAACCTTTGATCCGGAAATTATGGGTGCGGCTTTGACCTCTCGGTCTCCCTTAATTGGGGGTTACCCGAAGGTGGGGTCGTAACGTCTGGTTTTATCTAAATCGTAGCCAAACAGATTTGGTCTACTAACAACTATGGAGTCGGTCTAGAAAACTCCTCTAGTTCCCTCCACCGGGTAGATAATATAGAAGCACATCTAAGTTATTTCTGACTGATGACATCTACCACTCTTTTTGCCTTTCATGGGTGGTATGCGATGATGAAATTGTAGAGTTTCATATATTCCATCCACCATCTCTACCTTAGGTTGAGGTCTTTCTGAGTCGGGAGGTACTTCAAACTTTCATGGTCGGTTTAGATTTCAAGGGTAGAACCATATAGATAGTGTATCTAGATTTTCAAGGCATGTATGATTGCCACTAACTCTAGATCATGTGTCGGTTAGTTCACTCCATTCGGCTTGATCTGTTGGAAGGCATAGGAAACAACAAGTTTATTCTACTCTAGCACACATCGAAGCCCCATCTTGGATGCTTCAGTGAAGATCATGAAACCCTCATTGCCAGACGGTAGAGTCAACACAGGTGTTGTAATCAGTTTTTCCTTCGACTCTTAGAATTGGGCTTCACATATCTCAGACCATACGAACTTCTCATACTTATGAGTGAGCTTTGTTAGGGGTAAGGCGGTCTTTGAGAAATCCTTGATGAACTGTCGGTAGTACCCGAATAGTCCTAGGAAGCTACAAATCTCAGAAGGGTTCTTCAATGCTAGCCAGTCACGCATAGTGAACACCTGAGTAGGATCTACTGAGATAGTCCCTCCAGAGATGATGTATCCAAGAAACATGAAGTAATCTATCCAAAACTCACATCTTGAGAACTTCCCTAAGAACTTGTGCTTCCTCAAAATATCAAAGGCTCTAACCAAGTGGTCACAGAGTAAACTAGAATGTCGTCTATGAACACTATAACAAAGGAGTCAAGGAAGGGTTGGAACACAATTTTCATAAGGTTCATAAACACACTTGGGCATTGGACAACCCAAATGGCATGACAAAAAACTCATAATGCCCATAGCGGGTACAGAAAATAGTCTTTGGGATGTCTTCACTCTTGACTTGCAACTAGTGGTATCCGGACCTTTTTTGAAAAGACTCGCACAGACTTGAGCTGATCAAACATGTCATCTATACGAGGTGACATATACTTATTTTGATGGTAGGATATTTTATCATCCTATAGTCAATACACATGTCGAGTGATCCATCCTTCTTCTATATAAAGAGGAGTAGTGCTCCCCATGGTCAGGTGCTAGGCTTGATAAAACCCTTGTCTAACAATTCATGCAGGTGCTTTTTCAGCTCAAGCAACTCAGCGGGGGCCATCCTATAAGGTGCCATGGAGATAGGGTTCGTTCTGGGAGCTAATTATATCGAGAAGTTCACCTCCCTCTGTGGAGGTAGGCCAAGTGAATCATCTGGGAACACATCTTCATAGCCCCAAACTACCTCTATTTCCTCTAAGGGATGCACCCTAGGTCCTGGATCAGTAACTACTACTAGGAATGCCTGGCAACCTTTGGCTATCATATGTTATTCCTTTAAGGCTGACACATATATGCTAGTGGTAGTGTCCTTTCTACCTCTAATGGTTAAGAGTGGGTGACCAAGTCTCTTTATTACTATCTTCTTTTCTCTACAATATATTTGGGCTCTATAGGTGTAAAGTCGATCCATGCCAATTATCACATCAAAGTCATTCATATCCAACAAAATTAAGTCGATAGGGAATTCATTATTCATGTGCCTAATAGATATGACTGGTTTATTTAAAAGAGACGTTAAAATATGACCACTCGGGGTAGTGACATCCAACACATATTCTAAATCCTTGAAATATAGACAAATCATAGTTGCAAATTTCTAGAAATGAGAGCATTAGTAGAACCACAGTCAAACAGATCCTTCACACTTTGTCCAGTAATCTCAAGAATGCCTAAATTGTTTTCATGACTGTCAAACCATTATTGCATTACATAATTAAAGATAGGAAAATAACTCTAAGGGTTATTACCCTCTATATATCAGTTAGAATTGGCTTGAGCCTCTTCATTTTTGATGGAGAAAACTTGAGTCTGTCGACGTTTCCCTAAAGGTGGGGCTACTCCTAGTGGGATTGTAATTGTTGGGTGTGTTGTAGCCATTGGCTGGGCCACCACATGGCCTTATCCTCTCGAGTCGGGGAGGGGATAGTTGGCTCTGATGTGTTCCTCTTGCTGGCATCAGTAGTACACCTATTTATCATGGAAACACCATCCAACATGCTTTTTCCCACATGTGTGATACTCAGAATAACAATTCTGTTGGCAAGGTTTTCCTTTTCCCCTATTCCTTCCATTTCCATGATGGCGACCTTGGTTCAGCCTGCTATCATTCCTCAAGCTAGAGCTTCCTTCGGTGAAGACAAGATAACCCTTGGGTTGGTTCAATTGTGGCTAAAAATCTTCTCCATGTCTAGAGTAAAGTTGAGGGCTTCAGTGAAGGTTGCGGGCTTGCTTTCCATGACATGGGGTTTGATTGCAGGGTGTAGACGTTCTACAAAATGGTCTACCCTTCTTTCTTCAGTCAACATGTAACCAAAATTATCTAAGAGGAGAAACTTGTGAGCAAATTTTTCCACATTCATGTTCCCTTGGGTCAAGAAGGTGAACTACTTTTCCTTCTCTTTCTTGGAAGAGGAGGGTATGAATCTTTCT
Organism: Alisma plantago-aquatica; assembly: GCA_963693085.1. Classification (NCBI taxonomy): domain Eukaryota; kingdom Viridiplantae; phylum Streptophyta; class Magnoliopsida; order Alismatales; family Alismataceae; genus Alisma; species Alisma plantago-aquatica. Next base: position 637,202,867 of record OY856409.1, on the reverse strand, counting down.
GAGAAGAGTGCATGAATATTTTCCCATGCAATTGGTTCTTAAATCAAATCTCGGAGCATGATGTGGTTTTCCCATCATAACTTAGCCACTCCCTCAAGAAGGCATGTGGCGAAGAGGACTTTCTTATTTGTCTACACTTACAAAATACAAAAGCCATTTTCCACTACCAGAAGCCAAGCATCAGCCTTGTCGACCACCTCAGTTTTATCTTCACCCCAGAACTTTACAATATTCATCTTAATAAAATCTAGTATGGTAGCTCCAAAGTGAGGGCGGACAGGTATGGATTCTCCATTCTCATTCTGAGCAACATCCCTAAGGGTGAGGGCACTTATGTCTTCATTCATCTTCTTCTTCTTCTCTAACCAGATCTTCTCAGGAGTTTGTGTTACCATTGGTTCGAATGCTGGTCCAGAGTCAACAACATGACTGGGATCATCCCTTGCTTCATTTTTAGACATGGGTTCATCTTCGAGTCGAGGTTTTCCTTTCGGGTTTGATATGTGGAAGGGGATGGGTTAGGTTCAAAGCCTTTCTACCCAGAGGCTTCACCTTCTTTCTTTCTTTTCTTAGAGAATTTTCCTTCCATAGACCTTCTCTTCTCTGAGGAGGGCCTCTTCTTATGAGAGGTTCTCAGTCCAGGGTATTCATCCCGATTGACATTCTTACCACGGGCCATGTTGTTTCACATAAGTAAACTTCATTAACCACAGTTTTATAACTTAGGATATATAAAATACACTTATATCCATGACATCTTGTTTACATGTATTTAATTGTTTGGTGGAGGATTCCATAACCCTTGTCATCCATAACCTCAGTACATAGAGGAGGTCAAGAGAGAAGAAACTTTAGGTACAAAGGGTTTGTTCAGAGGAAGGAGATAGAGATGGGATGAAAGTAGATGAAAAATCCTAGAGGTATCATATTTTGAATGAAATCCTCAACTTTGGCCATGCTAGAAATATGTTTCCAGGAGTCCTCATAAATTGACTAGTAGGGCGGAGGAAAATATTGCCAACCCTTAGCTCGTGGTCCATTCTAGACACCTCTATCTTTGGAAAACACTCTAATAACTCCCTTTGGGCTCTACTGAATTTTTAAATTTAATAATTATTAGGGATTATATGGAAACTCATGCTTTGATACCAAATCTAACAACCCCTCCCTATGTTATCCCCAAAATAGGTGGACTGAGAGGGCAAGGGTTGTAAATATAAATACTTGATCTATGGTTTCACACATAATTAGAAATAAATAATACAAGATAAAAATATTTTCATCAATGTTTACAAAAATATGGATTCTAAGATTCCACCCAAGAAATATACCATCTATTTATATCCTCTAGGAATTATTCTTTTTGTTTACTTTCAATGTCATCTTTTCTTGAATGCCCAATTTCTAGGAAGCAGTAGATGATCCTAAAAACATTGAAAATCAAAACATTCAATAAGTATAACATGTTATACTGGTATGTGGGGGGAACAAAATATTTGCACATAGGTGTAACAATCTATCAGCCATACCAACAATTATGATTAATAAAAACAAACAATTTTTTCTTGTTTAATCCCACCACTGTTATCCTCTTTTCTCAATGGTGTGCCCTCTCTAGGGGGACTTTGTATGGGGACCCTCTCTAAGGAATTTTATCCTTGAAGTAGACAGTTTCCATAACCATCCCTCACCCGGGCTTGGTTACATTCATGGGCCATCCTTTTCGAGCTTCTGCTCTAGTCATCCCCATGATGAAACTAATTACCCAAAAGTCCTATAACTCACCAGAGATCGATATAGGGTTTAGGTGGTATGTTCCATAGTGTTTTAACCATAGTAACTTTATAATTTGTAGGAAATAAATAAACAAGAAATCTTTAATTTCCAAATCATATAGAAAAACTCTAGGAACCCACGTGAAACTACAATAATTATTCTTAGGTGTAGCCACATACCAAATTCAAGAATAACCACACAAGCACCAAGAAACTCAACATCAAAGTCAAAGCATAACACCCATGTGTTATTATTTTATACAAAACCTACCATTAATGACTGACTTGGGTTCCAAGCAAGGGTTTTGGGTCAACTAAGGACTTTGTTAAGTTTTTGTCTTTCTAAACCCTAACTAACACTTTTCATGTTTCTTTAGGTTACAAACCCTAATCTTCACATTAATTGCACTTTTAATCTCAAGGAAACCCTAATTCATCATTTAATGAGTTATTAATCTTAAATTCGGTCCAAGTTACCCTTTTTATCTATAAAGGTCAAACCTTGATTATTAAGAACAATTGAATGCATTAAAATCATCAAAACCTAAATATAAGGGTTTCTTTTCATTTAACACATTAAAGTTTGCAACTTTGAACACTTTTTGAATTTGAAGTAGATGAAGGTCAGGATTATATATTTTTTGAATTGCCTACATTTTTATGATATGAATTCATATAATATATTCCATCATTGGATATTCTTATGATTTACTATGATTTTTATCAATTATATATATATTGGCCAATCGCATGTCACCACCTAGGCAGACAGCCTCAGGCCCCACCCTGCCAGCTTGACTAGGCTGGCCAATCTTTTCTCTCCATGTCAACAGCCCGCTCACATGGAAGACTGACTAAGACAATGAGTAAAAAAGGTATAAGGACCAGACTAGACTTACCTCTAAAAGGTGCACACGAGGGCAAAGTCGTCTTTTGCCTACAACCCTTCTTCAACCTCAAATAGTCTTATTCATGAACCAGGAAGTCAACCCGTGGGTTGACTCTGGGAATCTCATCTTCTAAGCTTCAAGTGAAGGTGCTTACACCTTTGCCTAGGCACCACAAATCGAGGGATGTCTCAATTTCTCCGATGAAGGTCTGAGATGTTGGGAAAAAAAAGAAGAATTCTAGAAAAGAAGTAGGGAGAGGTGAGGGTGGTGGTATGGATTTGTTGTGCAATTGAGGCTAGAGAATTACTCGCGAAGATCGCCCGGTGCTATGGAGTTGATTTTTAGTTTCCTAGAGGGTCAATACCCTTATATATACACTCCTGTGGTGGTGGAGTTCATCTTAGGGTGGGAGATTAGGTGATTATCGTAGAAGCCTTAACCCTAGGTGAAATTTGGCATAGGTTTTTTCACAATGATCTCGAGAATTCATTGGGATGTTTTACCAATATGCTTATGCACTGGATCATGAGGAATTCACTTTTGTAATTAATTAGTTTGAGTTCCAGTTTCCTTTTCTGGCCGAGCTAGAGGATTAACGTGCTGCCATTGGGTTTGCAGATCAAATAATCCTCATCGCGCGTGTAGATTAAAAGCCAACTAAAGGAAAATTGAAAATAATGTGACATTTAATGTTATTCCTTCCAATTTACCGGTGAAGATTCAAAATCTAATTCATCAAATTATCTCTAAAGGGACCTCTCAAATTCTCTGGGAAGGCAAGCCATTAGAGCCTATGCAAGCAACTCAAGGAGTCTGTCAAGGAGATCCTCTAAGCCCTTACTTGTTTGTTCTCTGTATGGAGCGTCTGAGCCAATCGATTCAAAAGGCAGTCCTAGATGGCTCATGGAAACCAATCCGCCTCTCCAAAGATGGTCCTCCTCTCTCTCACATTTGCTTTGCTGATGACCTACTGCTGCTAGGTGAAACGACCAGCGCACAAGCTACAATCATGAAGAAAATTATGAAGGAATTTGCTACAGTCTCCGGCCAGAGTATCTCTTCTACCAAATCAAGATGCTTCTTTTCCAAAAACACATCGCCAAGAGACAAAAGATTCATAAGCAGGTCCCTTGGGATCCCTTCCACCGAGGATCTTGGTAGATATCTCAGTGTGTCCATCCTCCACCATCATGTGAATAAGCTGACACACTCAAGCATTCTGGAATCCCTCAAGTCTAGAACCAACAGCTGGGTTGCTAGACATCTCAGCCTCACTGGCAGGACTACCCTAGCTAAAGCCACATTACAATCGATACCGGCTTACACAATGCAGACTATCATCCTCTCGCCAGGCCTTTGCGACGAGCTAGACAGACATGTCAGGAATTTTATTTGGTTTGGAAACTGGGATCAGTGAAAGCTATCCTTAGTTTCTTGGAACAAGATCACATCCCATAAGGATGTCAGCGGTCTCGGTGTAAAAGACGCTCGCGATCAAAATCAATCACTAATGCTCAAGAATGTATGGACCTATCTCACTTGCCCTTCCAAGCTGTGGGTACAGGTTATGAAAGGTAAATACCTTCGTAATGGAAAAGCCAAGAGTGGTTCTTCTTCCACTACCTGGAATTTCATAAAAAATCAAAGTACATCGATTCAAGCTCTCAGCATGAAGATCATTAACAATGGGAACGATTCCAACGTCTGGCACGACAAATGATTTGACAACCATAGCATTGCCTCCCAATACCCAAATACTCTGATTCCTTTTGAGCTGGCCGATCTCACAGTGTCTTCAATGATGAGAACCACGGGTCACTGGGATACAAACTTCATCCACTCGTATCTTCCTCAAGAGTGATGGATGAAAATACAAAGACTTCCACCCCCACGTCCGGAGGCTGAAGATGACAATTGGTGTTGGCCCCTTGAATCCTCTGGAGATTTTTCAACCAGATCATCTTATAGATGGATCTGCAAGGACAAAGAAACACACACAGTAGGTCCCTGGAGAGATATATGGTCACTCAAAGCCCCAGAGAAAATTAAAACCTTCCTTTGGCTCCTGGCTCATAGGTCATTGTTGGTTAACACAGAAAAGATCCGTCGTCACCTTGATGTCGATCCAATCTATCTGCAATGTAACAATGCTGAAGAATCCCTGCTCCATTGTCTACGAGACTGCACACGTAGCAAAGAAGTTTGGCTGAAGCTCAACGTTGAGGCATCCTTCTTCTCGTACAATCTTGAAGACTGGATAGTGGAAGTAGTCAAACACTGCCACCGATCCATAAGCTATGGCGTTGCCGTATGGCATCTCTGGACGGCCCGCAATGAAGTCATCCATTCTAATATCAGAACTCCTTCTTTAGTCCTGGCTAAATTCATCACTGCAAGAGCTTCCACGAATACTTCCCTGCAGAATATTGGACACGCGGGTCCTGCAAAACCATTTCTCCAGCACCTACATGCCCTAGAGGAGGCCTCTTTTCTTGTTTTTGTAAACGTCGCCTTCATGGCTCAATCTGGAAAAAGCTCAGTCGGCATTCACATTACTAACATGAATGGCCATTTCATTCGAGGTCTTGGAACCTACTCCTTTGCCGCTAATCCTTTGGAGGCTGAATTCCAAGCGCTCATCCTTGGCGCCTCAACGGCTTGGTCTATGGGTCTGAACAAAGTCCTCTTCCTCTCAGACTCTGAACAGGCTATCCATATGCTTACAGGTGCTTGTACCACCTTTGTGAAGCTTCTTCCTTTCAAGAGGCTTCTCTCAAACACCAGTCCCCGGAATAGCCACTTTCTTTTCCTTCCCAGAAAGTTTAACACTGTTGTTGATGCTATTGCAAAACATGCTCTACATAGAGCTATGTCAGTAGACTTTTCTAATAAGCCCCTATGGCTTAATCAAAACCTCTCTATCTGTATTGATAATTTGCGGGCTAGCTTAGCCAGTCATTAATAAAATTTTAATTTTTCCAAAAAAAGGGGATATTATAAACTCCATATTTCCTAATCCTCTTATCCTTTTGATCCCAAATTTTTAGGGAAAGTCTTAAATGACTTAACCTACTCATGTGCAAAGAATTGGGTCATATTCAAAAAACAAAAGTATATTTTCTTAATATCAAAGTTATCCACTTTAAAGGCATATTTAATGCATTTAAACATATATTTTCCTTTCTTTCTTTTCCTTTTTATTTTTTTACTTTTCTTTTTATTAGACAGCATGTGCAACTAAAAACCACTCTATTGTAGACATCCATGCACTTTCTACAAAATTCTACATTATTCTTAAACATATTCAATTAATATTCTTTTTCTTTTTCTTTTTACTTATTATGGGGTTTTTCTCTTATACTTTTCCCTCTTTATCCTTTATTGGTTTAGGGAAAACCACAAAATCCATTATTCATGGGAAATTTGCAAAGAATCCCATTTTGTAAAACAATGCATACCAATTTCCAAACAAGCCCTTTTTCATAGATAAATTGCATAATAGTACAAGAAAAATTGAGGTTATAACATTTTTCATCCAACTCCTTTTCTAAAAACCAATTAAGCTAAGATATTGATTATGGGAAAGGTTCTTTTTGAAATATATAATATACATGACCTACATCCATTGTATTTATGGGAAATGTAACACTAAAGGATTTATAATATAATACTAACATCTTTATGGAATGTTCACAAAAGAAAATGAAAAACAGACTCCATTCCCATGACCATGATCATAACCCATGATTTTTTTTGAATGTAAAATCAAATTGAAATATTGGAAAGGACATAGAAATATATGAATTCCTCTTTAACTAAGGCACATAGATATTCTAATTTGAAATTGTAGTCATATCCCTTTTGCATATCATGCATGTATGAAATCAAGGACTCACATTTCTGAATATTTTTTAACCTTCTCTTCAAGAGTCAAAATCATATTTGTTTATGAAGTGGCACAATTGGTATTATTAAATTTTAAAGTAAGGCCCACTTGTTTGTGGAATTATGCTTCCAAAAATCCACTACTACAGAAATAGCATTCAGTGTCGCTTTTCTGGGCGTCGGTTATTAAGGAAAACCGACGCCTATCATATAAGGCGTCGGTTGTTTAAGCAAACCGACGTCTATATTCGAAGACCAGCCAGACACGGGTACCGCTTTGTATTAAGCGTCGGTTGTTTATAAAAAACTGACGCTTAAAGTCGCCCGCGAAATCCATTTTTTGATAAAAAAAAATAGTGTCATTGTCAGCTTCGGTTATATACCTAGAAAACCGACGCCTATGTGCGATGAAAATTTGCGCCGAAAATGTCACTTTCAGCGTCGGTTATCCTTGTATAACCGACGCTGAAGGTGGTTCCCGCCAAACATTTTCATGAAAATATCGTCCAATTGGACGTCGGCTGTTGCAAACAACCGACGCTAAAGCTGTTTAGGCGTCGGTTGTTGTAAACAACCGACGCTATTTGGGAACTTATAACCCGCGATCGCCCGACTCTTCCCCTTTCTTCTGTTTCATTGCTACCCTATTTCCCTGTTGCGGCGATTTCTCCGGCGATTTCTCTGCTGCTGCTGCTAGTTTTTCTCCGGCGCTTCTCTCCGGCGCCCCATCTCCGGCGTCCCCTCTCTGGCCCCCCTCTCCGGTGCGTTTCTTCTCCGCCGCCCCTGCTGCCCGCCCCTGCTACTCCAACCGCCTGCGCCGCCGCCACGCCTGAGAACCGGCGCCGCCGCCACGCCTGGTGCCCACCTGCCTGCCCACCGCCGCCCTAGCTCCTTTCTTCCTGCTCATGCCCGGCTCCATCCCCTTCTTCCTGCTTCGACCACCACTGCTGGAAAAGGTATGTAAGCTGCTTTCAGTGATTAATGATTGGTACTACTGGTTTCCTTATATACTAGTAATGCATGATTAGTTTTACTGATTTCCTTGCTACTTTCAGTGATTAATGATTTGTACTATTGGTTAGTATTACTTTAGTGATTACTTTAATTCAACAATTCATAGTTTGTTATTTACAATTACTGACCTGCTTGCCGATTTTAATGATTAGAGATACTGATTATTAGTAAGTATTGATGAATACTTAGTTAATTACTGATTTGTTGATTAGATATGTATAGAAGTTCCTTATAAATATATTTTTTATATACACATACATGTAATTTTGTATAAAATACATGATGTAGTGTGATCTTAAATCCTAGAGTGTACCCCTTTTGTTCTATGATGGTACCTATGACCCTAAATACATCCATAAGGGTCTATTGTATCCTAAAGAAGATTTATTTCTTACTTCTGCCCTAATTTTTATATGGATCTTAATCTTATATCTCTTACTCATAAATAAGGAAATATCCTCCCTTATGACCACCTTGATGTGTATGTCCCATATAATCCACATGTTGGACCCTAATGATACAAATTTTTTATGTTGAAAACGAATGTATGTTTCAAGTGTTGAACCTAATGTTGGACAATGTGTTTGTTATAGGTGGTACACATTTATTATATAAGAATGGCATCACATGTGTTTGTTGGCCTAGAAAGTCAACAATCATTGTTCTTTATATTACTTGTACATTGGTATAAATTAGAATGAACAATCACTAAATTATATACTATTTGTATGGAGTTCGGCTTCATTGTAGATATCTATTATTGTGTTTGTTGGCCTAGAAACCCGTCCAAGATTGACTCATTAGGAGTAAATCTTGGATAGTCCCCAGTTTGGGACTGTTCTTGAACACCTAATCTCACTTAGGATGTAAGTGTATAATGTGTATTGGGTTTTCGAGAAAATTTTGGTAGAATTTCCCCGTTTGTTCTCTAAGTACATATGTACTTAGAGAACAGCGGGGAAATGCTACCGAAATTTTCTTGAAAACCCAATACACATTATACACTTACTAGTGAGATTAGGTGTTCAAAGATGGGATAGGTGGTACACATTTATTATATATAAGAATGACATCACATGTGTTTGTTGGCCTAGAATGTGAACAATCATTGTTTTTTATATTACTTGTACATTGGTATAAATTAGAATGAACAATCACTAGATTATATACTGTTTGTATGGAGTCCGGCTTCATTGTAGATATCTATTATTGTGTTTGTTGGCCTAGAAACCCGTCCAAGATTGACTCATTAGGAGTAAATCTTGGATATTCCCCGGTTTGGGACTGTTCTTGAACACCTAATCTCACTTAGGATGTAAGTGTATAATGTGTATTGGGTTTTCGAGAAAATTTTGGTAGCATTTCCCCGTTTGTTCTCTAAGTACATATGTACTTAGAGAACAGTGGGGAAATGCTGCCGAAATTTTCTTGAAAACCCAATACACATTATACACTTACTAGTGAGATTAGGTGTTCAAGGATGGGATAGGTGGTACACATTTATTATATATAAGAATGACATCACATGTGTTTGTTGGCCTAGAATGTGAACAATCATTGTTTTTTATATTACTTGTACATTGGTATAAATTAGAATGAACAATCACTAAATTATATACTATTTGTATGGAGTCCGGCTTCATTGTAGATATCTATTATTGTGTTTGTTGGCCTAGAAACCCGTCCAAGATTGACTCATTAGGAGTAAATCTTGGATAGTACCCGGTTTAGGATTGTTCTTGAACACCTAATCTCACTTAGGATGTAAGTGTATAATGTGTATTGGGTTTTCGAGAAAATTTTGGTAGCATTTCCCCGTTTGTTCTCTAAGTACATATGTACTTAGAGAACAGCGGGGAAATGCTGCCGAAATTTTCTTGAAAACCCAATACACATTATACACTTACTAGTGAGATTAGGTGTTCAAAGAGATGTATTTCCCTCCTTCGTTCTATGATATCATGGTACATCTTGTTGTCCACTTGACTAGGGAAGTGAAAATGTTGGGACCAGTTTTCTTGCATTGGATGTATCCCTTTGAACGATACATGAGCATTTTTAAAGGTGATGTTCGAAACCGTTATCGGCCTGAAGGGAGTATTATTGAAGGTTATGTGGCGAGAGAGGTTATGGATTTTTGCAATGAATTTCTCAGTGGTAATGACACTCCTGATAATGACAAGAATATTGAGGAGGGCAAAGGAATTTTGGGATCACGGGTGAAAGTAATCAGCCGTGAGCCGTTGGAACAAGCTCACTTGTATATTTTACACAATATGGACAAAGTGAGTGTTTATATCGAGGAACATACCAATTTCATAAAGAGACAACATCCTCGAGCAAGTTCAATGTGGCTTGCTAGAGAGCATAATAAGACTTTTACTAAGTGGTTTGAAGATAAAGTCTTACATCAACTATCTCAAACACCAAATGATATTACAGAAACTATCAAATGCCTCACCTTTAAACCAAAACCGAATGTTATGTCTTATGAAGGGTTTGACATTAATGGATTCACATATTACACAAAGTGCCAAGATGATAAGAGTGTCGTCCAAAATAGTGGGGTCACTCTTCAAGTGTCGACTATGTACTTTGCAAGTGCAAAGGATAAGAGTCCACGTGAAGCTAAAATGTCATATTACGGTGTCATTGAGGACATTTGGGAGTTTGACTACATAGATTTCAAAATTCCGCTCTTTAAATGTAATTGGGTTGATAACACCAAAGGAGTTATAGTGGATGAATTGGGTTTCACTTTGGTGAACTTTGAAAAGATTGGCGAGAAGGGTGAACCATTCATATTGGCATCACAGGCGAAACAAATATTCTATATCGATGATCCTGCGAATGATAAATGGTCAGTTGTTCTTCATGGTAAAAGACAGTTCATTGAAGATCCTATAGATGAAGAAGAGTACTATGATAAGTATGATGACTCCAGTCCATTCTCAGTTGGGTTTCCCACTCCACAAAATATTGAAGCTAATGATGAATTATATGTGCGCGGAGATCACAATGAAGGATTGTTAATTGATAAAAGATCACAATTTTAGAGACATGTATGTTAATACAAATGCTAAATGTTTGCCTTTTTCTAGTTAATACAAATTCTAAATGTTTGCCTTTTTCTAGTTAATACAAATGCTAAATGTCTGCCTTTTTCTAGTTAATACAAATGCTAAATGTTTGCCTTTTAAATGACATTTTCAGATGGCTGACCATGATGAGCATGATGTCCATGATGAGCATGAAGTCCATGATGAGCATGCTGTCCATGACGAGCATGGCGAGGATCCTAATGTAAGTTCTAAAACCATATCCTGTATTTCTATAAAATTCATTATCTTCTAGTTATGTCATATATCCTATATTTCTATATTGGGCTAATTTAGTGTGTTTATTTTTGTCAAATTTTAGGTTGATGCACCTGTACCCACTGAAGCACTGGAGCAACTTGATGCGCAGCACCAAACACTTAACAAGAAAAGGGGCATCACTCTGTTGAAGAAGTTATTAGCGCTAAGTGGTAGTGGATCCAAATTGGTGGTGGAGTTTGATAATGGAGGAAATCCAATTGGAGTGAAACGCAATAATTTTGCAAACTATCTTGGGTGTACCACTCGGAGCCATTGTGGTGTTAAGTATGATAATTGGCATAAAGTTCCTCAAGGGAAAAAAGACTTGATATGGACGGATTTATGCGTGAGTTATTATTATTTGCAATTCTATTTTGTAGATTACAAATTCTATTATTTGCAATTCTATTTTGGATACTAGTTAATAACATTTCTATTTTACAGAATCTGTTTGCATTGGATGAGAAGTTGCATCGTAAAAATGTGATGCAACGCGCTGGAAAGATGCTTAGGAATTATAGGACAAATCTGAACAGAGAATACATAAAAGAGGGTGATAAGAAGAAGAAGCCAGCCCTTGAACAATGGAACTTCTTGGACAAAGAAGATTGGGACAATTTTGTTGCTTCAAGAAAATCTGAAGAATTCAAGGTATTAGGCGTCACTCCCAATTTAATTAATATACATTGTATTCACCTATTCAAGATTAACATTTAGTGCTACTAACCAAATCATTAATGTGCATACTAACTAGGCCCTCAGTGACGCACAAAAAGCAAGGCGTGCACTGAATGTGCATGACCACACTATGGGTCCAAAAGGCTATGCAAGTGTTCGCCAAAGACTACAGGCAGAGTCTGCGGCTACTCAGGAGTCTGCTCCTACTCAGGAGTCTGCTACACCCATGCCTCGCCATGATATCTGGATAGCTGGCAGGCAAAACAAGAAGGGTGAAATAAAGAAGCCTGTAACTGCTGAGGCGGCTGCAAAAATGGTAAAATACAACTCTTAGAGAAATCATTTGAATATTGATTATTTGTGGTGTTAACTTACCAATTTCTATTTATGGTGATTAGCGGGAGCTGCACGAGCAGAGGAAACAAGGCACGTTCATCCCTCAGGGCACAAGGGATGAATTGACAGTTGCTCTGGGTAACCCAGAGCATCCTGGACGTGTTAGAGGTGTCGGCGCTGGTGTTGGCATCAAAGCATTCTTTGGGCCATCCCAGCGCAAACCCAGAGCGGGACTTTCTCAAGAAGAGGTAACCTATTCTTTTTTTAGAATGTTACTGCAAAAGGAAATTCATTAATAAGAAGATAATGTTTCTTTTATCCATGTATAGGAGAATAAGAGAGTTGAGGATTTAGTTGCTAAGAAGGTCAACGATGTAGTTGCTGAGAAGGTCAAGGAAGAATTGCTGCGGTGGCAGGCATCGCAGGCTTCCAATACGCCTATGGTGACCCACTCTTTTCCTGATGCACAGACTACAAGTAATCCTGGAGACCCATCGCCTAGCACGTATGCTGTAAGTATTGTTTATGACATTGTAGTTAGTCTTTTCAAGTTGTTATGTTTTCAAGATGATATGTATATATGTATAATATTCTTTACGTAAATTTGTAGGCATTGAAGCCATGCCGCTTAAGAATGCAAGACTACGTTGTTGCAGAGGCACAGGCTTACCCGTCCCTTCCTGGGGCAATGTTTCACGGGACTCCAATGCCACAGGGCTACGTTCGTGTGAGCTCGATATGTGGGTTACCCGATTAGAGAGAAGCTACATTGCCATATCCCCACCCGGATATTGATAGACTTGCTGATGCAGAAGGCGGGGTGATATTGTGGCCCAAAGCAGATGTCATCTACATGACTGAAATTGTAAGATAAATTTACATTGATTTAGACTGTTAATGTGTATATATGATGTCAACTGATCTGAAATTATATGTACAGGTTAAAAAGAAGACACCAGGAGCACCTAGGCCTCCACTTCCACTTCCCGCATTACCCGATTGGGTTCCAACTGACCTAACATACCCGTTAGGTCCTGCTTGTAGGGGAATGGCATGTTGGCTATGGGCACATAATGTACATTGCCCTATAATTATTTCTTTAGATGCAGATTATGCAGGTCAATCATACGATAGCTCTTTATTTATACAAGATATTATTGAGCTGTTTATGTATGATTGGCTGAATACATCAATGATAGAGACATGGATAAGGTGAGATCTTGTTTATACATCCATATACCTTGTGTAAGATCCGGTGATCTGGTTTCTTATATATTAATGCATACGCCTATATGTTTTGTAGCTACTTAGTCGAAGATCATTGCAAACAATTTCCATTTGATCATTTGGGATTTTTGATTCCATCATTGATTAGTTTGGTAGCTAAAGACCCTGATAATGTTCAACAATACTGTATAGATGCTTTTACAATTTTTGGTCAGCAAAAGAAGACGATAATAATAGCTCCATTCAATGTCAAGTAAGTTTACTTTATTTATAATTTGGACTTAAGAAAATTCCATTTTTATTTTGCGTTTTGAGTTATTAATTGTTAACTTCTTACCTCTAGCGGTAGACATTGGGAGTTACTAGTTATTGTCCCCGGGACATTCACTGTTTATTATATAGATCCTGCGGGGAGTACATTGAACCCTAAAATTGGACACGTAATGAGAATGCCATTATTCTGGTGAGAAATATTTCATTTTTATATCCGTTAACATCTTTATTACATTACTATTTACTTATGCAATTTACTGTGTTATATTAACATGTAGGGGTTTAGATGCATTCAAAAAGGCTGGAGGAAAGGTCCCAAGGAAAAAGAACCAGCCAATAAATTGGGAGAACGTACAAGTAAGTTCCCGACTCCCCGACTCCAATGTATATATCATTGATGTGAATTGTGCTTAGTTGTATTATTTTGTATGTTTCAATTTATAGTGTGCTACACAAGACAATGGCTGGGCATGCGCATACTATGTGATGCGATTTATGCAGATGATTATCAAACATGCCGCATTGGACATCGATAGCATACATGAGGTATTATATATAGTCTCATTAGTTAGTATGAAATATATCAATCTTATTTTTATATTATTACTTATATATATACATCATTCTCTTTGCAGGTGTTTAAAATTGACCACACTATAGGTAAATGCTTAAAAAATATACATGCTCCATATACGATGGAAGCATTAAATGAAGTAAGAGAAGAATGGGCAAAAGCCATACAAGCAGTGGCAACTGTAAGATATAATTGGGATGTTGATAGCGATAATGAATGATACTTTGTAAATGAATATTTCTGAATGTTAATACATTTATTTGAATGTTTCTATATGTGTGAATGTGAGAATTGAATTGATGTTTGAATGTATGTACTTGTGTGAAATTTTCCTTGTGACTTTTGCAGGTTTGCGGCCTGTTTGTAGGCTGATATCAATGGATGTCGTAAACCTGCAGTTCAGAAAACTGAACTGTAGGTTCTCATCCTGCTGACCAGCCACAGTAGGCCTGCAAACTGATATGAAAAAAAATATATATAAATAGGCGTCGATTATTTATAGAAAACCGTCTGCAAAGACCTACAGCGTCGGTTATGTATAGATAACCGACGCCTGATGTGGCCAAAGCAGTCCTGGAAATGGCGTCGGATATTCGTATCGAACCGACGCCTATTTAAACAACCAGGCATCAGTCTTTTGGTATATAACCGACGCCAAAAGGGTTCGCGCCACAGAAAACGGCATCATCTAGGACACTTTATGCGTCGGTTATCTACTAAAAGACCGACGCTACATGGAATATAGGCGTCGGTCTTTTAGTAAATCACCGACGCAGAAAGTGCCCTAGATGATGCCGTTTTCTGTGGTGCGAACCCTTTTGGCGTCGGTTATCTACTAAAAGACAGACGCCTATAGGTTAAATAGGCGTCGGTTAAAAAACTGACGCCGAAGTGTTCGACCTTTAGCGGCGCCCACATAGGCGTCGGTCGGAAACCGACGCCAAATGGGGTTAAAAGACCGACGCCAAAGGCCGTTTCTGTAGTAGTGATCTATGTTAAGATATGGATTGCGGTCTCCTAGTCACTAGCTATTTGGGTTAGTGTAGTATTTTTTGTCTAGGATCATGGAGTCACTTGTTAACCTAAGTAAAGAAAGAACATACCAGGTGATGAAATACTTCTTAATCTTTTTGAAATTAATATCCATTTTTGAAATAAGTTGAAACCAATTCATTATTTTCCTTCATAATGTCATTCTTTTCACTTTTGTATTATAATTCATGAATATCTAGTGTATTTTCCCCTCAACCTAATTGAATTGGATACTATTCTAGTTCATTATGGAATGATCTAGTGTTGGTTCATGCATGACATATTCCCTAGTGGAAAGTATGAACTCCTAGGCAAGCCACATATAGTAACTCAAGAGGAATCTAGCGGAAATGAAATATGGAGACCACAAAAATGTCCCTTGTTTGTGTTCATGACTTTTCTATATTAGTATTTGATGTATAGACTGCTTTTGAAATTTCCAAGTAATCTGAAGGATGTGATGAGTATATGGCCTCATAACTGATTCCCCATTTCATTACAAACCCAAATGGCCCATGTACACCCAACTCCTGATTACAGCTACCAGTGTAAGGGTGGATCCATCAACTTAGATAGTTTTTTCCAACATGCATGGACACTACTAGTACAAGGGAGGCCTTATCAACTTGGATGGTCCTTTGAATATGCCTGGACCACACGACTCAAAGATTGGCATGTCACAGACCCATGTGGGTTCCACTTACATAGGGGAATTGGCTCTAACACGATTTGTAACATTGGGGCCCACTACACAGACTAGCATTGGCATTGACTACACGCTTTGTCCTCACTCACACGTAAGCTGAGATCAACTTCCCTATTGGTCACCCATCCTAGTACTACTATTGGTTAAGCATGCTTAACCACAAAGTTCTTTAGTGATGGGCTCCCTAAAAAGGAGGTCCACCTTGGTGATATGGGTAGTCCAATCATTCTTTTTTAAGATCATTTTAACTGAGGCTTCAAATCCTAGGATGTTATAGATCCACTCTCAAACCCCAATCATTACAACTACTATGAATATCTTTTGTAATCATGATTATATATTTAATGCCAAGTTTCTAAAATACTTGTTCTTGTGTGGATATACATATTTCTTGCAATTTATTATCTACTATTATAAATTCTTGATATTGAAATATTTAGAGATGAGTATTTTCCCACAAGAGTTTAATTTCCATGCTAATTTATGTTGAACATATTGAGTAACACTACATATTTGAGTTGAATTCTTGAGTTAGAGCTTACTACAACATTAACCTACACTAATGTAAGGATTTGTCTCCAAATTATGGAATGTTAGATAATTAGACAAGTTTGCATTAAGAATGTCTGATAAAATTACCCTTACCTTATACATTCATTCATACAATTTACAGTCATGATACCATTCATGGTTTCACTATTTACCATTATGTGTACAAAATTATATTGTGAATACTTCAAAATTTATAAAGATATAAGATTTAAAGACAAAATTGTAACACCCCTATAATCACATAGATAAATAGAAGCAAATATATTATTTATATCCACTTAGAGTAATACCATATAAAATACACTACTACAAAAAATGCTTTTTTATCTCAAAAAAATCATAGCTCTTAGGGTTTGAGCCTTACCTCCCTATGCAACAACCTAGGAGGTGACGCTTAAACATCCTCAGAGGGGAGGATTTCCTCCACTCTCCCACCCATGGTGACATCTAAGATGATCAAGGATACTCAATCGGATAATGCGATCAAGAAGAAGGCTTGGAACCAAGTGCTTGGTGGAGCACATACTTTTGAACAACATGACTTTGCGCCGCTAGAAAAGTTGGACAACAAATGATACATCATCATTGACGAGTCAACATAGGGAACAATGGAAAAGTGTTGGAAGCACACAACAATCCTATCTGTGATGGGTAGGAGAACTTATTACTCTCATCTTTTTGTCTGGATCGGAAGAGTCTAGAAACCTAAGGGAGGGTTTGACCTCTTCTCTAAGCTAGAAAACTTCTTTATATTGTGATTCAACTCTGTTGAGGACAAGAAGAACATAATCAATGGAGTTCCATGATGGTTTGATAATATATTAGTTGTGGTGAAGGATTACAAGATGAGGATGATCTACAGAAAGACTTCTCTAGTTTGATTCCGACCTAGATTAGTATACCCAACATGGGTAGGATTGGTCACCTAGAGGTGTTGGCATCATTGTCAGTGGGGTTGGAAACTTCTAAGGATTTATTACAAGTCCATTGGCCAATAATCATTTTGGGAATCTTGTGCACTCGTAGAAGTTGAAGCGGATGAGTAACCACCTAGTGAGATATGGGTTAACATGCCTAATAGAGAGCCTACAACTGTGAGCATCAATTATGAGCATGTTCCTAGTCACTGCCTGGACTGCAAAGTCTTTTGGCATGGATCACATGACCGCCCTTTGATTCATGTAGAGGAAGCAATCAAAAAGAAACAAGCGGAGAAACAAGAATGGAAGGTAATTGGCAAGAAGAAATCTAGTAATGATAACAATGAGAAAACCTTTAATACATACATTATCCTTATGAGAAACATGTTAAAAAATCTCACTGATGAGGATGAGAACATCATTAAAATGAATGACGAGCATAATCTTGTTGATAAGACTTACAAAGGACAAGTCACTTCTCAGAGAAATGTTGATCCTAATCTTGATGCCGATGAAGGTTGCTCTAGTAAAAATAAAGGTAACGTCAAATTTGTAACTAGCCCCAACAAAGTGGGAAATAATAAATATCCCAACAAGACTCCAAGGACTTCCAAAGGTGAAGGGTCGCACAAGGCCCGATCAGCCAACAGAGATCATTAGTGAACTTTATCATGACCAATGTACGTGGTTCAAGGAAACCATGTAAGAAAAGGAAAATTAGAAGGATAATTTTAGAAGCTAAAGCATCTATAGCTATCTTGGTTGAGATGAAGATTAAACCTCATTTCATTTGCATGTCTGAGAATATGTTTCCAAATGGTTGGAAATGGATATCTAATCACAGTTTTGATGATAATGCATATATATATATATATATATATATATATATATATATATATATATATATATATACTATTTTTTATTGCCCGCGCGGGTACTGTAGTGGGGCTACCTGTCTCTTTGACGCGGTGGCATTTTACGTATTTTACGTAAATACGGCTGATTTCTGATACGCATCAGCCGCCGACCCCGCCGTTGCGGCATCCTCCTCGTCGAGCATCAGCCGTCGACCCCGCCGTTGCGGCATCCTCCTCGTCAAGCATCAGCCGTCGACCCCGCCGTTGCGGCATCCTCCTCATCGAGCATCAGCCGTCGACCCCGCCGTTGCGGCATCCTCCTCGTCAAGCATCAGCCGCCGACCCCGCCGTTGCGGCATCCTCCTCGTCGAGCATCAGCCGTCGACCCCGCCATTGCGGCATCCTCCGTCAACACTCTGTATGCGCGTCTTAACTCCGAATCTGTCTTTGGAATCTGCAGTCCTGGCTCCATCTATCTCCGACCTCCACCTATCTCCGACTCGATAATCTCTATAATAAGAAGGGTTCTAAACCCCAACAGGTCACTTACGGTCTTCATCACAAATCCATCTTCCACGTCGTTCCAATCTATGACTATCCTTGGAGGTAATCGCATTCATTGAACATCCGGTAGTGTGGCTGTGGTCTGGTGTGACAAGGTGCTCAAGTTTGTGGATGTATCCGACAATCGACTAGTCGGCTCCATCACGAAATGCATTATTGGTAGGATAGGGGTAAAAGTATTCGAAGCCGGAAACTGCCTTGCTCTGCCAGCAGCTGACCAGCAACACAACCCACATTGAAGAAGTAGGTGTGTTTTTGAATTATTATTTACAAACTGAATACCAAATTCTATGTTGAGCAGTTGATTATCTGCTAAGTATAATCCCTTCTATGATCTGTTTGTCTTAGTTATTTTTCGTGTTGTATTAGTCACTTTTATATTTATATAGTTACTGTTTTGTTTACAGAGTTACTTTTCGATCTCTGCAATGGATGCTAGTCTTGATACTGATGCTGCTAATGCTATTATTGACATTGACGATGATAATGTTCATTCTTCTTCATCTGTTGCTGCTGATACTGTGTCCTCAGTTGATGTCCCTAGAGTTGGATTACAATTTGGAAGTTTAGATGATGCCATATCGTTTTACTATATGTATGCTGGTTTGATTGGGTTTAATGTTAGGAAAGATGATAATCGTTATGAACGAGGTACTAAGATCTTACTTGCTAAAGATTTGGTATGTGATAAGCAAGGTCAGAGTAGTTGTTCTAAGAGATCTAAAGGTCTTCTTAGTCCTTTTTGTGACAATATTGGTGAGTTGCATGAGAATTTATCAAAGAAGCACAAACGTTCTTTGAAAAGGTGTGGTTGTAAAGCAATGATCCGATTTACATTAGATAAGTCTTTATCTGTATGGTTTGTTACTGCTTTTGTTGATGAACACAATCATGATCTTGTCGATGATTCTCACTTGTGGTACTTGAAGTGTAATTCATCTCTTGACCAAACTAAAAAAGAGATGCTTTCTTCTATGAGTCAAGCAAATATACCTGTCTCCAGACAACTTGCATTGATAGCAACAAAGTCTGGTGGTTATGAAAACTTGACAATTACAAGTAGACAAGCTCATGGACATCTCAGTAGCAAGAGGAAGGAGTCATCTTTATATGATGTGGACATGGTTTTGGATCGTTTTGCAAGCTTGAAGGTTTTAGATTATAAATTCTTTTACTCTTATCAAAATGATTCTAATGGTTTCTTGACACATTTGTTTTGGTCTGATCCGGTTTCTGTTGATGACTGTGCATTATTTGGAGATGCTATTTTATTTGACACTACTTACCGTACCAACAAGTATTCCATGGTTTTTGGAATGTTTGGTGGTGTGGATCACCATCACAAGACGGTGTTGTTTGCTTCAGCTCTGTTGGTTGATGAGAAGTATGACTCTTTTCTTTGGGTTTTCAAGCAATATTTACTTTGTTTTGGCAAAGAGCCGGTTTCCATTATAACTGACCAAGACCCGGCTATGAATGCTGCTATCATTACTGTTTTTCCAAACTGTAAGCATCGTTTCTGCAGCTGGCACATCCTACAAAAGCTACCATCTAAGCTTGGCGGTGTTCCAAACAAGGATCGGATTATTAGCTCTTTCAATGATTGTGTATGGAATACAGACGATATAGACACATTTGAAGAGAGGTGGAATTATGTAGTTGAAGAGAATGACCTATTACATATTAGTTGGCTTTCTGATATGTATGCTATGCGGTGGGATTGGGTCCCATGTTTTATGCAGGATTCTTTCTTTGCTGGTATGAGGACAACACAAAAAAGTGAGAGCTTGAATGCTTTCATTCGAAGTCATGTCAACAGTAGGAAAACGCTTTTTGAACTTGTATGTTGCTTAGAGACTGCCTACTCTCATGTGCGGGAGATTGAAAATTTCAAAGATTTTGATGATGATTACAGCAATCTTCCTTTGTCATCAGTATGGCCTTTGGAGGAGCAAATGAGAGGTATATACACCAAGGAAATTTTTAAGATCTTTCAAGATGAAGTTCATCAAAGTATGGTATATAATGTAAAAGAAACTTCTGATGATGTTGAGTTTGAGGTATATCGTCTTGGTGGTTCTTATTCTCCTCATCTTTTGAAGAAAGACTCATCCATTGGTATGGTATCATGCAATTTTTTCATGTTAGAATTCAAAGGAATTCCATGTAGACACATACTTGCTTATCTAAAGAGTCGTGATTTTTGCAATCTTCCTGAGCCATATATATTGAAGAGGTGGACTAAAGGATATAGAGATCATCCTTTGATTTTCAGCAAATCATCTATCATGCAGCTATCCACTGGGAAGAGACTGCAGTTGGTATCTTCTTGCAATTCAATTGTTAATATAGCATGTAGGAACAACGCTATAGATATGTGTCTTGAAAAACTCATTGCTTTGCGAAAGGAGCTGTTGGAATTAGATGCTGATGATGTTGGTGTAACTGGTTCGAATACAGCTTCTTCTTCTACTGTCAAGGTCCATATTCCCAATGTTTGTAAAACTAAAGGTAGACCTAAATCTACTGATGTGCGGATTAAATCTGGAGTTGAAATTTCTCAATCTAAAACGAGATAGTGCAAGAATTGTTTACAATATGGTGTTAACCATGACAGCAGAAACTACCCATTAAAGAAATAGGTGTGTGTTTGAATTCAGCTTCTGTGGTCTGTTGTGGGTCGTATGGCTTACTGAAGATGCTACTGCTGCTGTGGTCTGTTGTGGTCTTCCTGTTGTGCTTCATGAAGCTGCGAATTTTCTGCTACTGCTGACAATGTTGTTATTGAAGTTGATTTATTCACTAGTTTTACTATAATGGTATCCAATTTTTTAGTGTGTGAGTCATGTCAAATTCTGATGTAATTGTAATGGCCAAGATGTACTGTGTGACAGTTGTAATTGATATTTGAATATAATGGTATCCAATTGTTTAGTGGGTGAGACATGTCAAATTCTGATGTAATTGCAATGGCCAAGATATACTGTGTAGCTTCAATTGTATCCAATTTAAATCTTTTATAAAGATCATCCAAAATTTGTTTGTTGTGTGATATGTTATTCCTAAATCAATAACTTACTTGTATTTTGGAAGGTTACTTTTTGCAACTCAGAGTTACTATTTTTATCTAAATCAAACGTTTTGTGTGCACTAGTTACGTTTTGTGTGCACCAGTTACGTTTTGTGTGCACCAGTTACTTTTTGTGTGCACCAGTTACGTTTTGTGTGCACCAGTTACGTTTTGTGTGCACCAGTTACTTCCATGATTCTGATGTAATTGAATTATTTTATAAATAGAAATATGAATCTTTATTATCTTCATCCTTGATAATACCACAACCGCACTGGAGAATGGGCATATCTGGGAGATTTGATCTGTAGCAGTTACTCTTTGAACCACAGAGTTACTTTCATGTCGATATAGTTACTTGTTAGTTCATCTAGTTACTCTTCTTGGATCAAAGTTACTGTTTGATCTGTAGCAGTTACTCTTTGAACAACAGAGTTACTTTCATGTCGATATAGTTACTTGTTAGTGCATCTAGTTACTCTTCTTGGATCAAAGTTACTGTTTGATCTGCAGCAGTTACTCTTTGAACCACAGAGTTACTTTCATGTCGATATAGTTACTTGTTAGTGCATCTAGTTACTCTTCTTGGATCAAAGTTACTGTTTGATCTATAGCAGTTACTCTTTAAACCACAGAGTTACTTTCATGTCGATATAGTTACTTTTTAGTGCATCTAGTTACTCTTCTTGGATCAAAGTTATTGTTTGATCTGCAGCAGTTACTCTTTGAACCACGGAGTTACTTTCATGTCGATATAGTTACTTGTTAGTGCATCTAGTTACTCTTCTTGGATCAAAGTTACTGTTTGATCTGCAGCAGTTATTATTTGAACCACAGAGTTACTTTCACGTCGATATAGTTATTTGTTAGTTCATCTAGTTACTTTTCTTGAATCAAAATTACTGTTTGATGTGTAGCAGTTACTTTTTGTAACACAGAGTTACTGATGTACTATAACTGAGTGTCCAAATGCCAAACACAACATAACAACAACAGCCAGCTAAAGTTATACGAACATTCAACTAATATCAAACTGATAGTGTCCAAATGCCAAACTCAAAGCAACAAAACATAATTATATACCCACAGAACTGATGAACCCATATGTTTTAATGTAAAACAAAAAGTAACAAACCATAATCATAAACAGTTGATCTGCCTTCTACGAAGGTTACTTTTTTTAACATCAAAGTTACTATTCTTTCATGCATTCAGACTTCTATTTGTGAACGGAATGCTGGACAGAAGAAGAAGTAGTGTCTCATGCAGATGTTGAGTTGTCCGATGTAGTGGATGAGTCAACCTGAATGGGATTCATAGCTGATCCCGGTGCTTCTTGGTATATGTCCCTAACGAAGAGCTGATCTGCAGAGTCCTCCGATCCAGAGTATACTTCGTCGCCAGGCATTCTGAAGAGTGGAATAAGCTCAGTTGGTGTTTCTATGTACTTATCTGTGATCCATGCTGTGATGGTCTGGTGATCAGTTGGCTTGAGGTAGATGATCCAACCTTTGCGAAGACTGAGCTGTGCGATCATCCTTTTCCAGCCCTTAGTAGTTGAAAGTGACCCGTTTTTATTCTGCATAAGGGTTATCTGGAAAGACTGGTTTCCGATTAGGAAGGTGGTCTTGCCTGGATTGATGTGAAAATGGAGATGGTTCCATTCTATAGGAAGTTGACTGGATTCTATTGTCTTGTCGTCAATGGTGTAGTTGATGGGCTGGATGAACGGCTCCATGGTAGGCTGTGAAGAAGGTAGTTTGTGAAGAATTTGGCTTTGAATAAGGTAGGTTGTTCGTGTTGGTGCTGCAAAGAAATGAGAGCACTGGATGAAAGGGCGAAATGAGAGCTCTTGGTGAAAGGGCGAAATGAGGGTAGAAGTGATCTATGTTCCGTTTTGTAAGGACTTATCTTTGCAAAGGTGCACACTAGAGTATGCAGACATTCTACTGTTTTTGATAAGTTATGCAAATTTTCTACTGTTTTTGATAAGTTACAGATTTTCGAAGGTTACTTTTCTTGGTGTTGCAAAGATGCACAGTAGAGTTTGCAGATTTTCTACTGTTTTTGATAAGTTACAGATTTTCGAAGGTTACTTTTGTTGGTGTTTACATAGTTACTTTTTCATTTGTTGAGTTACTTTCCCGATTCAATAAGTTAGGTTATATATCGCACAAGTTACTTTATTGTTGGATGAGTTACTTTCCTGATTTAATAAGTTACGTTATACATCACACAAGTTACTTCTTTGTCAATAGAGTTACTTTTTCATCCATAGAGTTACTTTCATGTCGATATAGTTAGTTGTTAGTTCATTGAGTTAGTTTCTTTTTCAGGGAGTTACTTTTTGTTTTACATATTTACTTTTCAGTTACTTTTTTGCTGGACGAGTTACTTTCCCGATTCAATAAGTTACGTTATACATCAGACAGGTTACTTCTTTGTCAAACGAGTTACTTTTTCATCCAGAGAGTTACGTTATACATCACAAAAATTACTTCTTTGTCAAACGAGTTACTTTTTCATCCTGAGAGTTACGTTATACATCACAGAAATTACTTCTTTGTCAAACGAGTTACTTTTTCATCCAGAGAGTTACGTTATACATCACAGAAATTACTTTTTTGTCAAACGAGTTACTTTTTGATCCAGAGAGTTACGTTATACATCACAGAAATTACTTTTTTGTTTAATGAGTTACTTTTTGATATAGAGGTTACGTTATACATCATAGAAATTACTTTTTTGTCTAATGAGTTACTTTTTGATCAAGAGGTTACGTTATACATCACATAAATTACTTTTTTGTTTAACGAGTTACTTTTTGATCTAGAGGTTACGTTATACATCACAGAAATTACTTTTTTGTTTAACGAGTTACTTTTTGATCCAGAGAGTTACTTTCATGTCGATATAGTTACTTGTTAGTTCATCTAGTTACTTTTCTTGGATCAAAGTTACTTTTCAGGATACATTTTTACTTTTAAGTTCGGAAGAGAGTTACTATACTCATGGAATGAGAACATGCTGATCACAGTAATTATCATTAAAACAACTTTACAGAGTTTACTTCAGATTCTGTAACATAAGCCTTGCATTCCATATCCATATACACATATAACTGATGAACCCGTAGGTTCAAATGTCAAATAAAAAGTAACAAAACATAACCATAACCATTTACATATAGTACTGGTTGCAGAGTTTACTTCAGTTAAACATTTACAAAACATAACCATAACCATAACCATTTACATATGTCTAAGAGTTCTTTTTAATCTGACTTGAGCCAAGCATTCAGACTTGGCACAACATCTTCTTCTTTTTCTTTGTTATGCTTGTCACCTGCTCCTTCTTTGGTATCTTGTTGATCTCTAGTATGTTCTTCAACTGGCTGCAGTCTCCCCTTCTTCATCATTGTTTGGAAGATCTCTGCCCTTATTGTAGGGATGTCTTTGCTTGTGAAGTTCATTTCCTTTCCATTCACTAAGCATTCCAGATACTTCATAACATAGACTCCACAGTCAACATCATCATCTTCTTGCTGGGGGCAATCAGGGTACTCTATTGGCCATTGAGACAGTTGACTTCCACGCTCAGGCACCCCCCTGAAGAATTCATGAATGAACCCCACCTGCATGCACAACATAACATTCATAAGTATAATGTAACCTACACTAGTTCATTCAACTATTTTCTAACAGTTTTTCTTTTTTGTTCCTTACCCATCTATTCACTTCTCTCTCAGATTTTAAACTTCCTGACATTGAGTTATAATACATGTGCACCCCATCCCTAAAACTTGCTTCTAGCAAATGCCAGTGATTGTCATTGTTAAGTATTGTAAACACGGAGTCCATTGTCATGAATTCCTTGTCAGGTACATTGAAGAGTGGTGATAACATATCAATCTCTTTGATTGTTATCTCATCCACCATCATGTTTAGCTTTTACTGTAAAAACAATATTGTGAATTACTTTTCTGCAAGCTCTAGTGGCCTTGTTGTGATAAATGTAATCTAGTGTGATAGCCTATTTGTCTTACCGGAACATAAGTGCTTAAGCAATGCCATGAAAGCAGTCCCTTCTTCCTCTTTCTGCTTGTTGTCTCTTTCAACATTTGTACAAAGCAATCCATTATCTGAAAATGCACAAGCATCAATTAGCAATCTATATTTTCGTAATAAATGTTTAATATTCCATTACTTACAGGTGACTGCATCATCTTATCCTTAAACAACAACGCTGATAAGTCCTTTCCCTTGCACCATGCGTCCTTTCTAAAAATCCATTCTCTTCTTGACCTGTGCATTTTTTTTTTCAAAAGAATTCATACTGAAGATGTGAGACAGAAATTTATGGATTGATCAAGTAATCCATAATAAACATGTTACTGATAGAACTTTAAAAAGTATCTACTTACACTTCATCAATGTTGTCAATAAATTCTTTCACATCCTCTTGCATCTCCTTTGTTCTAAAGTGCTCGAATCCTATGAATGTCGAATTCTTTTTCTATTTTTGAAGTACAAATTTTGGTTAGTAGTCTATGTAAAAGACATATTTTATTGCAGTTACTCTACTGTTTAGTCCATAAAATTGCTTTACATTCCATAATATTACTCTATCATTATCACAATTACTTTTTATATTAACATAGTTACTTTATGGATGACATATTTTACTTTTCAGTTCAGACTGTTGCTTCATTGATGGAACGAGCACCATTACTAAACAAATTTTACCTGTGCATGCCTCCTTATCTTGATATTTTTCTCTATGCTCCCAATGACCGTCTTCATCTTCCCCTTCCTCTTTCTCAACATTTTAGTTGTTTTCATCTCAACTTCACCAAAATTTACATCCTTCTCATTCACTCCAACTTCATTGTCTATATCCATCATTATGCTTTCCATTCCATCTTCTGTGAGCTTTGTTTTATCTGCTAGTTGTTCTTTTTCTTCTGTGTTTTTTTCTTCAGTTGGATCTTCTTTAGATGGATCTTTTTTCATTTCATATTGTGCTGGTTCTTTGGTTTCTTCAGATGGAACTTCTTCTACTTTCTTTGAATCTTGTGGTACATTTTCTGTCATTTTCTCCACTAACTTTCTCCTTAGTTTAAGTTTGCTCAATCTTGGTCTTTCTTGTGTAGGTCCATGTTGGTCCATTTCCAACAACTTTTTCTTCAGATCACCTGAATGCCAACTTTCATTCTCAATGAAATTGGGAGTTGGTGTAGCTGCAGATTGTGAACGCTTGTAATTGTCAGCTTGGATCCTTAGCAATCTATTTTCAGATTCAACTTCCTCTAGTCTTCTCTTCAACTGCTCGTTTTCTACTCTTAGAGCAGTAAAAGCTTCTAGTGCAATTCTATTGCATGTTTCCTTCTGCAGTCTCAGCTCGTCCTCAAGGATCAATATTCTATTCTCCAAGCTTCCTGAGACTTCTCTGCTTGTGTTATATGATGTAAGTATCTTCTTACTAACTACCTTGCTCTTGGCTTTATTTGCTGCGAGATAATAAGGCAAATCTTTCACTGCCTTTGCAGCTTCCCAATCATCATTGTCATCCTTCCTCAACACTGCAGAAACCTGTGCACAAAAGTTATCAATTTATTATAAAGCTTTTATATTATTTGGCATATTTATTTTCACTTTACCCACATTGATTCTTACCTTGTCATTGTCCAAACTTTTAAAATATTTCACCATCTTAACAGGAGTTGCCCATCTTTTTATTCGTGGTTTTGCTTCAAAGAATGTAGGCTCTGCTATTCCTGTTAACTCATAAGCCCAGACCTGTGTTGACAAGAAAAGTATAAATCAGTGTTTTAAATGTTCATATATGGTTGTTTAATGTAACCAAAGTAACTATGAAATGTGTCACTTACACATAAGCACATTACACATCCAGAGTGTTCTTTTGCTTGTTTCCCCTCTTCTCCTCATCCTTATATTCTCACTTAAAACTTTCATTTTCTTGAATATGCTCCCGTGCACTAACTTTGCCCAGTTTAACTGCCCTGTAGCAGTTACATCATCCAAATAATGTAGAAGGTAAATAGGGGCACAATAGCTAGTGTCCGGTAAAAGGAATGTTGCTAACAAGTGCAACATCCATGCACGACACATATTTTGGTAGTTTTCTTCAGAGTCATTATTTGCAAATTCCTGCCAGAGTTTACCCAAGTTCTCCTTGTGTAACACATCCTTCTCTTTTATTTTCTTACTACTTTCACCAACTGTATCTTTTCCTCTTGTTGCATTAGCAAAATCCTCCCATATTTTTCTTACAATCTGTGATTGCTTTCGTGGGACTATACCCATACCTTTACTAGGAAAACCTAGTATCACTCCTACATCGTCTACAGTCATCCTCACCTCAAAACCTGGTGCTAACATGAACTTGTCGTCTTCAACATATCTCTCTATCGAATCTTCTAAAAGAGTTACATCTACAGTAAGATGAGGCATGGCTATCAGATTTGCAAATGTGGTTGACTTCATCATCCTCATTTGATCAGTGTTATACAACATGTTGTTTTGTATGATGTTGTAACCTTTTATGTAGCATCTATGGAAAAGCTTTCATGTACCTGCATATATATGAAAAAGTTTGTGTTAATTTGTCTAGTTACTTTTTAGATTTCAGTGTTACTTTTTCAGTTCAACATGTTATTTTCTATCCGTCACATCTCCTCTTATTTTCAAGTAGTTACTTTTTAACTTTCAGGGTTACTATTCATTTTTCAGAGTTACATAGTACAATATCACATTTGCAAATGCGGTTTAGCTTTCTTGGATCAAAGTTATTGTTTGATCTGTAGTAGTTACTCTTTGAACCACATAGTTACTTTCATGTCGATACAGTTACTTGTTGTTTCATCTAGTTACTTTTATCAGATCAAGGTTACTTTCCAGTTACTTTAGTTATGTTTCTTGGATCAAGGTTACTATTTGATGTATAACAGTTACTTTTTGATCCACAGAGTTACTTTCATGTCGATATAGTTACTTGTTTGTTCATCTAGTTACTTTTATCAGATCAAGGTTACTTTCCAGTTACTTTAGTTACGTTTCTTGGATCAAAGTTACTGTTTGATGTATAACAGTAACCTTGATCAAAGTTACTTTTATCGGATCAAAGTTACTGTTTGATGTATAACAGTTACTTTTTGATCCACAGAGTTACTTTCATGTCGATATAGTTACTTGTTTGTTCATCTAGTTACTTTTATCGGATCAAGGTCACTTTCCAGTTACTTTAGTTACGTTCCTTGGATCAAAGTTACTGTTTGATGTATAACAGTTACTTTTTGATCCACAGAGTTACTTTCATGTCGATATAGTTACTTGTTTGTTCATCTAGTTACTTTTATCGGATTAAGGTTACTTTCCAGTTACTTTAGTTACGTTCCTTGGATCAAAGTTACTGTTTGATGTATAACAGTTACTTTTTGATCCACAGAGTTACTTTCATGTCGATATAGTTACTTGTTTGTTCATCTAGTTACTTTTATCGGATCAAGGTTACTTTCCAGGATAATTACTGTGATCAAAGTTACTCTATTGTCAGCACCGTTTCAGGATAATTACATTCGTATATAAGTGGAAAAATAACCAATATTACCTTCTTCTGCAATTTTTGCTTTTCCTTTTTGCTTGGTTTTTTGTTCCAAAGTCTTATTCTGGTTTCTTTTGCGATCTTCTGCTTCATCCTGTTCAACTTCTTCAGCATCTTCTGTGTCTTTCTCTTCAGTCTCTTCATGCACTACAACCAATTGTTTGTCAGTAACGTCATCGACTTGTTTCTCCCCAGATTTGTTTTCAGTTTCTGGCTCTTCAATTTCTTCATGCACTACATCCAATTGTTTCTCAGTAACCTCATCGGCTGGTTTCTCCCCTGATGTGTTGTCAGTTTCTGGTTCTTCAGTCTCTTCATGCACTGCATCCAATTGTTTCTCAGTAACCTCATCGGCTGGTTTCTCCCCTGATGTGTTGTCATATTCAGCAGTCTTCTGGAGAGTGTCAGTTGTCTCAACGTTGTATTTCTTCTTCTTAACTTTTTTTTCTTTTATCGACATAGCATGTTCGTTGTGCTCTTCAATACTCTTCATCGTTTCATCTCCTTGCAGTATGGTTGTAGCTACTTCTTCTACCA
Source organism: Alisma plantago-aquatica (assembly GCA_963693085.1). Classification (NCBI taxonomy): domain Eukaryota; kingdom Viridiplantae; phylum Streptophyta; class Magnoliopsida; order Alismatales; family Alismataceae; genus Alisma; species Alisma plantago-aquatica. The sequence continues at coordinate 637,172,995 of OY856409.1, read as the reverse complement.
TTTTGTCCACATCTTCATAGTGCTTGCTCAACAAATCTTCACTTTCCATTATTTTTGTACTTCCCTTTCCTATCGCCTTCTTTGCTTTTACCTTTGTTTTCCCCATTTTGATCTCAGCGGCAGAGACTGGCAAATGCAGTTGCGACAGAAACTGCGGTGAATGCTGCAGCGGAGAAGAATGCCACACACAACAGCGCAAGTATAGACCAGAGGCCGAAGAATTCGGCTGTTGGGGTTGGGGATTTTGGGAATGCTGATGAATTCGGGAGTTCTGGAGCGGGAAGACGACGGATTTTGGGAATCTCTGGCGGAGAATCAGTCGCGAATGTGCTTCTTCTGTAAGTCGCGCGCCCTTGATTTTTTTTGGATTATTTACAATACTGCCACCGTGTTTTCTTAAATGGGTAGCCCCGCTACAGTACCCGCACGGGCAATGAAAACAGACTCATATATATATATATATATATATATATATATATATATATATATATGAATATATAGCTAGAATCCCAATTCATGGGATGTTCTTCCTTGTGACATGAATGATCAGGCAGTCACTGCTACATGCATGAATAAAGGTGGACTTCTCATTAAACTTACTATTTTCTATGCAAGAAATTTTATACGGTAAACAACTAAACTCTGGGACAAACTAGAACTACTTGCTACATCTATCGTCAAGCCATGGTTTGTTACTGGTGTCTTCAATAATATTAGAAAGCATGAGGAACAGGTAGGTGGCCACGATGTTCCTTTTGTTATACTTAATTCTTTCAACACTTTTATTAATAAGGAAAATCTCATTGAGCTTTATACTGTTGGCAATGAAATATCCACCTGGCATAATAAACAAGGAGCATAAAAAAGAATCACATGTAAATTGGATGGAGCTTTTGTCAATGATGAATGTCTTAGAAAATTCCCTAGATCCAAGAGGAAACTCATTACTTGTTTGTATTTTGACCACACGACAATGAGCATCAACATGAAGGAACTGATTCAAAAAAAATTATTCTAATTTTTTAACTTCTGGTTAGATTGGCATGGTTGTCACGACATCATCAAGGAAACTTGGTACACAAGCTCGTCAATGGGTAACCCTTTTTACAATTTTGTTATAAGCTTAAATAAGTCAAACTAAAGATTAAAACTTGGTCAAATAAATAATTTAATCTCATAAATATTATTGCATAGGAACATGTAGAGTGAATGATATTTCAATGACACTGAGAAAGGAAACTCTTGACACTGAGCTCATTGAAGCTGAGAGGGTTACATATAATAGATTGGGATTGATTGGAAAAGTGTAAGAGCAATATTACTGGTAGAGAAGTAGACTTGATTGAGTGGTTAATGGTGATCACAACACCAAAATGTATCAAACCATTATCAAGAGATGAGATGCAATTAACTCAATCATTGAGCTTTTTCGATCCTCAAGGCAATTATGTACAAGTCAAAGATGATATTGCTAATACTACTACTTCTTTCTTTGACAATCTTTATAACTAGGCTCAATTTGAATACATTCCCATCGATTATAACTGGATGGATTCTGTAAATGGTGTCGACAATGTATTTATATGTAAGTTACCTGACATGACTAAAATTAAGGATGTTGTTTGGAGTATTAGGCCTAACAAAAGTCTGGGTCCCGATGGATTCAACAGATTCTTCTATAGAGAGGATCAGAATCAGATCAAATTCGGTCTTTCAAAAGTAGTTACCTGGTTCGTTGGAGGAGGCAACATGGCTCATCAAATCAATCATGTTTTTCTTGCACTCATCCCCAAGAAGGAAGTCATTGCATCACCAACTGACTTCAGACCTATTTCATGTTGCTCCATGCTCTACAAAATCATCGCCAAGATTATTACCAGACACCTTTCTAGTGTTATTCCTAAATTGATCTCTCTCAATTAAGGAGTGTTCATCCAAGGCAGAAGCAAAAATGATTGTTCTCTATTGTCTATGGAATTCACTCTCAAATTCAATATTAACAATAGCCCACTTGCTACTTGTGTCAAATGGGATATTACTAAAGCTTTTGATTCAGTTACATGGTCCTGCTTATGGTAATGTCTCAGAAGCTTAGGTTTTTGTCACAAGTGGATCAATCTAGTCAAACAATGTGTCTGTACCCCCTCCTTCTCACTTCTTCTCAATGACATTTCACTTGTTTTCTTAAGGAACTGAAATGGTCTAAGGAAAGGTGATCATCTTTCACCCTTGCTTTCCACCATCGCCATGGAAGGTCTTCACAGGATACTTGAAGAAGATTATGGGGATAAATCAATTAGATCATTTCCTATCAGGAGTACAAAGGCTCTTAATCATCTACTTTTTGTGGATGATGTACATATATTTGTGGAAGGTAGACAACACAATCTTACCAACGTCAAAGTACTCCTCCAAGATTTTAGGAAGGAATCTGGTATGGTATGAAATGAATCTAAAACACACATCTTTCTTTCTACTTCTTGTAGGAACAAAGATTCTCTAGTTGATTCTATGGGCATACAAAAAGGAACATGGCCTACCAAATACCTAGCCTTTCCTATGATGGGAGGCAATCTTAGGAGAAAGCATTTCAATAAATACCTTGATTGCTTGAGAGATACGATCAGAAGGTGGCCAGGTGCTAAAATTTATATGCCTAGTCAGGTTGTTTTGATTCAATATTGGGCAATAGGACTTATTAAATATTGGATGGGACAGGGGGGATTCCATATTCAGTTCTATCTCGAATGGAGATTCTCCTATCAGACTTCTTATGGGAAGTCCTTCACACCCGACTAGCTTGTCCAAGATAGCTTTCCCTTCAAATGAAGGTGGCCTGAACCTGAGTAGACTGGAAGGTCTAGATAATTTCTAAACTCTCAAAATAATTAATAGACTACTACATATACCTTGCATTTGGAGCTCATGGATAATTTGTAGATATGGGAATACCTTCTCGCATGATCACATAGTTTGTGATTCTACTAGTTGGCAAAGAATGGCTGAACTTTGGCCAACTTACACAGACACAAACAACACCTCACTTTGGAGTAGTTGCAGACACAACTTCCCCAAGACAAAGCCTTCTCTTCTATGTGGATGTTTATGCATCAACCGCGTTGGAGCCTTACATAAAAAACAACTCTGAAAGACCTAATCCCTACCTTAGAGAAAATAAGTGAATGGTTCCCTTATACGAACACTCTTTGCCTACTTTGTCACCAGGAGATTGAAACCAGTGTTCATCTATTTGGACATTGTCGAGTTCAGAAATATTTGTGGGGTCTTGTACAAATAAAGATGAATATAAGAAGTTCTTGTCTTGTTCATGAATGTCTCAGGAATATTGACATTAGATCTAGATATATGGTATCGTAGAACTCTGGGAAATTCTTGGATGTGTTAATTTCATTTGGATGGAAAGAAACACAAGAAAGCATGGTGGGAGACACCAAGATTAAGCTTTTATTTGATGCTTACAAAATTAGAATTAAAAGCATTTCTCCAACCATACTTAGATATTGGGAGTTCATGTGATACCTATTAAGGTCGTTGCTTAGTAGTGACTATTCTATAAAGTCATTTACTCTTTCTTATAGTCTACATGTCATATGTATATTGTAACTTTGTCCCCTTTTAAGGGTTTGGAAATATATTTACCTAATTTAAAAAAATGCTCTTTACAACAGTTTATTTTTTCATTTTACAACAGGTGTCAACCATTGTATTAGATCATGTGGTCTTATGGGGGGGGTCATTATACTACATGTGTTTCACATGTCATAGTATATGTGTTTTATATGATAGTTGATGCATGATGTAGTTCACTGAACACACCCATTGTCACAGGGGTGTTTTATACAACATGTTGAGAAAAAACAAAATACACCTAGACACAGGTTTCAAACTTGATATTACATGAAAGTAAAGTGTAGCTCAAACCACTGAACCAATTTCTTTTATGGACCACATGCGTTCTTTGTTGTACATATGCAGTGAGTCATGTGTACATATGTTGTGTGAATGTGGTATATTACAACAAGTAACTTTTACAACATGTGAAATATTGTTGTGTGATTATGGTTTATTACAACGGATTAGCATACATGACTATTAAAACATGTTAGAGCATATTGTGTAATTATGGTCTTTTACAACGGGTTTGAGTATGTTGTAATATTATAGTTTTCTACAACAATTTTACACCTATTGTAGTATCATGTGTACTATAACAAGTTTGACCTATTGTATATATATTGTGTTGTTTAATATATATAATAAAAAAACCTAAAAATACTTGTTGTAATAAATATGCTAACAACAACACAACCAAAAAAACTATTATGTTTTACACATTGTAAAAAGTATTTTCTATAGTATTGATATATGTCAACACCAATGATATAATTGAAACACACCATGATAAAATATGCATAAAACGTGTTCACAAATAAGGATAAACTAGTACATGACCATCCTAGAACTTTCTTTCTAATACATGTTTATAGAAGTAAATAACAAACTCAAAAATCCTACCAACTATGACTGTAGATTTAACAACAATTGGTTGTTTCGAGCTATCATTATTGTGCTGGTAGTCCTCATTTTATAATTTTTGCTTCCTTGATCTAGGGAGATTTCCGCTGGGCATACATTTACAAACATGAATATGAATAAAAAACATGACACAATAAGAAAACTAACATTTACTTGAAAAATAGGTTTTTTCCATGACTTTTTTTTCTTCTAGTAAATTTTGACATGGATTCATTAACATAGTTAATTTCATTGTCTGCTTCAATTTAACATAAGTTTGATGAAGATTCCACCTCAAGACTATACATCCACCATGTTCATAAGGCATGTTAAGGAAAAACTGAATGGTCCTATATAACTCATTAGGCCAATAAAGTCTCACATAGTGCACCCACAATGCCCATAAGGTTAACTAAGGCTTAGTCTTAAATATAATGAGGATCAATTAACATGAATTTGAATGATAATTGACTTGAATATAATGGTATTTCTCCATGTTTATTATTAACTTTATCTTTGAATGGATATTTTATTTGGTCTTAAGATGAAGCCTAAACCTTACATGACCATTGTATTCATTTACATAATTATAAATAATAATAGTAATTTAGTGATGTGACTATGAGATATAAAGTATAGTAAAAGAAACCATCATGCAATTGATATGCCTAGATCATGGAACTCCACCTCTACACCATATTGTGCCTCCCTAAAGTATGCAGAGCACACCAAATTATGGAAACAAGGATGTGAATACCCTTGATGGTGGATAAACATTGATATGGATCTTAGGTTATCTTAGGTAGACCAACACTAGGTATCTTCAATTAAAATGCAAACATAAATACTACATAATCTCATATAGGGTCTTAATTTTTACAAGCTACTAACACTAAGATGAGTTCCTTGAGTTAGTGTGGTCTCAATGCCCTTGATTCAGGTCCCTTGGTGGCATGTATACCAACTAACTACTTTTCCAATAAGGAAGGGTCAGTAGGGATATCAACAAACCCAAAAAATGTCAATAATGAAATACCATGTTCAATAATTTAGAGAAAGTCAAGATGCACTTAGATATAAAATTTGAAATGGTAGTTTGGTGCTCGATGGTTACTCAAAGGGACTAACAATAAGTAAAGAAGTGGAAAGGGGGGAATTCCTCTGAAAGGGTAAAATTGACTTTGATAAAGCTATATGAGACTTCAATGAGGTGATTTATAGCAATGTCAATTATATTGAGGGTGTGGAGAACAAAACAAAACACTAGAAATGCTTAGTGGCAATTGGAACTATTTTTGTATATGAAAAGCAATGCTTTACCTATATAGGTGGAATTCCATGGATGTCTAACTATCAATTAGGGATCATATAATGGGGTTTTAGTGTTTGGATATTTATTGAATTGAAACCTCAACAAGTAGGTTACGTTAGGTTCAGTTGGGCCGATATGGTAAAGCTACAAAGATGATGATTTGAGATATAGAGGATACAAAAGAGATCAGGGAAGAGAAGAGTGTTGTAGAGTCTAAATTTAGAAGGGAGTTGGGGGAGATGGACCTAAATCTATAAGGCCAAATGGTGTTGGCTGTGCTTCTAGCAACAAAGTTAAGAGTTCATAATTACATAAATTAAATTAAATTATCTTATATTTTCTTCCAAATTCTTTTTTTTGGTAGTTTAGGTTATTTAGAATTCATGAAAATTGTGTCCTAGATAGCTTGAAAGTTTAGAGTCCGAAAATGAAGTTTGATTATCATTTCAAGGGTCATAATTATCTAACCCAAGTATATGGGATAAAGCTAGACTAACAACATAGGATTATCCAAATAGGTTTAGAGACTTAAAATTTCTAGGATAATAAACTCTCCTCATATGTTATCCTTTTAAATATAATCGAAAATTAGTTTTTACAAGACATGTCTTACTTCTTTTCCTTTTTTTAATCATAACTACTCACTCATTAGTCATTTATCCCTATATCTTAGGGGAAAGAATTACCATGAGTTTACCAATGTTCAAATATTATCAAATTCTATTGAGTTCTTATTTATTATGTCAAGATTCAAGCCATACATAGGTGGGCCTTATAGTTGAATACAGTCACGGTTTTAATTGGTTAAATGCAACTTTGGGTTGAGCATGTGTGTCGAAGTTGAATCATAAAATATGGGATTTGATTTTTGTAATGGGATTTGAAATTTAAGTTTGGATTTTGAGCCTTGATTGGTTTTACGATTCATTTAAGTTAATGTTTTGAGAGTTGTTGGCGACTATGGTTAATAACTGATTGTAATCAATAGTATGAGTCACAAAATTCTCTAGGTATCAGTGACGGTCAACTTTGTTCTATGTTTTAACCCAACTCACTTAGCAATGCTAGGTTCTTGTTTTAGTTCACATTTACAATATACCACATAAACGCTTATTGTTTATGTCCATATGTCATCATAAAGAACCAATAGAGCAGAGGCACTTGTCCTTAAACAAATCTAAATAACTAAAATGTGTTAAAAATGAAATCCAAGTCCATAACTTGAGTCGATCTAGTAAATTTTGAAATGAAGAGACTGTGGCTATTGTATGTGTGTGAGCATGTCATAAACATCTATTCCATTTTTAGGTAAGCACTTGCATAAAAGTAATGGAGTGTCACTAGTTTGGTTTGTGTGAGTGTATATCATGAATCCATGTGTTCCATACAAAGTTAAGAACTACCCCCATTTAATAAGACACGATGTCATTCAAGGAGAGATGAAAATCAACATCTTTTCTGGAGTTGGCTCACTAGGAGATGGATCCATTGGAAACAATGCTAGGCACATGATATGGATATGACATGAGTATTGTATTCATTTACATGATTATAAATAATAATATTAATTTAGTTGTATGAATATGACATATAGACCGTAGTAAAAGAAACCATATGCAATTGATATTCTTAGATCATCAATATTATCTATAACATGTATGGAGTAAAAATGAATTGAAAGAATAAATGTATACATATGAATACAATGAAACAACAAGTAATTAATTGTACATCGATGTCATGGCCTACTTGAATTGATTTAATATGTCCTCATACCTAGTTCCCTTTTCACGATGTACTCTTAAATCACATACAATTATCACTACTAGCAACAAATACTACTTTAAAAAGTCCATACTTTTAGGCTTATAGAAAATTTGGGCATGGTCTAGGGAAGGACATTGGCTAAAATTCCTAATAATTATCTCCATTAAAATATATTTCCATTGTGTGGTATCCATAAATTTAGGTTTACAAAAAATTTGGGCATGGTCTAGGGAATCTCACCAGACAAAAATCACTAAAGCATCATCTCCATTTAGATATATTTCCATGATGTTTAATTTTATGCTTTGACGACATTTTATGGATTTATTATAAATTATTGAAGTCCTAACACATTGAATTATTTAGAAATTCATGTCTACATAATATCTAAAAGAAGGAATGACATGGAATGACCCTGTTGGGATGATGTGGTCTTATAGACAACTTCCACACCTACACCAAATTATGCCTCCTTAAAGTATGTAGAGCTCACCAAACCTTGGACACAAGGATGTAAATGCCCTTGATCGTGGACACACATTGATATGGATCTTAGTTTATCTTAAGCAAACCAACACTAGTCATCTTGAATTAAAATGCAAACTTAAATACTACATAATCTCATATTGGAGCTTAGTTTTCACAAGAAACTAACACATAGATGAGTTCCTTGAGTTAGTGTGGTGTCAATGACCCTTGATTCAGGTCCCATGTTGACCAGTACACCAACTAGCTACTTCTCCAATGGGGAAGGGTCAGTAGGGAGATCAACAAACCAAAAAAACATCAATAATGAAATCTATGTTCAATAATTTAGAGAAATTCAAGACGTGCTTTGATAGAAAATTTGAAATGGTAGTCTAGTGCTCGATGGTTACTCAAAAGGACCAGTAATAAGCAAAAAATGAGGGGGACACATTCCATTAACATGGTGAAATTGACTTTGATAAGGCTAGATGTGGCTTCGACGAGGTGATTTATAGCAATGTGAATTCTCATGAAGGTGTAGAGAAAAGAAAAATGAAATGCCAGAAATCCTTAGTGGAATATGAGTTTAGAATATGTCTTCCAAATAAGGTTAGGGGTATAGTGGCAATTGGAATCATTTTTGTATATGAAAATCTAAGCTTTACCTATATAGGTGGAAGTCCATGGACGCCCAACTATCAACTTGGGATCAAATCATGGTGTTATAGGGGTTGGTTATTTATTGAATTAAACCCTCAACAAGTAGGTTATGTTAGGTTTGGTTGGACCGATATGCTGAAGCTACATGAACGATTATTCGAGATATAGAGGAGACAGAAGAGATTGAAAGGGGGAGAAGAGTGTGAAGTCCAAATCTAGGAGGGAGCTGGGTGTGATAGAAATTCTGAGAGGGAGAAAATGGACCTAAATCCAGTAGGCTAACTGGTGTTGAATGTGTTGTTAACACAAAAGTAAAGACTTCACTATTGTATAAATTAAATTAAATTATCTTGAATTTTTTCCAAATTCTAGTTTTGGTAGTTTAGGTTATTTAGAACTCATGAAAATTGTGTCCTAGATATCTTGGAAGTATAGAGTCCAAAAGTGAAGTTTGATTATCGTTTCAAGGATAATTATCTAACCTAAGTATTTGGGATAAAGGTAGACTAGCAACACAGGATTATCAAAATACGTTTAGAGATATAAATTTTCTAGGATAATAAACTCTCCTCATATTTTATCCTTTTGAATATTATCAGAAATTAGTTTTTACAAAATGAGTGTTTGTATTACAAATTTGGTCATCTCATTACAAACGTTGTCTGTCTCATTACAAACAGGTACCTTTCTATTACAAAATAGATCCACGAGTAACTAATGTTAGTTACCCATGCGGGTAGCGAATGAATGGACATATATATATATATATATATATATATATATATATATATATAGGGTATATCTTCGCTACCCATGCATCAATTTTTTAATGGGATGACACATATATGTAATGAGACAATCAAATTTGTAATGAGACAACTGAAATTGTAATACAAAGACTCGTTTTGTATTACAACGCTGTTACAGTATTAAATATATATTTATTATTGTAACATCATTGTAATACAAAACGTGTCATTGTATTACAATTTCGATCGTCTTATTACAAATTTGGATTGTCTCATTACAAATGGATACATTCCCATTACAAAAATGATGCACGGGTAGCGAATCTTAGTTACCCGCACGGGTAGCGAAGATATACCCTATATATATATATATATATATATATATATATATATATATATATATATATATATATATATATATATATATATATAGTCAGGTTAGAATACACTCGAGTGTATTCAGAGCTGAATACACTCAAGTAGTTTTTCATGATGCAATATTTTTTTTAAATCTAATCCGTTGATCTTCTTAAACATCTTGTGAATACCTCATACACAAAATTTGAATATATTTGGACACTTATAGGTCGTGTTGAATGTGTTGTTAACACAAAAGTAAAGACTTCACTATTGTATAAATTAAATTAAATTATCTTGAATTTTTTCCAAATTCTAGTTTTGGTAGTTTAGGTTATTTAGAACTCATGAAAATTGTGTCCTAGATATCTTGGAAGTATAGAGTCCAAAAGTGAAGTTTGATTATCGTTTCAAGGATAATTATCTAACCTAAGTATTTGGGATAAAGGTAGACTAGCAACACTGGATTATCAAAATACGTTTAGAGATATAAATTTTCTAGGATAATAAACTCTCCTCATATTTTATCCTTTTGAATATTATCGGAAATTAGTTTTTACAATGCAAATTTTACGTCTTTTCCTTTTTTTGATCATAACTACTCATATATTAGTCATTTATCGTTAAATCTGCGGGAAACAAATTACAATGAATTTATTAATGTTGAAATATTATCGAATTTTGTTGAGTTCTTGTTTATTAATGTCAAGATTCTAGCAATACATAGTTGGTCCTAGTAGTTGAATAAAGTCATGGTTTAGTACATTTAGGGTGGCTAAATGCAACTTTGGGTTTAGCATGTATGTCGAAGTTGAATTTCAAAATATGGAATATGATTATCGCAATAGGATTTGAAATTAATAAGTTTGGGTTTTGAGCCCTGATTGGCATTACGATTCATTTAAGTTAACGTTTTGAGGGTTGTGACCGCTATGATCAATAATTGACTGTAATTAATAGTATGAGTCGCTAGATTCTCCAGGTATCGGCGACAGTCACCCTTGATCTATGCTTCAACCCAACTCATTGAGAAATGCTAGCTTCTAGTTTTAGCTCACATGTATAATATACGACGAAAACTCTTATTATTTATACCCATGCGTCATCCTAAAGGACCACTAGAGGATGCACTTGTCCTTGAACAAATCCAAAAACCTGAGATTTGGTTAACAATGAAAGACAAGTCTTATGAGATGATCTAGTAAATTTGAAATGGAGAGACGGTGGTTACTATATGTGTGCAAGCATGTCATAAACATCTGTTCCATTTTTAGGTAAGCACTTGCATAAAAGTCACGCAGTTTCCCCGGTTTGGTTTGTGTTAGTGTATATCATGAATCAATGTGTTCCGAACTGCCCCATTTAATAAGACATGATGTCACTGAAGGAGATAAGAATCAACATCTTTCCTAAGGGATGACTCACTGCAGGGAGATCGATCAATTGGCAACAAAGCTAGGCACATGCGCTCATGAATGCATGCACGTTCTGGTGTGCCGGTGCCGTAACCATGCAAGACTGTTGACGGAGGAGAGTGTGAGTGCATGCTGGAAAGAGAGAGAAAGTAGAGCGCGGGTGGACACTAGCGGCAAAGAGGGAAAAAAGGAATACTGAGCAGGGTTCAAATGCTGGCAGAATTTATTCCCCAAAATCGCAAAGATGTAGTTATTACCTTTGGTTCATCAGCGGCGGGTGGGTCCGTGCTAGGTCACAGGTCTCAGCTTCGCCCAAATCCAGCTCTAACAGCACGGCCGATCCTGAACTACGCGACAGGAGCAACGCAGACGGCGCTGCGGTTAGCCCGCGCCCACCCGCTCGCCGCACCTTTCATGTCGGTGGACCACCGGCGTTATTGTTACTGCCGCAGTACCCTCGTTCCTCCGCCCGTGCCAACTCACAGTCGAAGGCGATTAGCCAGCGGTACTCTGGATGATAAATCCGTATTGATTGTCATATTCAACGACATTCGGCGAGCTCTGATGCAAGCTTCACGGGCAAACCAGCAGCAAACAGTAAAAGAGCCATGCCCATCTTCACCAAACGAGCCAACAACGCATTCATTTCGATCGACCTCTCGTAACATGAAAATAACTTCTGCAAACTGCAATGGACCACTCGATCACTTTCGCCGAAATTCACCAAACATTGGGTCTGAGAAAAATGACGTTTCATTCCAAGATCGATGCCAAAGTATTCAATGTCTTCATTGGCAGTGGCATCTCGCGCCAGTTTGTTCAGGGAATCATGCAGAAGCCGCGTCCCACTAAATCTTCTATCCCGTTGATTACGCCGAAACAAACGCGCGTTTATTAATTTAAATTTTATGATACCTTGAATTGAACAGCCAGAGCCGTTTAGTGATCTGGCACCGGTGGGGCGACCTGCTTTCTAGCCGTGGATAAAAAAGTAGCACCGACAAGATTGCTGATGGACAATTAAGGTCAGAGACGACCTTTGCTGATAATAACTGCAAAACTTTTGGAAAACGCTTTCTTCGAGGGCCCATAGATATTCACAGTCTTATCTCCAAAAGGGTTGATGGGTAAAAGTTATAGGGAGGATTAATACAAACCTTATTGTAATATTAGTCCCAAGAGGTTATGTTGCTAGATTAAACTTGGAGCACTCTTTCTATTCAGAAGTTCTAGTATATATATATATATATATATATATATATATATATATATATATATATATATATATATATATATATATATATATATTCACTACCCATGCGGGTAACTAACCTTAGTTACCCGTGGATCTATTTTGTAATAGAAATGTACCTGTTTGTAATGAGACATACATCGTTTGTAATGAGATGACCAAATTTATAATACAAACACTCGTTTTGTATTACATGTCTGATTACAGTAAAAATAATATTTATCACAGCAATTTACGTTGTAATACAAAACGAGTGTTTGTATTACAAATTTGGTCATCTCATTACAAATGTTGTCTGTCTCATTACAAACAGGTACCTTTCTATTACAAAATAGATCCACTGGTAACTAATGTTAGTTACCCATGCGGGTAGCGAATGAATGGCCATATATATATATATATATATATATATATATATATATATATATATATATATATATATATATATATATATATATATATATATATATGGTATATTTTCACTACCCGTACATCAATTTTGTAATGGGATGACACATATATGTAATGAGACAATCAAATTTGTAATGAGACAACCGAAACTGTAATACAAAGACTCGTTTTGTATTACAACGCTGTTACACTAATAAATATATATTTATTGTTGTAACAGCACTGTAATACAAAACGTGACATTGTATTACAATTTCGGTCGTCTCATTACAAATTTGGATTGTCTCATTACAAATGCATACATTCCCATTACAAAACTGATGCACGGGTAGCGAATCTTAGTTACCCGCACAGGTAGCGAAGATATACCCTCTCTCTCTCTCTCTCTCTCTCTCTCTCTCTCTCTATATATATATATATATATATATATATATACATACATATATATATATATATAGTCAGGTTAGAATACACTTGAGTGTATTCAGAGCTTAATACACTCAAGTAGTTTTTCATGATGCAATATTTTTTTTTAAATCTAATCCGTTGATCTTCTTAAACATCTTGTGAATACCTCATACGCAAAATTTGAATATATTTGAACACGTATAGGTCATGTTATAAAGAACGCAAAAATTATACATTTCAAATTAGTTTCGTGCGTCGATTTTGTTGCCGTTGGATGAGTGACTTACACTCATCCAAATGGACTCAAAATCTATATGTAGCCTAAAATCTATATGTAGCCTAATTATTGTATGACGGTGAAGATCAATGGTTTACATTTTACAAAAAAAAATCTTGATATGCAAACACACTTGAGTGTATTCTAACCTGACTATATATATATATATATATATATATATATATATATATATATATATATATATATATATATATATATATATATATATATACATATAGGGAAGTGATCTAGTGCCGTCAGCGGTCCGTGCGGACACCGCGCCCCACTTTCCTTTCAGTGTTTGATTTGATCTTTTGCCCGACACCAGATGTTGCACGACCGACGACCACTTCCCGGCCTTGCTCAATCGCGCTTCCATCTTGTCGTCGTCCCATGCTCTATGCTCCGTCTACCATCCCGAACTGCCCCGAAGCAGCCTGATCCAAGACAGGCTTGTCCCTGCCAATTGGATACATGCCTTGACATCAGAGGTTATCATTTTCTTATCAACGTCAGTAGTGCAACTAAGTGCAATGACATCCGACCCGTACAATTGCACATACTTAGAGCCGTGAAAGAGGCGACACTGCTCATCAACATCGTGCTACATTCTCTGGTAGATGTACCTCTGAAAGGAACAAGCTGGGATTGTGCATTACCAAATACTCTAGAGTATTATCCAAGAATCGTCACAATGATGCATATATGTAGTTCCAGGAACATTTTTTACCAGTCTCAACTTGACAGTATGCTCACCACAAACTGTCCAACAAGAACTGATTATTGCAGGGTTTACGGAAGCGAGCAAAGATTGATGCTTGTTGGAATCCAAAGGGACATGTCCTTGATGTGCAGGGTTGGTGGTTTCGCCTACAGGGACGATGGTTCCTTAGTTTTCTTCAATAGGTGGATTCCACACACAGATGATGTCGTCAGATTGCCCACAGGAGCTCCTCCAGTAGTCTCGTGGATGTGAGATATCTCATCAATGAAAGCACCTTGCTAGAATGGAGCTCTGATCCAAAAACTTCAATTGACTATGTAAATAACTACCAGCAATATATAGTGATGATTCGTTGTTGGTATTACTGAGCAAGCAGGTTTTGAGATGACCCCACGGTTCCCACCATTGTCCGATGGAAGCTTAACAAAAAATTGATATTCTGGATAGAAATTTGTAGCCGAAACATGAAGTCCATTGATTGTGGCTGTCCTATCTTGTTGGACATTGATTTTCATATGTTTATACCTGCTGGACTTATTGTAATAGTTCACAATCTTAGATTGTCTGTATATGACCGCCTACAATAGAAACCACATGCTTCCTATGGATTCTATTCAAATTTCTTGTCGAAAAGGAAAGAGAGTTTGACCGGATGAACAATGATAATGGGGGAGCGTGGAAGCGAAGAAAAAACTGAGATGAACATGTCAGCGCCCTGCCTTTCTTCCGAATTGTTTGACGACCATGTAGACTAGCACACAAAATAGTCCACTGGGTGTCTTCCAGTAGCCATAGTGGAGAACTTTAGACACCATGTGCCTTCCTGCCAGTGGCCATCAGGCATCAGTTAGTCGGGGAAAGTGGAAGGAGAACTAGAGGGTAGGATAGGAACAGGTCGGTTGTGGGATCAAGCGGCGAAGACGTGGTCGACGTTCAGGAATCACTCATCGGGCGATAGATCAAATCAAACACCGAACGAAAAGTGGGACGCGGTGTCCGCACGGACCGCACTAGATCACTTCCTTTTATATATATACTAGTGAATGCACATGTGCACACACACGTGACATATAAAATTTATTAGAAATGTGTGGGGAGATGACTCGTCCGTGAAAGGGTCCATACGGTAAAAGATATTTGTGTTGGTTGTTCGAAAGGAAAGAATCAAAGAACCATTTCCGTGAGATGGAGAGAGAAATATAGAATTAAAGATAATAAAAGTTAATAAGAAAGTGTGAGAATAAATATTTGTAGGAGCAAAATTTCTTAAAAAAAGGATAGAAGAGAGTGAATCAAGGAGAGCGCAACATCAAACTCAGTCTTTTTATAGTATATATATATATATATGAATTTATTGAATGCATGCGCGGGTAACAACCCACGACTACCTGTGCGCAAAGTCATGGTGGCATCAAATTGTAAATATTATCCCTTTTACCAAATTATGTGTATCAATGGTTCCGTCACACTTCTCTGTTGTCGTCACTTACAACAGAGGGGGATCTGCAGTTGCGCTGCCATGCTACCAATGTAGGAGATCTGCAGTGTTGCCATCAAGTAGGGCTGCCAATGGGGAGGGTATTATCTGTTTACCCTTACCCATACCCTGGAGGGTAAGGGTAAGGGTAAAGATTTTTATTACCCTTTATCCGTTTACCCGTTCCCCATTTCCCCGCTATACTATAAGGGGAGGATAAGGTATAGACATTATCCATACCCTTTTACCCGCACATGATATAAAGGTTACACAAATATAAATATTCTAAAGGGGTTTGTATGTAAATGTTTAACCCTAATATTTTATTCTATCATTGGAAAATGACTTGGTGTTGTGCTTGTAATACTTTCTTGTTGAAAGAAAAACATATATATCTTGCGGAAAATGAGGTGTTGGTTAAATATTTATTTGTTATGCATACTTATACAAAGGAAAAAAATAATTTATGCATAAAAAATTATTATTGTGTGAATTGACTTAACTTTACACGGAGAAACATATGATTTTGAATTGGATATAATGTTTTATATGTTGTTATCAATAAATTAGTTATAAAATTATTAAAAATCAACACACAATGTGTATAAAATTCTTTTTTGTCAAAATTACCCGCTTACCATTTACCCTCCCCATTTACCCTATGGAGAAGAGGATAAGGGTAAGGGGAGGATAAGGGGATTGCTGAGAAGGATAATTATCCTTACCATTACCCGCTACCCAAAGAGGGTAAGGGTAAGGGTAAGACCTTACCCTCCCCATACCCTCCCCAATCCCCATTGACAGCCCTACCGTCAAGGTTGGTGACTAGTCTATCTGCATTTGGCGGCAGCAAAAATATGATGAGTCGGTTGAGACACCCTTTCGGAGCGAGATACATGTTTGTAGCGCCTCTATTGCCCCTTTTTCTACATGACCTCTTCTCCTTGATACATACTCTCGATGATGTTCTATTTTCCTATGTTAGTAATGGCTTAGGCGGAGCCGCAATTATTGCGACAGGTGCTATTTCACATATTCGTCTAATTTGGTCGTGAATATCTCACGCATGTTCTTACTGGATCATTCACCACGGCAACTTGTTAATTTAAGTACACTGAGCGATTAGAAAACTAAATTGCAGCCGAAGACGATATTGTCGATGCTAAAAAAGACGACATAGACAGCCGGAAAATGACGTTTCTTCCCTTGGGTTTATGTACTTGGGCGACGAGTGCCCCGATGATCTTTCCGTTGGTTGTCTGGATGGACATTGGGATCGACACGTTAGCCATGTTGGTGACAATAATCCTGGATGAGCCTCCACATTGTTTGGTTGGTATAGGGTGAAAGTTGGGTCAAGCGGCGCACCGGCAACCAGGCAGGTGGATGCAGACGCCGATGGCACATTAATGGACTCATTCTGACGAAGATGCTGAATTTAGATATATATTGTCTCACGCAATGCCAAGAATCTCATGTCATTGTTGGAGCTGATGGAAGTGATAATTGCTTTCCACTTGGATTTCATTGAGTCATCTATCTTCTCTATTTCTATTGAGTTTGATTGTATAGATTCGTTGAATGTGTAGAAAACTGTATGGAATTATAACAGGGTGCTTGTACATAAAGCGCTTGATGAAATGTCTAAGACATGGCTTATAACACATAGCTGAACTCCATAAATGATTATGACATCTGTACTTGTATATCGATGAAAAATATATGTTTGCAGCAGAAAACATCCATACATTAGATTGATGTCGATTAAATAATTAAGTTCGTGTCACAAGTTATATCAAATGTACGTCATAAATTTTAAATGTGAACATGGAAGAATTTATCAGCGTCGTATGCAGTTGCTAGGAAAAGAATGTACGCTCGAATTGCAGTTCCTTGTCGGGTTAGGATAGGCATTCATATATTACATATGACACTTGTTTATTATAATATGACTATGTATATTACATATGCCACTTGCGTATTATAATATGACTATCCATGTTATAAATTATCACCTACATACTTGCTTATTACAATATGACTATTCATATTAGAAAATTGTCACCTACATTACAGTTGGCTCTTGCCTAATATAATGTGACTATCCATATTACATATGACACTTACTTATTATAATATGACTATCTATATTACAAAGTTGTCACCTACATTATGGTTGACTCTTTCCTATTACAATGTGACTGTCCATATTACATGTGATACTTGCTTATTATAATATGACTATCCATATTATAAACTGTCACCTACATTAAGGTTGACTCTTGCCTATTGCAATGTGATTGTCCATATTACATATGACACTTGCTTATTACAATATGAGTATCCATATTGTGAAACTGTCCCCTACATTACGGTTGGCTCTTGCATATTATAATGCGACTATCCATATGACATATGTCACTTGCTTATTACTATATGACTATCCATATTACAAAATTATTACCTACATTACAGTTGGCTCTTGCCTATTATAAGGTGATTGTTCATATTACAAATGACACTTGCTTATTACAATATGACTATCCATATTACAAACTGTCACCTACATTATGATTGGCTCTTGCCTATTACAATGTGGTTGTCCATATTACAGATGACACTTGCTTATTATAATATGAGTATCCATATTACAAAACAGTCACCTGCATTACGGTTGGCTCTTGCCTATTACAATGTGACTATCCATATTATATAACACTTACTTATTATAATATGACTATACATATTACAAAATGGTCACATACATTACAATTGGCTCTTGCCTATTAACGACGTTTTGATGGAGAAATTTGAGGCAAAGCGAGCAATCATGAATGAAGACAAGCAAGTACATGGTCAAAGGTGGGCATCCATGTCTAGATAAAAACTACGCGTATACCGAAACAAACTATAATGAGGTTAGACACATTGTAATATGCATAAGCAAGTTGTAAAGACATTTGACACTTTGTAATATACGGATAGAAACTACTAATTTGACGGAAGAGATTGATTTCACATGCTAAGAAGGAAAATGATATATCCAAATATGGGTAAGTCTATAAAAAATGTTTGTATACCAGAACACACTGTAATAAGGTTAGACACATTGTAATATGCATAAGCAAGTAGTAAAGACAGTTGACACTTTGTAATATACAGATAGAAACTATAATTTGATGGAAGATTGATTTCACATGCTAACAAGGAAAAAGATATATCCAAATATGGGTAGGTTTATAAAAATTATCTGTATACCAGAAAAAACTATAATGAGATTAGACACATTGTAATATGCATAAATAAGTTGTAAAGACAGTTGACACTTTGTAATATACTGATAGGAATTGAAATTTGACGGAGGGGATTGATTTCACATGCTAAGAAGGAAAATGATATATCTGTTGCCTGCTGGACTTGTTGTTTTGGTTAGACAAAGATATTGCTACCAGGGTAAGACTTCTGTCTGTCCTGTGCTGCTTTCAACTGTTGTGGTATCACTTAGATCTTTTTGGTTGTCTATTGTACTAACTCAGGGCCCAAAAGCTAATTTTCACCAGACTCATACCAATACAAAGGAGATCTGCACTTCTGTCCATATAAGGCCTCGTAAGGAGCCATGTCAATGCTCTGCTGATAACTATTGTTGTAGGAAAAATCTGTCAAACTGAGATGCACGTCCCAACTGACTAAGAGTTGCAAAACACAAGCTCGAAGGAGATCCTCCAAAGTCTAAATAATCCTCTCAGACTGTCCATCTGTCTACGGGTGGAAGGCAGTACTGAACCTCAACTGCGTTCCCAACGCCTTGTGCAACTGTTCCCAGAAACGACTCATGAACTGAGGACCTCTGTCAGAAACTATCATCGCTGGCACACCGTGCAAACGTACTATCTCATCCACATATACTCGAGCGAGCTTCTCAGCTGTATACGTTGTTTTTAAAGGTATGAAATGGGCAGACTTCGTCAATCTGTCCACTATTACCCAAATGGAATCATTATTTCTGGTTGTCTTGGGTAGACCAACTACGAAATCCATGGTTATATGATCTCATTCCCACTACGGTATCGGCAGGGGTTGCAACGTACCTATCGGCTTTTGATGCTCAGCCTTGACTTGTTGACATACCGCACATCTAGCCATGAACTCGACTACATCGTTCTTCAAGCCGGGCCACCAATACAAGCCCTTCAGACTATGATACATCTTGGTGACACCTGGATGCATAGCATACATCGACGTGTGTGCTTCCTCGAGCACTAACTTCCTCAGATTATCAGCATCGGGGACGACCATCCTATCACGATATCAAACTAGTCCATCCTCACACTCGTGGAACCCATCACGTTTTTCGTTGCTGAACACTGAACTGATCAACTGTATTGTATCATCTATTTGTTGTGCATCTTTGATCTGTTGTCTCAGCATAGGCTTGACTTGCATCTATGCTAAAAGTCCAGCTAACAAGGAAACTTCCATCTGCACATTCATCTGCCGCAAGGAAACAAGCATATCCCGTCTATGGCATACCAGGGAACTCAACTGTGCCTTCTTTGAAGGAAAAGAAGAAGACTTTTGGCAAAGTGCATCAGCTACCACATTCGCCTTACCAGGATGATACTCGATGGTACAGTAGTAATCATTTATGAACTCCATCCATCGACGCTGTCGCATGTTTAACTCATGCTGCGAAAAGATGTACTTCATATTCTTATGATCCGCAAAGATCTGACACACTTCCCCGTAAAGATAGTGTCTCCAAATCTTTAACGCATGAACCAGTGCTGCCAACTCCAAATCATGAGTCGGATAGTTCTCCTCGTGTTTCTTAAGTTGTCGCGAAGCAAAGGAAACCACATGATCTTCTTGCATCAACACACAACCTAAACCTTTCTTGGAAGCATCGCAGAAAACAACATAGCCCTTTCTAGGCTCTGGAAGCACTAACACTGGAGCACTAGTCAGTTTCTCCTTTAAACTTTGGAAAGCTTGCTGAAAACAATCATCCCAGACAAAAGGTACATCCTTCCTAGTCAACTTTGTCATCGACAACACAATCACACTGAAGTCCTTGATAAACCTCTGGTAGTATCCTGCAAAACCCAGGAAACTACGAACTTCTATCGGAGTCTTCAAATGTTCCCATTCTGCAACGGATTCCACCTTCTTCGGCTCCACTTTGACTCCTTCAGCAGATATCACATGACCCAAAAAGGTTACTTCTTTCAACCAGAACTCACACTTACTGAACTTGGCATATAACCGATGTTGGCAAAGAAGAGTCAACGCTAGTCGAAGATGTTGCTCATGCTCGTGCTTGTCCCAACTATAGATCAAGATGTCATCTATAAAGACTACAACAAACTGATCTAGAAACAGATGGAACACTATGTTCATCAAGTCCATGAAAGCAGCAGGCGCATTGGTTAACCCAAACGGCATAACCACAAACTCAAAGTGACCATACCTCGTCCTAAAAGATGACTTTGGTATGTCATCCGCCTTAATCCTCAATTGATGATATCCGGACCGTAGATCGATCTTTGAAAACACCGTAGCACCACACAACTAATTGAACAGATCATCTATCCTTGGTAACAGGTACTTGTTCTTGATCGTGACCTTGTTCAACAGTCGATAATCTATACATAACCGCATCGATCTGTCCTTCTTCTTAACGAACAACACTAGAGCACCCCAAGGTGACGTACTCGATCGGATGAAACCTTTCTCCAACAACTCTTGCAACTGCTTCTTAAGTTCTGCCATCTCTATTGGAGCCATCCTATACGGTGTCTGTGCAACTGGCTGTGTTCCTGGAACCAGATTGATCTCAAAATCAATCTCTCGGGGTGGGGGAACACTAGGGAACTCATCAAGAAACACATCAAAAAAACTCTCAGACAACCGACACCTCCTCAAGGCTAGGACCATTCGCCTTGGTGTCTACAACGGTATCCAGAATGTGATCTAAGAATGCCTCACATCCTTGTCGTAGTAACTTATCTGCCACCATAGCTGATACCAAACACGTCGGAAAAATCTTCCTATCTCCTTAGAAGATCCACTTCCTACCGTCATCATCAAACACAGCTTGCTTGGAACCACAGTTGAAAACAACCTTATACTTCTCTAAGGTATCCATCCCAAGAATAACATCAAACCCATGCATATCAAGTAGTATAAGATCCACTTGTATGTTGTGTCATGAAAAAGATAAGACACAAGACAGACACTCTTCTCGCAGCATCGTGGAACCATCAAGGGGGGTTTCTAACAACAAGCTATCTTTCTTACAACTAACAGATAACCGACAGTTCTCAAGCATACTATAGGCGATAAAAGAGTGTGTAGCACCCGGGTCAACCAGAACAGATATAAAGCAAGAAGACATATCAGAATAAAATAGCTCCATCTGACCTGCCACCACTCGCGGGTTGACTATCGCCTCTGGCTGACTCATAGCATAGAATCGAGCCGTTGCTTGCTATCCACATCCTCTACTTCCTTGAGAAGACGATCCCGCTTGTGATGCTTGACCGCATCCTCGCCCTATGCTACTACTGGGCTGTTGTCTATCTGATCCTTGTTGATTCTGCCTCGGCTGTTGCGTCACTTCCACATCTCTATTCGGGAAATTTGACCTAAAATGCCCGATCTGACCACAAAGATGGCATGACCTATCTTCAAACTGTTGCCTAGATGGCCCTGTCACTGCCACAGAAGTTGTACTATGTGCCTTTGACGGTGAAGAAACATATCCTCTTCCCTTAATCGGAGACCACTGCGATGGTAAACTGGAACCTCTCATCACGGAAGGTGCTGAAAACCTTGACTTCTTGAAGCCACCAAACCTCTGTCCCTAGAACTAAGCAAGCCTCTTCATAGACATGGATTCTCTTTTCTCCCTAACTGACCGTTCAATCCTCCAGATAGATTCCACAAACATAGCAAACTTCTCACGGTTCTCCAACGCAGAAACAGGTGTTGTCAGCTCAACACTCAGACCCTTCTCAAAATGTCTGATTCGCTCCTCATCTGTTGCCGCCATGTGAGGACAAAACCTCAACAGATCCATGAACTTGGCCTCATACTTAGTGATGTTCATCATTCCTTGTCGCAGGCTCTCAAACTGACTGATCTTCTCATCCAGATATGTCTTCGGAAAGTATCTGCTGACGAACTCGCGCCGGAAAACCTCCCAACCGATCACCTCACCATGTCGCTTCTCCTCCTCGATGGTCCACTAGTGACCAGCACTACCCTTCAGAAGGTAGACAGCGTGCTTTACTTTGTTTGCTTTGGGGATGTCAAGGATCCAAAAGGTCTTCTCAAGACTTGTCAGCCACAGATCTGCATCCGTTGGATCAGCCATTCCAGCATAACCCGAAGCTCCGACTCAGTGAAGCGGCTCAAATGTCTTACCAATACCCGATGTTTCACCATGGGGAGCCTGTGCTCTTGACGGAGGCACTGACAGTCTTTCTACCATGAGATTCACCGTAGCCATCATCTGCCCCATAAGCTGTTGATAGGAAGGATGTTCAAGAATGACTGGGTCAGGTTGGGGGACCTCAGGCACCCGATCCTCATTTGCCTGCCCTATATGTCCATCAACTGATGCAGCATCGCTGTTCTCAGCAGCATGTTCTTCATGATTTCCAGACATCTTGCCTTTTCTTCCACTGAGGGAAGAAAATGATTATAAGAAAATCTGGAAAACTCACAAGAACAGACACAACCTAGTCCTAAATCCCTGTAGACTCAGCAAACCTAGAGCTCTGATACCAAACTTGTGGCAACACATCCCACTATCACATAGACAACGAGGTGTTACGTGAAAATGTGCGGAAATAACCATAAACCACAAATTACCAAAAACACGAGTTAATTAAAACCGATTGTAGAAAGTGGATAAACTGAGAAACTATTACATTTAGGTCCTCATCCTGCGAAGAAACATGTTATATAAACATTTACAAGATCTTAGTAGTGTCCACAGCTTAGGAGATCAGTTGTCCTGTCATCACAGGAGTTCATCACCTGTTATTACATACATTAACGGCCCGCATCCGGCCAGCAGCAGGATATACAAAACATCATCAGCTATACATCGTGAATCACATCAAAACACCTCCATGGACCTGAAAGTACATGGATGACTCTAAGACTCGACTACAAAACAACCAAAACAACAACATATACACCTCTTGCCTTCTACTGCTCGTCTTGCTGCTCGGCCTCAACTCTGCGACCACCACCACGTCTAGCTCGAACACCTAATAGGTTGTAAACCAGCAAGGTGAGACACACAGTCCCAGCAAGAAACATAACTCCCCGTCGAAACTACAAAACCTCAGCAAGACTAAAGCAATAACAACAGATAACTGATAAAAGATGTAACAAGAGCAGTTTATATAACAAAGCTATTCATACCATCAAGCTTACCAGATGTACGGAAGGCATGTCACCAAATATCTCTTTTATTGAACATGATTAACAAGATAAGATTTATACGGTCTTACCACATAACATAAAGAACGTATAAGTAACTGCAAGTATAACAAGATTAACTACGCAAGCAAGGCTTCAACCATTATTCAGTGTTATGCCTTATGCAGTAAATACTATTCGTCTGAATTACATATTATTATGCCCTGAGGAAGTGAGTCGTACTGCTCAAATCCAACCGACGGCTGTGAAACCCGGAGCCGATGCCATACAAGGTCAATGGAAGAGCTGGACTCCACGACCTTCCACCTCGTGGTCAGTGCACGAGTACAACACAAGCAGGACTGCAGTCTCGTGCTTAGGTGGCCTTAGCCACAGGGTCAGGCTACCCTCTGCCTAGCCCACCTTGGTACAGGTATCGACGCTGGTGAAACTAAGCCACATGCCTGTTCACCATGCTCTGAGCCATGAACGCATTCATGCTCCCATATCACACATCCTGAACCATGGGCATGTTCACCATGCTCTTACATATTGAGCTACGGGCCTGAATCCACACTCTGTAGTCTACAACTGAAGTTGCACTCTTACCTACTCACTTTAGGCTAGGAGAAACCTCGCATATTCAACAATATGCACTCCGAGTTTGTGGGCTCTGATCTCCAAACCATGACATAAACACGATTAAAACTTAGCGGAAGCGAATTGGTAAATCAGCGAAAGACAAAAATCACGGGAAATTAAAACGTTTCGAGATAAGAACTTCGATCCATAAAAACTTCTTTCATAAAGAGAGATAAACTGTTTACATCTCAGGATAATTACTTCTTGAGTAATTATATACATCAAGATACAAAATCTCAAGATCACTAAATAAAAGACTCCAAGACCTGAGAGTATAGAGGACACATAGGACTGACTCTAACTACACCATATGGCAGGACAATCTCCACCTGAGATCACTGATGCCCCCGGTGCTGCTGCTGCTGAGACTGATCACCTGTAGGCTGGTTCCTTCGTCTCCGACGTCCACCTAAAAAGTTAAAGTCTACGGGGTGAGACAATTATACATAATTGTCCCAGCGAGAGTTATAACTCTTCGCCAGAGGCTTTATTATAACATCAAAGAATATCTTAAGCAGTAAAGCCTTCAAAGTATTCTATAACAGTTGCAAGTATAATAAGATCTCTACAATTTAGGAGATATGGAGAATATAAACACTATTGCAATGTAACATCAATCAACTAACTTGGAGTCATCTCTAACAAGTTATACTACATGGTTGATTATGTTTTACAAACAACATTATGCCCTGTGGAGATGAGGCATACCACTCATACTCCAACTGATCGCTGAGAAGTCACATCAGTATCATACATAGGTCATTAAGAGAGCCGGATTCTCATGACCTTCACCTTCCTCAGTCAGTAAGAGGATCACTTATAGGACATCTCGTGTCTCTACTACTATAGATCACCAGGGTAAACTGGTCCTTCGCTATTCTAGAGTCACAGTGGTGTTCTGTACTCTCTTCGTCATCAGGAGGTTTCATATTTACCTACCACTGATACGGATATCTGTGCTTTCTTCGTCATCAGGAGGTTTCATGTTTACCTACCACTGATACGGTATGGAATTATAGTGAAGGATGGATGGATTACACATCTACATCACTTTCCTACACTAGGATGTAAGGTTCTACGCATCCATGTACCCCACATACTCAAAAGTATGTGCTCCAGGAGTTCCCTGAGGAAAACCTGTTTCACCATCACTTAATCTCTGACAGGGATGGATCTATGATCAGGGCTCTACATTATACTTGATTAGTTAGGTACATTCAGTAATCTTTAACAGCATACATTGTTCTCCAAACAATAACAGTAGCATAGCAGCTATAAAAGAAGAATACTAAATGTAACAGGCCTAACTCATATCCATCATCATTTCTCATTATCCTCATCACAAGTCATCTCTAAGGCATGACCTTGATGGTATTCATGGCTCTCACAGCCCATTATCAGCATAGGATGCCACTGACAAGGCATCAGATTACTTTACTTATTCATAAGGCTAACAACATGCCTTTAATGAATATAACATCAACATCCATACCTGGATATGATTACCTTCATATCAGAACCTGCATGGTTAATACAACTGATAAAGGTAATACAAAAATGAGGAATATACTTCCTACTCTTGTCATAAGAGTTAAATCTCTAATTCACATCAAATAGAGTTTAATACTCAAAAGCATGCCATTACCCTTGAATTAGGGTTTACTATTCACATTACATGTCATCACCCTTGAATTAGGGTTTACTATTCACATTACATGTCATCACCCTTGAATTAGGGTTTACTATTCACATTACATGTCATCACCCTTGAATTAGGGTTTACTATTCACATTAAGGTGAATTGAACTCATAACATCATCATGTATGAGTAACATCTTCATTGATGCTCTTAGATTAGTTAAAGGTTCATCATTTATCATAATTAGGGTTTCTATGATCTCACACAGGTGGATCATACCCTAGTTATGCTCATTCCTGTGCATTGGAGATGCTTTAATTGAGTTTTCACCTGAAAAGGGTACTTTCTCTCTCTAGAAGCACTTTCTCTCTCTATAAGTACTTTCTCTCTCATCATAAAGTTAGGTGATGTCAATATCACTCTAGATCAGGTCAGATTAAGTCATCATAGGCTAACATAGCCCAAAACATCACCATCATGTGATTAGGGTTTGATTTGATCAAGGTATTACTTAATTTACCCTTCAGGGGTATTTTGGTAATTCACCCCATTGATCATCATCATGGTCAAAACCTTAGTCCATTATCCCCTTAATATCCTAGGTTATCATTAGGGTTTGATTAGGGCAACATTGAACCATTTATATCATCAATGGATTAAAAGAAGTCAACCTTGAATTATCTTGATCGATCTCAACCATCGACCCTCAATCGATTTGAGACCCATTGGTTGAGTTGACCTTTTGACCAATTGACATCAGGACCGCGAGGATGTGTAGACCGTTTGGTCACCTTTGACCTCAGGACCGCGAGGCCTCTTCCTCCTCCAAGACCACGAGCCCTCCATTGATTCAAGACCGCGAAGACTCAAATTGAGGTTAAGACCGCGAGGATCATGAAGACCGTTTACCCTTCTTTGACCCCAAGACCGTGAGGCCCCTCTCGGTCTTGAGACCGCGAGCCCTCTCACGGTCTTGAGACCGCGAGGCTCTCATGGTCTCAGCCGCTTGGACCTTCAACAAGACTCAATGATACAACCGATAATGTTAACCCATGTTGAAGCCCTCAAAAGGTCAGAGTTATGTTGACCACTTATGAATTGGTTTAATTAAGGTTATGCTTAACCAATTGGTCATTCAATTGACCCTTAACTGTTGACCAATTAGGATTGAAATCGATTCAATTAGGGTCTATCAATGTTCACCCATCAACACTCAACAATGTGCATTAACACCAGGTTGAACCCTCAATTGAGCTCCAATTGGGCCCAAACTTGGCCCAAACGGTCTTGAGGTCATGTGGGTGGACCCCACATGGTCTTGAGACCGTTTGCCCAAGATTTCATCAAAGTCTAAGGTGATTTGATAGGGGTTGAATCATGATTGAACCACAAAACAAAATTTTGATTAAATTGATAACTTATTTGCAATTAGGTCCTCAATTGGTCAAATTACTTAACCCTAGACCTTCAAACGGTCATGGTTGATTGCCCTCGCGGTCTTGAGACCGTTTGGATGACCCCCAAACGGTCTTGAGACCGTTTAGGTCAATCAACCCTAAAAACCCCAATTAGGTCACCATAATTTCAGTACTGATTTCCTCTAGGGTTAGCCCTAGTAATCACCCTTCAACTCTTAGCTCGTTTGGAATTAGACCATCAAACTTGGTGAGTTGTTAACTAACATAATTTTGAACAGTAATTTCATATGGTCAAAGCTTGTTCAACGACCTTACACGGTCTTGAGACCGTTTGCCCAAAAAGGCAATTTCAGACCGTTTGAAAATCAGGAATAAATTCAATTAAAGTTGTTACTTAAAAAGGTCATATCTCCCGATTCCTTTGGAGTTAGCCTCTCAAATTTTGAGGGTGATTAGCCTACATAATTAGGAACAGATTTCTTACACTCTCCAAGCTCGGTCCATGGGGCCAAACGGTCGTGAGGACCGTTTTCCCTCTCGCGGTCCAGAGACCGTTTGCTCACCTCGCGGTCTTGAGACCAAGAGAGCAAAGTGGTGAGACCATTTAAGAAAGTGAAAAGCGGTGGGTTTTTCTTGGAAATCACGCCTTCATCTCCTAGCTCAAGAACAGTACAGATATCCCATGGATTTGCTTGCAAAAATAGTAGGGAAAGTAGGGAAACATGAAGAACTATCATCTAACCGCATATAAGAGATGTATATAGTAAAGCATGGGTTTAGAGTTATAAAACCCGCCTAAAGCTTGCTTCTTGAGCTCCAAGCTTTCAAGCTCCAAGCTCTAATGGCGTCCTTGAGTTCCCACAGGTTGGCTAAAATGAAAACTCCAAGGAAGGATGAAAGGAGATGGCTAGAAAGGTAGGGTTTCAAGAGTTAGCCATGAAGTTGACCTTGAATTCGAGTTCTAACCATGGAATTAGGCAAGAAGAGGGGTTCAAACCTACCTTGCACCCTTGGTCGTTCGCCTTGAGCTCCAAGACAGTCCTTAGTCGGCCAAGCAAAGAGGAAACAGTGATATGCAAGAAGGAAAATTTCCTTTGCTTGAGAGGTGAAGTATACATATACTTGGGTGAGGTTTCATTAAAGGCCCATAAGTTTCCTCATAATTCCAAATAAGTCCTTCCTTCATTACTTGCTCGTCCCTTCCTCTTTATTATAAGAACAAACCTTATCTTAAGGTTTAGAAAAAGAAGGCAAAGAAGAACAATCTAATAATTAGGTACATACATAAGGAGATTTTGCACATATACCCTGATTATTCAATCACAAGGCATATTTCATAACTTGATAATTCAATTGAGGTGACTTCCTCATCATTTCTTCTCTAAATGATGGCAAGAATCTAAAAAGATACATTAGATGATATAATTTACAAATTGCATCCCTTAGTTTGGGTAAATTGCACGTAGGTCCCTATATATCAAAACAATGCTACAACTTTAATTAAAAGGAGCAAATATTGAAATATATGTTTCTGAGAAACTTAATTACATGCTCAGAGTTAATCACAAAGATTTAATTACATATTTAGGCAAAACACCTATGGTTAACTCACAACCCAAGTCAGGGATGTTACAAATTATCCACCCCTTACAAGGATTTCGTCCCCGAAATCGATAAGACATATTAAGAGAAAAGGGCAGGATACCTCCTTCTCATCTCATTCTCTAACTCCCAAGTGGCTTCTTCAACACCACGGTGGTTCCATAGGACTTTTACAAGACTTATATCTTTCTTCTTTAACTTTTTAATTCTTTTATCAAGGATTGACACTGGTCCTTCCTCATAGGATATATCATCATTCAATTCTACTTCCATGGGTTGTAGAACTGACTCGGTGTCTGGGTGACATTTCTTCAACATAGAAATGTGAAACACAGGATGTAACCGCTGTAACTCAGGTGGTATCTCTAGTCTATATGCTACCTTTCCAATCCGTTCGATGATTGGATAAGGCCCCATATATCTAGGAGCTAACTTCCCTTTCCTTCCAAAACGAAGGACCCCTTTCCATGGTGAGACCTTGAGATACACTCTGTCTCCAACCTGGAACTCTAAGGGTCTGCGACGTTTGTCAGCATAAGATTTCTGCCTATCCTGAGCAGTCTTAATCTTATGTTGTATTACTTTAATCTTTTCTGTGGTCTGCTGCACAAGGTCAGGACCCAACAACTGATGTTCACCACTCTCAAACCAACACAGAGGTGATCTACAACGTCTACCATACAAAGCTTCATAAGGTGCCATATCAATACTATGCTGATAGCTATTGTTATAGGCAAACTCTATCAAGCTTAGGTGTAGATCCCAACTTCCGGTGAACTGGAGAACACATGCTCTCAACAGGTCTTCTAAGGTCTGTATGGTCCTTTCTGACTGTCCATAAGTCTGCGGATGAAAGGTTGTACTAAACCTTAGCTTGGTGCCTAAGGCTCTATGTAACTGTTCCCAAAAATGACTCGTAAACTGAGGACCTCTGTCAGAAACTATTGTGACAGGAACTCCGTGCAAACACACTATCTCTTGAACATACAACTCTGATAACCTTTCAGTAGAATAAGTTGTTTTGACAGGTAAGAAATGCGCTGTCTTAGTCAACCTATCAACAATTACCCAAATGGAATCATGTCCCTTGCTTGTCCTGGGTAGGCCAACTACAAAGTCCATGGTCACATGGTCCCACTTCCACTGTGGTATGGGTAAAGGTTGCATTGTACCTGCAGGCTTCTGGTGTTCAGCTTTAACTTGCTGACACACAGGACACCTCATAACAAATTCTGCAACATCCTTCTTCATTCCAGGCCACCAATACAGATCTTTCAAATTTCGATACATCTTGGTGCTCCTTGGATGCATAGCATATATGGAAGAATGGGCTTCTTCCAGGACTAACTTTCTCAAGTTGTCCACATCCGGCACTATCATCCTTCCATTATAACAAGCTACATGATCCTCTGAGTCATGAAAACCATCTTGTTTCTCATTTCCATACTCAGATCTAATCTGTTGAACTGCAACATCACCTAGATGTGCTTCCTTAATCTGCTCTCTTAAGGTAGGTTTAATATGCATCTCAGCTAACAAACCGGCTAACAATGACACCTTCAACTGTACATTGTCTTGCCTTAAAGAGATAAGCATATCTCTCCTAGAGCATACTAAAGAGTTTAGTTGTGCTCTATTCATGGTTGATGTTGCTGATTTCCTACTCAAGACATCTGCAACAACATTAGCCTTGCCTGGATGGTAATCAATTGTACAGTCATAGTCCTTGATTAACTCCATCCAGCGACGTTGCCTCATGTTGAGCTCATGCTGAGAGAAGATATACTTAAGGTTTTTGTGGTCTGTGAAAATCTGGAATGTTTCTCCGTAGAGATAGTGTCTCCAGATTTTCAAGGCATGAACCACAACAGCTAACTCTAGATCGTGCGTCGGATAATTCTCCTCGTGTTTCTTAAGCTGTCGGGAAGCAAAAGAAATCACTTGTTTATCCTGCATCAACACACATCCAAGTCCATTCTTGGAAGCATCACAGAAGACTACATATCCTTTTCCTTGTTCAGGTAGCACTACCATAGGTGCACTTATCAATCTCTCCTTCAGCAACTGGAAAGACTGTTGACACTTATCGCTCCAAGAAAAAGGAACATCTTTTCGGGTCAGCTTGGTCAAAGGTAAGGCTATAGAACTAAAGTTCTTAATGAACCTTCGATAATAGCCAGCTAACCCCAAGAAACTTCGAATCTCCGTCGGTGTCTTCAGTTGTTCCCACTGTAGAACAAATTCTACTTTTGTAGGGTCAACACGAATTCCCGAGGCAGATATCACATGACCAAGAAAAGATACCTCCGGTAGCCAAAACTCACACTTGCTAAACTTAGCATACATCTTATGTTCTCTTAGCAAGGTCAAAGCTTGGCGAAGATGCTGTTCATGTTGCTGAGCATCCTTACTATAGATCAGAATGTCATCTATGAAGACGACAACACACTGATCAAGGAAAGGTCGAAAAACTCTATTCATGAGTTCCATAAATGCAGCTGGTGCATTGGTTAGTCCAAACGACATAACCATGAACTCATAGTGACCATATCTTGTCCTAAAGGCAGACTTGGATATGTCACTATCCTTAATACGGAGTTGATGATATCCAAACCTCAAGTCTATTTTTGAAAAGACTGTTGCACCACGCAACTGGTCAAAGAGATCATCAATCCTTGGCAGAGGGTACTTATTCTTTATTGTTACTTTATTGAGTTGTCTGTAGTCGATGCACAACCGCATTGACCCATCTTTCTTTTTAAAAAACAAGACCGGAGCACCCCAAGGTGAAGTACTCGGTCGGATAAAACCTCTCTCAAGTAACTCTTGAAGCTGTTTCTTGAGTTCTGCCATCTCGGCAGGCGCCATTCTATACGGAGTCTGAGCTATGGGTTTCGTATCTGGAATCAGATTGATTTCAAAATCAATCTCCCGAGGTGGTGGTATACCAGGAAGTTCTTCAGGAAACACATCTTCAAATTCCCTGACTATAGGAACTTTAGTAGGATTGGAACTTTCCTTGGTAACATCTACCACATGGGCTAAGAATGCATAACATCCTTGCCTCAACAGCTTATCAGCAACCATAGCTGATACAAGACAGGTGGGCAGAATCTTTCTTTCTCCTTGAAAGATCCATGTGTTGCTTTCATCAGAAAACACAGCCAACTTGGACTCACAATCCAAGACAACTCTATACCTTTCTAAGGTATCCATCCCGAGGATTATATCAAATCCCTACATATCAAGTGGTATAAGATCCACTTGAATGCGATGGTCAGAAAAGAAGAGGATGCAGAGAGAACATACCTCCTGCAAAATGGCAGACCCACTCAACGGAGTCTCTAACAACAAACTATCTGCTCTATGACTAACAGTCACATTGCAGTTACGAATCACTTCACGAGTGATGAAAGAGTGCGTAGCACCCGGATCAATCAGAATGGATACAACACAGGATGTAGACATATCAGAATATAAAAGTTTCATCTGACCTGCCACTACCCGTGGATTGACCACTGCCTCAGGTGGGTTCATAGCATAGAACCTCGCAGTCGCCTGGTGTTGAGGTGGTGCTGATGATCCAGCTTGAGACGCTTGTCCACGTCCTCGAGCTGCTCCTTGATGTTGTCTATTCTGAGATCCCTGTTGATTCTGTCTCAGAGGTTGTTGTGTCACACCGACAGGCCTAGAACGACAATCCTTCATCAAGTGTCCCACCTTACCACAGTTGTAGCAACTCTTCTCCTGTTGCTATGGTCTGGGTGGTCCAGTAACTAACACTGATGCAGAACTGTGCATCCCTTGAAGCGGTTGACTCCGTCCTCTACCTCTGCTTGGTGTCCATTGAGTTTGAAAACTCGATCTGGGTGGTGGAGGGTTAGGTGCAGAGAATCTAGGTTTCTTGGAATCCCTAGATGAAGAACCCTGGAACTGTGGATATCTTTTATGGGTTTGTCTCTGCTCAACCAAAGATCTCTCTATCCTTCAGACTGACTCAACGAAGGTAGAGAATCTCTCTCTGTTTTCTAAGGCAGACACAGGGGTTGACATATCAGAATTCAAACCCTTCTCGAATCTTCTGATTCTTTCCTCATCTGTAGCAGCCATGTGCGGACAGAACCGCAACAACTCCATGAACTTAGCTTCATATTCACTAATGTTCATCATACCCTGCCTTAGTTTCTCAAACTGAGAGATCTTCTCATCTAGGAAGGTCTTTGGAAAATATCTATTGATAAATTCCCGACGAAACTCTTCCCATGAGAACTCTACTCCAGGTCTCTTCTGCTCTTCCATGTTCCACCAGTGACCAGCACTGCCTTTGAGAAGATAGACAGCATGTCTAACCTTCTCAGCTTCCGGAATCATAAGAATTCTGAAAGCCTTCTCCAACTCTGTCAACCATAAGTCAGCATCTGCAGGGTCGGCTATTCCGAAGTACTCGGTAGCTCCGACATGACGAAGTCGTTCGAACGTCTTACCGATACCTTGTGCTTCATGCTGGACAGGTGCCCTAGGTGCAGGAACGGGCATCCTATCAGTTATGTGTGTCATGGCAGTCATGAACTGCCCGAACATCGTCTGTACAGCTGGGTTACTCATGTCAGCTGGGTCGAACTGGGGTGGCTCTCTTGGCGACTCAGGTGCGGGTTGTTCTATCCTTGGAACCCTTGCACCACCTCGAGGTGCACTAGCACTACTCTCTGCCACGTACTCATCATGATGTTCTGACATCCTTAGGTATCTTCTCCTCCTGAGGAGCAGAAGATTCTATTAGATAAGGAAGAAGTACTAAAGATAGACTCGACATCCTAAGTCCTATGCCTCTGTAGACTCAACTAACCTAGAGCTCTGATACCACTAATTGTGGGCTCTGATCTCCAAACCATGACATAAACACGATTAAAACTTAGCGGAAGCGAATTGGTAAATCAACGGAAGACAAAAATCACGGGAAATTAAAACTTTTTGAGATAAGAACTTGGATCCATAAAAACTTCTTTCATAAAGAGAGATAAACTGTTTACATCTCAGGATAATTACTTCTTGAGTAATTATATACATCAAGATACAAAATCTCAAGATCACTAAACAAAAGACTCCAAGACCTGAGAGTACAGAGGACACATAGGACTGACTCTAACTACACCATATGGCAGGACAATCTCCACCCGAGATCACTGATTCCCCTGGTGCTGCTTCTGCTGAGACTGATCACCTGTAGGTTGGTTCCTTCGTCTCCGACGTCCACCTAAAAAGTTGAAGTCTACGGGGTGAGACAATTATACATAATTGTCCCAGCAAGAGTTATAACTCTTCGCCAGAGGCTTTATTATAACATCAAAGAATATCTTAAGTAGTAAAACCTTCAAAGTATTCTATAACAGTTGCAAGTATAACAAGATCTCTACAATTTAGGAGATATGGAGAATATAAACACTATTGCAATGTAACATCAATCAACTAACTTGGAGTCATCTCTGACAAGTTATACTACATGGTTGATTATGTTTTACAAACAACATTATACCCTGTGGAGATGAGGCATACCACTCATACTCCAACTGATCGCTGAGAAGTCACATCAGTATCATACATAGGTCATTAAGAGAGCCGGATTCTCATGACCTTCACCTTCCTCAGTCAGTAATAGGATCACTTGTAGGACATCTCATGTCTCTACTACTATAGCTCACCAGGGTAAACTGGTCCTTCGCTATTCTAGAGTCACAGTGGCGTTCTGTACTCTCTTCGTCATCAGGAGGTTTCATATTTACCTACCACTGATACGGATATCTGTGCTTTCTTCATCATCAGGAGGTTTCATGTTTACCTACCACTGATACGGTATGGAATTATAGTGAAGGATGGATGGATTACACATCTACATCACTTTCCTACACTAGGATGTAAGGTTCTACGCATCCATGTACCCCACATACTCAAAAGTATGTGCTCCAGGAGTTCCCTGAGGAAAACATGTTTCACCATCACTTAATCTCTGACAGGGATGGATCTATGATCATGGCTCTACATTATACTTGATTAGTTAGGTACATTCAGTAATCTTTAACAGCATACATTGTTCTCCAAACAATAACAGTAGCATAGCATCTATAAAAGAAGAATACTAAATGTAACATGCCTAACTCATATCCATCATCATTTCTCATTATCCTCATCACAAGTCATCTCTAAGGCATGATCTTGATGGTATTCATGGCTCTCACAGCCCATTATCAGCATAGGATGCCACTGACAAGGCATCAGATTACTTTACTTATTCATAAGGCTAACAACATGCCTTTAATGAATATAACATCAACATCCATACCTGGATATGATTACCTTCATATCAGAACCTGCATGGTTAATACAACTGATAAAGGTAATACAAAAATAAGGAATATACTTCCTACTCTTGTCATAAGAGTTAAATCTCTAATTCACATCAAATAGAGTTTAATACTCAAAAGCATGCCATTACCCTTGAATTAGGGTTTACTATTCACATTACATGTCATCACCCTTGAATTAGGGTTTACTATTCACATTACATATCATGACCCTTGAATTAGGGTTTACTATTCACATTACATGTCATCACCCTTGAATTAGGGTTTACTATTCACATTAAGGTGAATTGAACTCATAACATCATCATGTATGAGTAACATCTTCATTGATGCTCTTAGATTAGTTAAAGGTTCATCATTTATCATAATTAGGGTTTCTATGATCTCACACAGGTGGATCATACCCTAGTTATGCTCATTCCTGTGCATTGGAGATGCTTTAATTGAGTTTTCACCTGAAAAGGGTACTTTCTCTCTCTAGAAGCACTTTCTCTCTCTAGAAGTACTTTCTCTCTCATCATAAAGTTAGGTGATGTCAACATCACTCTAGATCAGGTTGGATTAAGTCATCATAGGCTAACATAGCCCAAAACATCACCATCATGTGATTAGGGTTTGATTTGATCAAGGTATTACTTAATTTACCCTTCAGGGGTATTTTGGTAATTCACCCCATTGATCATCATCATGGTCAAAACCTTAGTCCATTATCCCCTTAATATCCTAGGTTATCATTAGGGTTTGATTAGGGCAACATTGAACCATTTATATCATCAATTGATTAAAAGAAGTCAACCTTGAATTATCTTGATCGATCTCAACCATCGACCATCAATCGATTTGAGACCCATTGGTTGAGTTGACCTTTTGACCAATTGACATTAGGACCGCGAGGATGTGTAGACCGTTTGGTCACCTTTGACCTCAGGAACGCGAGGCCTCTTCCTCCTCCAAGACCGCGAGCCCTCCATTGATTCAAGACCGCGAAGACTCAAATTGAGGTTAAGACCGCGAGGATCATGCAGACCGTTTACCCTTATTTGACCCCAAGACCACGAGGCCCCTCTCGGTCTTGAGACCGTGAGCCCCCTCTCGGTCTTGAGACCATGAGTCCCCTCACGGTCTTGAGACCGCGAGGCTCTCATGGTCTCAGCCGCTTGGACCTTCAACAAGACTCAATGATACAACTGATAATGTTAACCCATGTTGAAGCCCTCAAAATGTCAGAGTTATGTTGACCACTTATGAATTGGGTTACTTAAGGTTATGCTTAACCAATTGGTCATTCAATTGACCCTTAATTGTTGACCAATTAGGATTGAAATCGATTCAATTAGGGTCTATCAATGTTCACCCATCAACACTCAACAATGTGCATTAACACCAGGTTGAACCCTCAATTGAGCTCCAATTGGGCCCAAACTTGGCCCAAACGGTCTTGCGGTCATGTGGGTGGACCCCACATGGTCTTGAGACCGTTTTCCCAAGATTTCATCAAAGTCTAAGGTGATTTGATAGGGGTTGAATCATGATTGAACCACAAAACAGAATTTTGATTAAATTGATAACTTATTTGCAATTAGGTCCTCAATTGGTCAAATTACTTAACCCTAGACCTTCAAACGGTCATGGTTGATTGCCCTCACGGTCTTGAGACCGTTTGGATGACCCCCAAACGGTCTTGAGACCGTTTAGGTCAATCAACCCTAAAAACCCCAATTAGGTCACCATAATTTCAGTACTGATTTCCTCTAGGGTTAGCCCTAGTAATCACCCTTCAACTCTTAGATCGTTTGGAATTAGACCATCAAACTTGGTGAGTTGTTAACTAACATAATTTTGAACAGTAATTGCATATGGTCAAAGCTTGGTCAACGACATTACACGGTCTTGAGACCGTTTGCCCAAAAAGGCAATTTCAGACCGTTTGAAAATCAGGAATAAATTCAATTCAAGTTGTTACTTAAAAAGGTCATATCGCCCGATTCCTTTGGAGTTAGCCTCTCAAATTTTGAGGGTGATTATCCTACATAATTAGGAACAGATGTCTTACACGTTCCACGCTCGGTCAATGGGGCCAAACGGTCGTGAGGACCGTTTGCCCTCTCGCGGTCCAGAGACCGTTTTCTCACCTCGCGGTCTTGAGACCGAGAGAGCAAACCGGTGAGACCATTTAAGAAAGTGAAAAGCGGTGGGTGTTTCTTGGAAATGACGCCTTCATCTCCTAGCTCAAGAACAGTACGGATATCCCATGGATTTGCTTGCAAAAATAGCAGGGAAAGTAGGGAAACATGAAGAACTATCATCTAACCGCATATAAGAGATGTATATAGTAAAGCATGGGTTTAGAGTTATAAAACCCACCTAAAGCTTGCTTCTTGAGCTCCAAGCTTTCAAGCTCCAATCTCTAATGGCGTCCTTGAGTTCCCACAGGTTGGCCAAAATGAAAACTCCAAGGAAGGATGAAAGGAGATGGCTAGAAAGGTAGGGTTTCAAGAGTTAGCCATGAAGTTGACCTTGAATTCGAGTTCTAACCATGGAATTAGGCAAGAAGAGGGGTTCAAACCTACCTTGCACCCTTGGTCGTTCCCCTTGAGATCCAAGACAGTCCTTAGTCGGCCAAGCAAAGAGGAAACAGTGATATGCACGAAGGAAAAGTTCCTTTGCTTGAGAGGTGAAGTATACATATACTTGGGTGAGGTTTCATTAAAGGCCCATAAGTTTCCCCATAATTCCAATTAAGTCCTTCCTTCATTACTTGCTCGTCCCTTCCTCTTTATTATAAGGACAAACCTTATCTTAAGGTTTAGAAAAATAAGGCAAATAAGAACAATCTAATAATAAGGTACATACATAAGGAGATTTTGCACATATACCCTGATTATTCAATCACAAGGCATATTTCATAACTTGATAATTCAATTGAGGTGACTTCCTCATCATTTCTTCTCTAAATGATGGCAAGAATCTAAAAAGATACATTAGATGATATATTTTACATATTGCATTCCTTAGTTTGGGTAAATTGCACATAGGTCCCTGTATATCAAAACAATGCTACAACTTTAATTAAAAGGAGCAAATATTGAAATATATGTTTCTAAGAAACTTAATTACATGCTCAGAGTTAATCACAAAGATTTAATTACATATTTAGGCAAAACACCTGTGGTTAACTCACAACCCAAGTCAGGGATGTTACAGAGTTAGCCCGCAGGAGAACCCGTTTCACCATCACTAGCTCCTGGCGATGATGGATCTATGGCCAGGGAAAAACTACATGATAAGTTCCACTGTGATTAATTAGTATCTTTTATGTGGATTGCATGATTCAACCAAGTTGTATAACATGAAACTTATAACAAGAATAAACAACATGAACTCAGAATCATGCTTTTACTGTCATCAACATCATCCTGATCCATCACAAGGATCCAACATTACATGTTACCACTTGGCTTCTTGCCAATCATCTAGATCCATCACAAGGATCATCACATTAACATGGGATCTCAATCCCCCATTACATAGTGCCACTGCCTCTCAAGGCTTACATTATCACCATGGGATAGCAATCCCAGGTCATCATCAAAGGATAACACCTCAACTAGGCACTTTAGCCAACCCAGGTCCTTAGACCAAAACACATCAAGCATATTATCTCATCATGAATTAACAAAAGATTCATATTATCAACATAGAGCAACATTGATGATTATATATGTTATCATTCATGCCTTATCCAGTGACCATTGACATAGGTCATATCATCTTGCAAGGATTCTTACATGCTTGTCATTTCTTTAGCATTACACAGATAATTCTAGGTGATCATGAATACACAAGATGTCATGTCAAGGTACATAGGTGTGCACTTACTATAGTAATTACTATCAAGCATATCAAGGGTTACTATTGTCAACCAAATGTGACATCATATAGGTTGTACATATAAGGAACGAGACCCTCACTAGAAACACCCACTACCTTCACCAAAGGTAGTATCAAGTAGGGCACTCTCCCCTATCACCCAACACTCAAACGCATAACGGTTAAGCATATCAGCACATATCGGCCAACACAAGGGTGTCGGGCATCCAAGGCATAACGGTCAAAAGCATATCGTGCAACTATGTCCAGGAGACATACAGTGCAACGCAGCGTCATGCACTTCCAAGAGTAACGTGCAGCTCAGTCCATGTCATGCAACAGTGCATTGTGCATCTCTGTGTCATGCAACATCTAGGGTTACTACGGGTTACTATATCGGACAACTTCACTATGCCGTGACACCCAGCACCAAGCTAGCCACATATCTCCATATGTTCCAAGGTATGATGGCCACTAGGCTACCACCTCAGGTCAGGTGTAACGGGTAGCACTTCTCAACAAGGTATGACGCCCAGGGACACAACTCAAAGGGTCGACAAGGACCTGTCGTTCAACCAGCCTATCCATGGCCTATCGGCCAACACAAGGCAAGGACCAATTGTGTGACGCCCATCACAAGGTCAAGGATCAGGGTGTATCGCCTAGAACAGCCAAAACAACATAATGTCCAAGTCTCTAGGTCGAGAGGGGTATCGGGAGACACCAACCCCAAGCCATATCAGCCAAGGTGTAACCCGACAGGGTCACCACCAACCTCAAGCACAAGGGCACCAAAACCCTAATGGATTAAGAAGATGACTCACCTCTCAACTATCAAGAGAGAGGGGTCTTTCCAAGCTTCTTAACACCAATCGGGCAACACAAGGATCAACCACAACCAAGTTCCACAACCACTACAAAGCTCACCTTTCAAGTCCATGGTGAGAGGAGGGTGTTTCTCAAGCAACTAGAAGACAAGCTCACCTCTCAACTAAAACGAGAGAGGAGTATTACCCATATTACTAGAACTTAAGCTCACTCCTCAAGACCTAGGAGAGAAAGGGGTGTTGCTCACCAAGAAACCCTAGAACATGGTTCGGCCAACAAGAAGAAACTAAGCAAGAAACTAAACTAACAACATATAAGAACATAAAAGAAGGTAGTGTAGTTAGGGTTAGGAGTTATGTAACCCGCCTTAAGCAAGCTCCAAGCTCCTACCACCAAGCTCCAAGCACCACCAAGGAAGGAGAGCAAGGCACTCTAGGGTTCGGCCACCACTAGAGGAAGAAGGAGACACCAAGAAGGATTGGCCACCAAGCTTGCAAGAGAAGAGGGGTGTCGTGCACCAAGGGAGAGGGATACTAAGGAACTAAAGGGGTCCTTAGCAAGGGAAAGGAAACGCATATATAGAAGAGGATGGAGGAGAAACCAAGGTAGAGCAAAGCAAGGTGTCGCCCACCTAGGGACACTTGTCCATGAGCAAAGCTACCACTCATAACATGCCCTAAACACATGTCTGAGGCCATTGCCACATGCAAGCATCAAGCACCAAGTGTCCACTAGTGGTGACACAAACGAGGTCAAAGAGAGTCAAAGGGGTCCATGGGAGACACACCCACACCACTGGTTGACACACCCACACCACTGACCGACACACACCCTGGGCGACACACCTCTGGCCGACACAAGCAAGCTCTTGCCCAACATAAGGTCCAAAGAAACAAGGACAAGGCACCACAAGGCCCAACAAGCTCAACCAAGCCCAAAGGAACTCAAGCAATGATCCCAACCCTTCTTCTCAACATAAGAGGAAGCAAGGAGAGGGAGGAACACCTCACAATTTGGCAAACTTGCCCACAAACCCTAGACTTGGGTTAATTGCAAGTAGCACCTCCAACTCTCAACAAAGCACCAACAACCCTAATCACCACTAAGGGTGATTAGCAAGCAACCAAGCATCAAGGTTAAGCAAAGCAAACAGGATAAGCCCTAAACAGAGGTCAGGGTCCTTTCAAGCTAACCCCCTACAAAGGGATTTTGTCCCTGAAATCCGAAGAGAAAAGCGAGGGATACTTCATCCTCATCTCTTCTTCAAGCTCCCACGTGGCTTCCTCAATGCCATGATGATGCCAAAGAACCTTCACAAGAACCAGGTCCTTCCTCTTCAGCTTCTTAATTCTTCTGTCAATGATCATCACAGGACCTTCCTCGTAGGTCACATCTTCATCCAGCTCAACTTCGTCTGGCTGTATCACTGTCCCTATATCCGGATGACTTTTCTTCAACATACAGACATGGAACATTGGGTGTAACCTGTGCAACTCTGGCAGCAACTCTAACTCATAAGCTACCTTGCCCATATGTGCTATGACTGGGTATGGCCCCATATACCTGGGTGCTAGCTTACCCTTCCGGCCAAACCTTAGCACACCTTTCCACGGCGAGACTTTAAGATACACTTTGTCTCCTACCTAGAACTCCAAAGGTCGTCGACGATTGTATGCGTAAGACTTTTGCCTGTCCTGTGCCGCTTTCAACTGTTGTTGTATCACTTTGATCTTTTCTGTTGTCTGTTGTACTAACTCAGGGCCCAAAAGCTGATTTTCACCAGACTCATACCAATACAAAGGAGATCTGCACTTCCGTCCATATAAGGCCTCATAAGGAGCCATGTCAATGCTCCGCTGATAACTATTGTTGTAGGCAAACTCTATCAAACTAAGATGCACGTCCCAATAGCCTAATAACTGCAAAACACAAGCTCGAAGGAGATCCTCCAAAGTCTGAAAAGTCCTCTCAGACTGTCCATCTGTCTGCGGGTGGAAGGCGGTATTGAACCTCAACTGCGTTACCAAGACCTTGTGCAACTGTTCCCAGAAACGACTCGTGAACTGAGGACCTTCGTCAGAAACTATCGTCGCTGGCAAACCATGCAAACGTACTATCTCATCCACATATACTCGAGCGAGCTTCTCAGTTGTATACGTTGTCTTTACAGGTATGAAAAGGGTAGACTTTGTCAATCTGTCCACTATTACCCAAATGGAATCATGATTTCTAGTTGTCCTGGGTAGACCAACTACAAAATCCATGGTTATATGATCCCATTCCCACTGCGGTATTGGCAGGGGTTGCAACGTACCTACTGGCTTTTGATGCTCAGCCTTGACTTGCTGACATACCACACATCTAGCCACGAACTCGGCTACATCGTTCTTCAAGCCTGGCCACCAATACAAGCCCTTTAGACTATGATACATATTGGTGACACCTGGATGCATAGCATACATTGACGTGTGTGCTTCCTCGAGCACTAACTTCCTCAAATCATTAGCCTCGGGGACCACCATCCTATCACGATAGCAAACTAGTCCATCCTCGGACTCATGGAACCCATCACGCTTTTCACTGCCGAACTCTGATTTGATCAACTGTACTGTATCATCTATTTACTGTGCATCTTTGATCTGTTGTCTCAGCGTAGGCTTGACTTGCATCTATGCTAAAATTCCAGCTAATTAGGAAACTTCCATCTGCACATTCATCTGCCGCAAGGAAACAAGCATATCCCATCTATGGCATACCAGGGAACTCAACTGTGCCTTCTTTGAAGGAAAAGAAGAAGACTTTCGGCTAAGCGCATCAGCTACCACATTCGCCTTACCAGGATGATACTCGATGGTACAGTCGTAATCATTGATTAACTCCATCCATCGACGCTGTCGCATGTTTAACTCATGTTGCGAAAAGATGTACTTCATATTCTTATGATCCCCAAAGATCTGACACACTTCCCTGTAAAGATAGTGTCTCTAAATCTTTAACGCATGAACCACTATTGCCAACTCCAAATCATGAGTCGGATAGTTCTCCTCGTGTTTCTTAAGATGTCGCGAAGCAAAGGAAACCACATGATCTTCCTGCATCAGCACACAACCTAAACCTTTCTTGGAAGCATCGCAGAAAACAACATAGCCCTTTCTAGGCTCTGGCAGCACTAACACTGGAGCACTAGTCAGTTTCTCCTTCAAACTTTGGAAAGCTTGCTGACAACGATCATCCCAGATAAAAGGTACATCCTTCCTAGTCAACTTTGTCATCGGCAACACAATCGCACTGAAGTCCTTGATAAACTTCCGATAGTATCCTGCCAAACCCAGGAAACTACGGACTTCTGTCGGAGTCTTCATATGTTCCCATTCTGCAATGGATTCCACCTTCTTCGGCTCCACTTTGACTCCTTCAGCAGATATCACATGACCCAAAAAGGTTACTTCTTTCAACCAGAACTCACACTTACTGAACTTGGCATATAACCGATGTTGGCGAAGAAGAGTCAACGCTAGTCAAAGATGTTGCTCATGCTTGTGCTTGTCCCGACTATAGATCAATATGTCATCTATAAATACTACAACAGACTGATCTAGAAATGGACGGAACACTCTGTTCATCAAGTCCATGAAAGCAACAGGT
Source organism: Alisma plantago-aquatica (assembly GCA_963693085.1). Taxonomy (NCBI): domain Eukaryota; kingdom Viridiplantae; phylum Streptophyta; class Magnoliopsida; order Alismatales; family Alismataceae; genus Alisma; species Alisma plantago-aquatica. Next base: position 637,128,743 of record OY856409.1, on the reverse strand, counting down.
GCATTGGTTAGCCCAAACAGCATAACCACAAACTCGAAGTGACCACACCTCATCCTAAAAGCTGACTTTGGTATGTCATCCACCTTAATCCTCAACTGATGATATCCGAACCATAGATCGATCTTTGAAAACACAGCAGCACCATGCAACTGATTGAACAGATCATCTATCCTCGGTAACGGGTACTTGTTATTGATCATGACCTTGTTCAAATGTCGGTAATCTATACATAACCACATCGATCCATCCTTCTTCTTAATGAACAACACTGGAGCACCCCAAGGCGACGTACTCGGTTGGATGAAACCTTTCTCCAACAACTCTTGCAACTGCTTCTTAAGTTCTTCCATCTCTACTAGAGCCATCCTATATGGTGTCTGTGCAACTGGATGCGTTCCTAGAACTAGATTGATCTCAAAATCAATCTCTCGGGGTGGAGGAACACCAGGGAACTCATCAGGAAACACATCGTCAGCTACTATCTTTATTGCCGCTCCTCAACCCTTGTTGCACAATCTCCACCTCCTCATGCATGTCCACCTAAAAAGGATGTGGGATACCCACTGGGTGAGATTCCAAATCTCAGTAGGAGATATAACTCTCTACCAACTCTATTATTATCACAGATAGTATGATTAAAGCAAGTAGTAAAGTTACAACCTTGATAAGTAGGTAATCATTATTACCAGGATAAGAAATTACTACTGGATTATGAAGCATCTTTAACATTTTAAAGGAATATGAAGAACATGTATACTTCCTACCAACAATACTATATAAAAGCAAGCAATGCCTCATCCAATGTTTTCGTATTTGATCCTACACAAGTATACTACATGACTATTTACGTGTTTTATTTTTGCCCCAAGGATTTGAGTCGTACCACCCAAATCCAACTGACCACTGCTAAGTTGAAATCAGTGCCATGCCAGGTCTAGTGGAAGAGTCGGAATCCACGACCTCACCAAACCTCATGGTCAGTACATGAGTGATCTTGTAGTGACATCATTAGGAAGACTGCTACCAGCGACATATAGTCCATCTGTACAAACCTAGCCTTCCTTGGTACATGTCACAATGCTAGTGAAACTAATCTATGACCCATAGTTGCACTCTTCTAGGGTATGGCTAACAACCAATCCTATGTAACATATTACAGAGCTACGGCCCGATGTCGAACTCTTTCCAGGGTATGGCCCGCAGCCAATCTTGTGTCACATATCCTGGACGAAAGGGTATATTCATCCTCACCCCCACATATTCAAAAATATGCGCTCCGAGTTAAACTTGTTTCACTATCTAGAAAATGCTGACACTGAATAGATCTATGCCACAGGGCAAGATACATGATTAGGTTCTACTTGATTGGTTAAGTTATTTAAGTGTCTTTTAGCATCAATCAAGTTACAACGTATGAACTTTAAACAAATTATACAAGATAAGGGCATAACACATTACCAGAAAATATCTAAACATTTAAGGTGTGGCCTCATCACATTATCACTTAATGCTTTCTATTCACCATATTTTTCATCAGAAGGACCACATACTTTAAGGTAGCAACCCCTCATCTCATTACTGAGAAAACTATCACCTTATATTAAGAAATAAACCAGCATTAGGTCATAAGACCATTTACCTCCTCTTTCTGTGATACCAACCTCACACATGCCTCATAATTCAATCATATCATAAACACCATAGCTCTTACCTAGCTATGCTTATCAACTGGTGTTACCTGCATGGTTAGAGACTTGTAACATGCAGGATAATACTTCATTACTACTACCATTTCATAAAGATTCATGTCATTCACACTACATCATTAGTGTTAGGGTTCTCTTTCACCGGTTAGGTTTGCAAGGTTGGATCAACAACCAACCTTAGATCATCACTTCTATTATCACTATAAAGTATATTATGAATTTAAAGGACATAGAAAACATCACTCGTTCGTTATTCATACAACCACCCTATAGGGTATCATATCATACCTTGTAACCCTATCATTAACATGACGTATCATGACCACCATCACAAGGTATCGGTTTAGACCATCTTGAGGTGTATCTAATTAGACCATCTTGTGATGTATCGACTTATCAATAGTCCAAGTATGTCTGGTTAACGACACATAAGGTGTGACGGGTTATCTACATGTGAGGTGTCAGATTAATCATACAAGAGGTATATCAGTTTAGCACTCATGGTGTCGAGTTAACCATACAAGAGGTATATCAGTTTAGCACTCCTGGTGTCGAGTTAACCACACAAGAGGTGTATCAGTTTAGCACTCATGGTGTAACATCCCAGACCTAGATTATGTACTAACCCTAGGTGTTTTGCCTAATAAAGTTGATTAGAGGCTTTCTTTTAATTCTTGAAAAGTAATTAAGGCTTTTGAGGAACTTATATTTCATTTTGAGTCCTTTTTAAATAATGTTGAAACATTGTTTTATTTATAATGGACTAATGTGCAAATTACCCAAGTAGAGGGGTTAACTTGCAAATTTCACATGGTAAGATGTTCCTATAATGTTGAGACATCATGAGTATGTATATGATGTATTGGCAAGGTTTCCACAAGCTTGAGTACCAAGATATAGCTTGTAAAGCAATCCTTGTGCTTTAAAACCTAGTTTTGGTGTAAAGTGCAATTTACCCAAAACCTAGGGTCCAACATGTAAAATATAACCTCTAGAGTATCTCTCATGTTTCGTGGCATCAAGTGGAGCAAAAAAAAAATGAGAGGGGTGCCTCATTTGAATGATCATGAAGGAGAGAGAGTCTTGATGTTAAGATAACCAAGATTTAATCACAAAAGACTCTTTAATATGACTTAATGCAAAAAGAAATAAATTAATTATGAAGCCCTTCAACCAAAAGTTGGAGGATGTGTTTGCAATAGTATACAAGAGCTTGTGTCATACTTGGGAACCAAAAAGATCATGGTAGAAGTGGAAACTACTCACACTAATGATGTATTAAGCAATATCCATTGAGTGTGGATATTAATATACCTCTGTTTAAGATGTGTAGTTCCTTTCCTTTAAACCTTGGATAATGGAGGATTTTTGCATAATACTAGAAGGTGGAAACGTGGCTAAGGGTGTAGGAAGCCTTGGTGGATATTTTTGGGAGATAAAAGGAAATATATATCTTTTTCCTTTTTCCTTGAAAAACCCATAAATATATATATATATATATATATATATATATATATATATATATATATATATATATAAGTATCTTTTCCAACAACTCAAAGGATCATTTTCCTTAGCTTCTTTCTCTCATCACTTTGCTTTGGCCGACCAAGGGAGAGCTCTGGACCAGGGGAAGGATGACTCAACTAATCTTGGTAAGTTTTGATCACCATCTACCTCAAATTCATGGTGGAAACCACAATATAAGGTTAGATTCATGGTGTTCTTCACACGATTTTCCTTTCTAGCCATCTTCTTCATCCAAAACATGAACAACGGACCTTGGACAACTACTGGGGCTCAATCCACCATTAAAGCCGCAGATCTTGGAGCTCTGGATCAGTCCTAGAGGCAGGTTTTATAACTCTAACCCTTAAACTTTGTTAATGCATCTTTCTCTCCTAAAATTGTGGGTTATTCTTCTTCTTTTACTACTCTTGTGAGCTTGCTATCATTTCCGTGAAGAACAACCCCTGTTCTTGGTTGAACAGAGGTAGAAGATAATGATATTAATTTCTATGTTTCTCTAAGAATTTACTTTAGCAAACGGTCTCCCAACCATTCTCAAACGGTTTCCCAAACCGTTTGGGAGCAAACAGTTTCAAACCGTTTGAATGCAAACGGTTTCACTAGACCGCATAGAAGCAAACGGTCCAAGACCATTTGGAGCCGTTGACCAGACATTGACCATTTGGAGGACTGTTGAGAATAATGTAGACTAATTACCTACCAAAAATCATCAATTAATTCCAAGTGGTTCACCAATCAAAGGCTCATCAACCATCTAAATCCTAATCGGGTCAATTACTGATTTCAATAATTGAATTATGTTGAAGTTTGGGTTGAGTGACCCAAACGGTTTCAAAACCATTTTGGGATCACCCAAACGGTCTCAAGACCGTTTGGTGATCACCCAAGACCATTTGGAGGTCTAGGGTTAAGCACGGTTGACCAATCAAGGATCCAATGATATCAAGTTGATGAGTAATCGATTGCTGATTTGGTGACCAATTCTAGTATCCAAACCTTAAATGAATGCCTTGGCTATTGATGAAATAATGGGAAAACGGTATCAAGACCGTTTGGAGGATATCCAAATGATCCCAAGACCGTTTGGGGGTCACCCAAGACCGTTTGGAGGTGTAGGGTTGACTATGGTTAAGTGGTTGAAGATCTAAAGGTAACAAGTTGAAGTGCAATCGATTGTTGACCTAGTGATCAATCCAATGAATCAAACCTTAATTGGTTGAGTTGGTTTTTGATGTTGACTTATGAAAACGGTCTCAAGACCATTTGGAGGTCATCCAAATGATCCCAAGACTGTTTGGGGTCAGGTCATGACCAAATTGATTGATGGTTCAATGATTTCAAATCAATTAGACTCACATTGAAGTATGTTGAAGGGTCATCGATTTCAAACCCTGATCCAATCGATCCAAGCCCTATTTGATGAGCAATTGAGGGTCAATTGAGTGTCAAATCAGTTGACGGATGACCTAATTAACTCAATTGATGAGTGGCTAACATGTGCATGATCGATTGAGGGGTTCAACATTGGAAACCCTATTTCAATTGAGTTAGTTGAGACACTTTTTGGTCCTTGCGATTTTGAGGTGGTTTGGACCAAACGGTCTCAAGACCGTTTGGGACAAAATGGTCTCAAGACCATTTGGGACCAAATGATCCTAAACCGTTTAGTCTCATGCGGTTTTAAGGTTGGTTGTGTCCATGCAGTTTCAAGGTTGGTTGTGTCCATGCGGTTTCAAAGTCAAACATGACCAAACGGTCTTCACCACCAAACGGTTTCAAAGTCAAACATGACCAAATGGTCTTCATAACCAAACGGTTTCAACGGCAGTCCAAGACCGTTTGGAGGTTTAGTGTGCAAGACCGTTTGAGGTCTAAATAGATCTAGATCGTTTGATGCCTTAGTGGCCAAGATGGTTTAGTGGTCGATTAACCTAAACCTCATGGATACTTAATGTGGTTAAAGGACCAAGTAATTAGTTGATTAGGACATGATGAAATCAATGGTTATTATAATAGAGGTACCCTTGATGGGATAGAGTGGCTAGTACTCTTTGAATGATTGAGCTTTAATGATCACAATAGAAATGACATAACCCATGATGTCAATGATGAATTGACTTAGCCTAATCAAGAGTGATGCAAACATCAACTTATAGAAATATGAAAGAGAAGACTTCTTATATGAATAATTAATCAAGTAATGGACTCTCAATATGAATGAATGCCTAATTAGGGTATGATCCATGTTATTGAGATCATGAAACCCTAATTATGATGGTTAATGAGTCCTAACCCTAATTGGGGGCATAAATGGAAGTAATCCTAATACATGATGATGGTATGATCTTAATTCATTGTAATGTGAATACTAAACCCTAATCTAGGGTAATGTGATGTAATGTGAATAGTAAACCCTAATCTAGGGTAAGGAGATGATGTGAACAGTAAACCCTAATTCTGGGTTATGCTTTCAAGCATGAAGTGCTATATTTGGTTAATGAAATGAGGAATCACTATTCCTAATTAAGCTAAAGGGGTTGGTTAACCCTAATTGAATTGAAAAGGGAAACCCTAACCCTAGTAAGGGCATAGTGGTGCAACCCTTGAATAGTAAAGTTATCTTTGTTTTACATTGTGTTGATATAGATATAATGTGCATGTTATCATTTTTGTTAGTCATGCATGTATTTATAAAGTAGTGAGCATAGCCAGGTAAGGGTTATGATGTCATACTCATTAAAAGCACTTTACAAGTTCTAAAAGCAATGATATACTATGTTGCCTAGTGAGAGGTAACAAATGAGAATGATAAGATGTGTGAGCCATGAGCAATATCTGCATTGTTACTATCATGTTTATACTGTTAAATGATTTGATGGCAATGTGTTACTTGGTAACAAGTGTTTTGATGGTCTAAGGGTTTGAACACCCATATTCATGAATCATAATGATGAGATGATTAGGGATTGATATCCCAATGTTAACAAGATGTAAAATGAACTTGATACAATTAGTACTCTTTCTTTATAGAAATTGTTTTAATGGTTTATGTTTGAAAACATGCCTGATGCTAAAAAGATGCCATAATGTACTTAAATAATCAAGTATAATGATATGATGTAGAGCCCTGGCCATAGATCCATCATTGTCAGAAGTTAGATGATGGTGAAATAGGTTTTCCTAAGGGAACTCCTGGAGAGCATACTTTTGAGTATTTGTGGATTATGGACGTGAATATCCTTACGTCCTAATGAGGGAATTGATGTGAGAAGTATATTTAATCTCTCAATCCTTCATTATATGTATATGCCGGGAGGTGGTATCACTAACCTCCCGATAATGTTGTTAATGCTGCATCGATGTGAGATAAATAAGAAATCCCTCGATGGCGAAGAGAGTACAACATGCCACTGTAACTCTAGTAGTGAAGTTGCCAGAATACCCTGGAAAGCTATTATGGTAGAGACACAAGATGTCCTGCATGTTGTACCTCACACTGACTGAGGAAGATGAGGTCATAGGAATCCGACTCTTCTAATGACCTATGTATGGTACCGATTGCAATTTCGTAATGGTCGGTTGGAGTATGAGAGGTGTAACTCATCTCCTCAGGGCATAAATATGTTTGTAAAATGTAATCAACCGTATAGCATAATTTCTTAGGTTGAACTACGAGAAACAATGATTGATGATACATTGTTTAATATGTCCTAGTTGGATAGATAAAATACATGTTATTCATATTCCTTATTGATTAAATGTCTTGTCATTCAATCAAGTTATAATTGAAATGATTGCATAGAAAATACTATTCTACTTAGCTTATTCAGTGAATTGCCTGCTGTTGAATAATTATAGTTTTATTGCTCATTGTTATTTTAATATTTGCAATAACAATGCCTCTGGAGGAGAGTTATAACTCTCGCTGGGACAATTATTCAATTGTCTCACCCCCGTGGAATTCAACTTTTTAGGTAGACACTTAGGACGAAGGAACCCTTCAGTGGGTGAGCAGCAACAGCAGTAGTAGCAACATCGGGGACAACGATGATCCTTAGGTGGAGACACTGTATGTTATGTCTTGTTTATATAGAAAGTCTTATGTGTCGTCTATGTACTCTCAAGTCCTAGGAGTCAGTAGATGGTTTAATATAGATCTGAGATTTTGGCTTAATGCCTCGAGATTTTTTTGTATCTTGCCTTGTATAGTTTAATAGGGCAATTGATGTTGTGATTCTCGAGATGTGATGATACGGAGATGTGTTGATGTATCAGCTTGTAAACAACTTACGCTGTTTCTTAATAAAAGAGTCCTACAGTTTGTGGACCTTTATGAAAAAGTTTTAAATTTTTAGTGATTTTCATTAATTTTGCTGCTAATTAATCGCGTCCGCATCGTTAATAATGTTTTATCCGATACAGACGTCACAAATAGTGGTATCAGAGCTCTAGGTTCGTTGAGTCTACAGAGACATAGGACTTAGGTTGTTAAGTCTATTCTAGTGTCTTCCAATATATCTGATAGTGTCTTCTGGTCATATAGGAGGAGAAGATAAAACCAAAGATGTCTGGGTCACATGAGGAACATGTTGCAGAGAGTAGTGTTGCTGCACCTAGAAAAGATGTAAGAAACCAAGAAAGGGAAGAACATGTGCCTGAACCACCCCAGTTCAATCCAACTGACATGGGGAACCCAACTGTTCAAGCCATGTTTGGGCAGTTTATGACTACCATGACACACATGACTGATAGGATGCCTATACCTGTACCTAGGGCACCTATCCATCCAGAAGGACAAGGATCCGTCAAGACGTTTGAATGACTACGCCGAGTTGGAGCCATAGAATATGCAGGAACAACTGACCCAGTAGATGCTGACTTGTGGCTAAATGAACTAGAGAAGGCCTTTAGAATCCAGAACATTCCATAAGTTGAGAAGGTTAGACATGCTGTATATCTTCTCAAGGGGAGTGCTGGTCACTGGTGGACCATGGAGGAAAGGAAAAGACCAGGTGTGGAGATCGAATGGGAAGTTTTCTGACGGGAATTTATCAACAGATACTTCCCTAAGACATTTCTGGATGAGAAAATCTCTCAGTTTGAGAGGTTAAGACAAGGACTAATGAACATTAGCGAGTATGAGGCTAAGTTCATGGAGCTTTTGCAGTTCTGTCTGCACATGGCGACCACAAATGAAGAAAGGATTAGGCATTTTGAGAAAGGATGAAACGCTGAGTTGAACACCCCTATGTCTTCTCTGGAGAACAGGGAAAGGTTTGCTACCTTCGTGGAGTCTGTTACAAGGGTAGAGAGGTCTGTGTCAGAGAAGAGACAGACCAAGAACAAGAATACGTACCCCTAGTTCTAAGGATCTTCATCTAAAGGTTTCAAGAGACCGAGGTTTTCTGTACCTACACCACCACCTAGATTCAGTACCCAGACACAGTGGACATCAAATAGGGGTAGAGGACAAAGCTTACCTTTAGAAGGAGCTCGTAGTTCGGTATCTATGTCGATTATAGGACCACCCAGACCACAACAACTGAACAGAAGTTGTTACATATGTGGAAAGATGGGACATCTGATGAAAGATTGCAAAGCTAGAGAAGTGAGTGTAACTCAACCTCAAAGGTAGAGTCAGTAAGAATCTCAAAGGCGACAGTTTCCAGGTAGTGCTATAGGACATGGACAAGCGTCCCAAGCTGGATCATCGACACCAAGTCATTGAGTACCAAATCAACCATAGGCAACAACAAGATTCTATGCGATGAATCCACCTGATGTAGTGATCAACCCTCGGGTTGTGGCAGGTCAGATGGAGTTGTTTTATTCCGATAGGTCTACATCTTGCGTTGTATCTGTTTTAATCAACCCAGGTGATACACACTCCTTTATCACTCGAAGAGTGATTCTTGACTGCGACATGACTATAAGTCATAGAGCAGATAGTTTGCTGTTAGAAACTCCTTTAATGGGATCTTCTGTTTTGCGAGAGGTGTGTTGTCCCTGCATCCTCTTCTTTTCTAAGTATCACATTCAAGTGGATCTTATACCACTTGAGATGCATGGATTTGATATAATCCTTGGGATGGATACCTTGGAAAGGTATAAGGTTGTCTTGGATTGTGAATCCAAGCAAGTTGTGTTCGCTAATGATAGTGGCACGTGGATCTTTCAAGGAGATAGGAAGATTCTACCAACCTGTCTTGTGTCAGCTATGGTTGCTGAGAAGCTGATGAGGCAAGGATGTTATACATTCTTGTCCCATGTGGTAGATACTACCATGGATAGTCTTAATCCTACTGAAGTTCCTATAGTCAGGGAATTTGAAGATGTATTTCTTGAAGAACTTCTAGGTGCACCACTGCCTTGAGAGATTGATTTTGAGATTAATCTAATCCCAGACACGCAACCAATAGCACAAACACTGTATAGGATGGAACCTGATGAGATGGAAGAACTTAAGAGACAGCTGCAAGAGTTTCTTGAGAAGGGTTTCATTCGACCGAGTACTTCACCTTGGGGTTCTCCGGTCCTCTTTGTTAAAAAGAAAGATGGGTCAATGAGGTAGTGCATTGATTACAAACAGTTAAATAAAGTAACAATAAAGAATAAGTATCTTTTGCCGAGGATTGATGATCTCTTTGACCAATTGTGTGGTGCAACCATCTTCTCAAAGATAGATTTGAGGTCGGGATATCACCAGCTACATATTAAGGATGGTGACATACCTAAGTCTGCCTTTAGGACAAGGTATGGTCACTATGAGTTCACAGTTATGTCGTTTGGACTAACTAATGCACCAACTGCATTTATGGAACTCAGGAATATAATATTCCGACCTTTTCTCGATCAATGTGTTGTTGTCTTCATAGATGACATTCTGATCTATAGTAGAGATGCTCAGCAGCACAAACAACATCTTCGTCAAACTCTAACTTTGCTAAGAGAACATAAGCTATATGTTAAGTTTAGCAAGTGTGAGTTCTGGTTACTAGAAGTTTCTTTTCTTGGACACGTAATATCTGCTATAGGTATTCGGGTTGACCCTAAAAAGGTAGAGTCTGTCCTGCAATGGGAACAACCAAAAACACCGACAGAGATTCAGAGTTTCTTAGGGTTGGTAGGCTATTACAGGAGGTTCATTAAGAACTTTAGTTCTATAGCTTTGCCCTTGACTAAGTTGACCAAGAAGGATGTTCTTTTTACCTGGAGTGACAAGTGTCAGCAATCGTTTTAGTTGTTGAAGGAAAGGTTGACAAGTGCACCAGTGCTTGTGTTACCTGATCAAGGGAAAGGATACATAGTTTTCTGTGATGCCTCTAAGAATGGACTAGGATGTGTGTTGATGTAGGATAAACAAGTGATTTCTTTTGCTTCTCGACAGCTTAAGAAACACGAGGAGAATTATCCGACACACGATCTTGAACTAGCTGTTGTAATTCATGCCTTGAAAATCTGGAGACATTATCTTTATCGAGAGACATTCCATATTTTCATAGACCATAAAAACCTTAAGTATATCTTTTCTCAGCATGAGCTTAACATGAGCCAATGCCGCTGGATGGAATTAATCAAGGATTATGATTGTACGATTGATTATCATCCTGGGAAGGCCAATGTGGTTGCCGATGCTTTAAGTAGAAAATCAGCAACACCAGCCCTAGATAAAGCACAACTAAATTCCTTAGTGTGCTCTAGAAGGGATATGCTTATCTCCTTAAGACAAGAAAATGTACAGTTAAGAGTATCGTTGTTAGAAGGACTGTTAGATGAGATGCATATAAAACCTACTCTGAGACAACAAATTAAGGAGGCACAGTAAGTTGATGCTGCAGTTCAACAGATTAGATCAGAGTATGGAAGTGAGAAACGAGATGGTTTCTATGGATCAGATGATCAGATAGCATGTTATCATGGTAGGATGATAGTGCTTGATGTGGATAACTTGAGGGAGTTAATCCTGGAAGAAGCTCATTCTTCGATGTATGCTATGCATCCAGGGAGCACCAAGATGTATTGTAACTTGAAAGATATGTATTGGTGGCCTGGATTGAAGAAGGACGTTACTGAGATTGTTATGTGGTATCCTGTGTGTCAGCAAGTTAAAGCTAAACACTAGAAGCCTATAGGAATAATGCAACCTTTACCCATACCACAATGGAAGTGGGATCATGTGACCATAGATTTTGTGGTTGGTTTACCTAGAACAGCCAAAGTTCATGATTCCATCTGGGTAATAGTTGATAGGTTGACAAAGACAACACATTTCTTACCTGTAAAAACAACCTATTCTGTTGAGAAGTTAGCACAGTTGTATGTAGATGAGATAGTGCGGCTGCATGGGGTCCCAGTTACCATTGTTTCTGACAGAGGTCCCTAGTTTATGAGTCATTTTTGGGAGCGACTTCATAAAGCTTTAGGCACACAGTTAAGGTTTAGTACAACCTTTCATCCCCAAACTGATGGATAGTCAGAAAGGACTATACAGACTTTGGAAGACTTGCTTAGAGCATGTGTTCTTCATTTTATAGGAAATTGGGATCTGCACCTAAGTTTGATAGAGTTTGCCTACAACAATAGCTATCAACATAGCATTGACATGACACCTTATGAAGCTTTGTATGGTAGATGTTGTAGATCACCCCTATGTTGGTATGAAACTGGTGAGTATCAACTTTTAGGTCCTGATCTTGTGCAACAAACCACCGAGAAGATTAAAATAATACAACAAAAGACAAAGACTGCACAGGATAGGCAAAAATCTTACGCAGATAAGCGTCATAGACCTTTAGAATTCCAGGTTGGAGACAGAGTGTACCTCAAGGTCTCACCTTGGAAAGGAGTTCTTAGATTTGGAAGGAAAGGAAAGTTAGCTCCTAGGTTTATGGGACCTTATCTGATTATGGAACGGATTGGAAAAGTAGCTTATAAGATAGAGTTACCACCTGAGTTACAAAAGTTACACCCAGTGTTCCACATTTCCATGCTTAGGAAATTCCATCCTAACACAGAATCAGTTCTATAACCTATGGAAGTAGAATTGAATGATGATATATCTTATGTTGAAGGACCTGTGTCAATCCTTGATAGAAGAATTAAAAAGCTGAAAAAGAAAGACATAAGTCTTGTGAAAGTCCTCTAGAATCACCATGGCATTGAAGAAGCTACGTGGGAACTAGAGGAAGAAATAAGAAGGAAATACCCTACTTTTTTCTCTTAATAAGTTTTGTAGATGATTTCGGGGACGAAATCCTTGTAAGGGGTGGATAATTTATAACATCCCTGACCTGGGTTATGTACTTACCCTAGGTGTTTTTCCTAATAAAGTTGATTAGAGACTTGCTTGTAATTCTTGAAAAGTAATTAAGGCTTTTGAGGAACTTATATTTCATTTTGAGTCCTTTTTAAATAATGTTGAAACATTGTTTTGTTTATAATGGACTAATGTGCAAATTACCCAAGTAGAGGGGTTAACTTGAAAATTGCACATTTTAAGATGTTCCTATGATGTTGAGACATCATGAGTATGTATATGATGTAGTGGCAAGGTTTCCACACGCTTGAGTACCAAGATATAGCTTGTAAAGCAATCCTTGTGCTTTAAAACCTAGTTTTGGTGTAAAGTGCAATTTACCCAAAACCTAGGGTCCAACATGTAAAATATAACCTCTATAGGATCTCTCATGTTTCTTGGCATCAAGTGGAGCAAAGAAAATGAGAGGGGCACCTCATTTGAATGATCATGAAGGAGAGAGAATCTTGATGTTAAGATAACCAAGATTTAAGCATAAAAGACTCTTTAATATGACTTAATGCAAAAAGAAATAAATTAATTATGAAGCCCTTCAACCAAAAGTTGGAGGATGTGTTTGCAATAGTATAAACGAGCTTGTATCATACTTGGGCACCAAAAATATCATGGTAGAAGTGGAAACTACTCACACTAATAATATATTAAGCAATATCCATTGAGGGTGGATATTAATACACCTCTCTTTAAGATGTGTAGTTATTTTCCTTTAAACCTTGGATAATGGAGGATTTTTGCATAAGACTAGAAGGTGGAAACGTGGCTAAGGGTGGAGGAAGCCTTGGTGGATATTTTTGGGAGATAAAATGAAATATCTATCTTTTTCCTTTTTCCTTGAAAACCCCATAAATATATATAAGTATCTTTTCCAACAACTCAAAGGATCATTTTCCTTAGATTCTTTCTCTCATCACTTTGCTTTGGCCGACCAAGGGAGAGCTCTGGACCAGGGGAAGGATGACCCAACTAAGCTTGGTAAGTTTTGATCACCATCTACCTCAAATTCATGGTGGAAACCACAATATAAGGTTAGATTCATGGTGTTCTTCACACGATTTTCCTTTCTAGCCATCTTCTTCATCCAAAACTTGAAGAACGAACCTTGGACAACTACTGGAGCTCAATCCACCATTAAAGCTGCAGAGCTTGGAGCACTGGATCAGTCCTAGAGGCGGGTTTTATAACTCTAACCCTTAATCTTTGTTAATGCATCTTTCTCTCCTAAAATCGTGGGTTATTCTTCTTCTTTTACTACTCTTGTGAGCTTCCTATCATTTCCGTGAAGAACAACCCCTGTTCTTGGTTGAACAGAGGTAGAAGATAATGACATTAATTTATATGTTTATCTAATAATTTACTTTATCAAACGGTCTCCCAACCTTGCTCAAACGGTTTCCCAAACCGTTTGGGAGCAAACGGTTTCAAACCGTTTGAATGCAAACAGTTTCAAACCGTTTGAATGCAAACAGTTTCACTAGACCACATAGAAGCAAATAGTCCAAGACTGTTTGGAGGCATTGACTAGGTGTTGACCATTTGGAGGAATGTTGAAAATAATGTATACTAATTACCTACCAAAAATCATCAATTAATTCCAAGTGCTTCACCAATCAAAGGCTCATCAACCATCTAAATCCTAATCGGGTCAATTGTTGATTTCAATAATTGAATTATGTTGAAGTTTGGGTTGAGTGACCCAAACAGTTTCAAAACCATTTAGGGATCACCCAAACAGTTGCAAGACCATTTGGTGATCACCCAAGACCATTTGGAGGTCTAGGGTTAAGCATGGTTGACCAATCAAGGATCCAATGATATCAAGTTGATGAGTAATTGATTGCTGATTTGATGACCAATTCTAGTATCCAAACCCTAAATGAATGCCTTGGTTATTGATGAAATAATGGGAAAACGGTCTCAAGACCAGTTGGAGAATATCCAAATGATCCCAAGATCGTTTGGGGGTCGCCCGAGACCATTTGGAGTTCTAGGGTTGACTATGGTTAAGTGGTTGAAGATCTAAAGGTAACAAGTTGAAGTGCAATAGATTGTTGACCTAGTGATCAATCCAATGAATCAAACCTTAATTGGTTGAGTTGGTTTTTGATGTTGAGTTAAGAAAACGGTCTCAACACCGTTTGGAGGTCATCCAAATGATCCCAAGACCGTTTGGGGTCAGGTCATGACCAAATTGATTGATGGTTCAATGATTTCAAATCAATTAGACTCACATTGAAGTATGTTGAAGGGTCATCGATTTCAAACCCTAATCCAATTGATCCAAGCCCTATTTGATGAGAAATTGAGGGTCAATTGAGTGTCAAATCAGTTGAAGGATGACCTAATTAACTCAATTGATGAGTGGCTAACATGTGCATGATCGATTGAGGGGTTCAACATTGGAAACCCTATTTCAATTGAGTTAGTTGAGACACTTTTTGGTCCTTGTGGTTTTGAGGTGGTTTGGACCAAACGGTCTCAAGACCATTTAGGTCCAAATGATCCTAAACCGTTTAGTCTCATGCGGTTTCAGGTTGGTTGTGTCCATGCGGTTTCAAGGTTGGTTGTGTCCTTGCGGTTTCAAAGTCAAACATGACCAAACGGTCTTCATCACCAAACGGTTTCAAGGGCAGTCCAAGACCGTTTGGAGGTTTAGTGTGCAAGAACGTTTGAGGTCTAAATAGATCAAGATCGTTTGATTCCTTAGTGGCCAAGATGGTTTAGTGGTCGATTAACCTAAACCTCATGGATACTTAATGTGGTTAAAGGACCAAGTAATTAGTTGATTAGGACATGATGAAATCAATGTTGATTATAATAAAGGTACCCTTGATGGGGTAGAGTGGCTAGTACTCTTTGAATGAGTGAGCTTTAATGATCACAATAGAAATGACATAACCCATGATGTCAATGATGAATTGACTTAGCCTAATGAAGAGTGATGCAAACATCAACTTATAGAAAGATGAAAGAGAAGACTTCTTATATGAATAATTAATCAAGTAATGGACTCTCAATATGAATGAATGCCTAATTAGGGTATGATCCATGTTAGTGAGATCATGAAACCCTAATTATGATGGTTAATGAGTCCTAACCCTAATTGGGGGAATAAATGGAAGTAATCCTAATACATGATGATGGTATGATCTTAATTCATTGTAATGTGAATAGTAAACCCTAATCTAGGGTAATGTGATGTAATGTGAATAGTAAACTCTAATCTAGGGTAAGGAGATGATGTGAATAGTAAACCCTAATTCTGGGTTATGCTTTTAAGCATGAAGTGCTATGTTTGGATAATGAAACGAAGAATCACTATTCCTAATTAAGCTAAAGGGGTTGGTTAACCCTAATTGAATTGAAAAGGGAAACCCTAACCCTAGTAAGGGAATAGTGGTGCAACCCTTGAATAGTAAAGTTATCTTTGTTTTACATTGTGATGATATAGATATAATGTGTATGTTATCATTTTTGTTAGTCATGCAGGTCTTTATAAAGTAGTGAGCATAGCCAGGTAAGGGTTATGATGTCATACTCATTAAAAGCACTTTACAAGATCTGAAAGCAATGATATATTATGTTGCCTAGTGAGAGGTAACAAATGAGACTGATAAGGTGTGTGAGCCATGAGCAATATCTGCATTGTTACTATCATGTTTATACTGTTAAATGATTTGATGGCAATGTGTTACTTGGTAACAAGTGTTTTGATGGTTTAAGGGTTTGAACACCCATATTCCTGAATCATAATGATGAGATGGTTAGGGATTGATATCGCAATGTTAACAAGATGTAAAATGAACTTGATACAATTAGTACTCTTTCTTTATAGAATTTTTTTTAATGGTTTATGTTTGAAAACATGCTTGATGCTAAAAAGATGCCATAATATACTTAAATAATTAAGTATAATGATATCATGTAGAGCCCTGACCATAGATCCATCATTGTTAGAAGTTAGATGATGATGAAACAGGCTTTCCTAAGGGAACTCCTGGAGAGCATACTTTTGAGTATGTGGGGGTTATGGACGTGAATATCCTTACGTCCTAATGAGGGAATTGATGTGAGAAGTATATTTAATCTCTCAATCCTTCATTATATGTATATGTCGGGATGATGTATCACTAATCTCCCGATAATGTTGTTAATGCCACATCGATGTGAGATAAACAAGAAATCCCTCGATGGAGAAGAGATTACATCATGCCACTATAACTCTGATAGAGAAGTTGCCAGAATACCCTAGAAAGCTATTATGGTAGAGACACAAGATGTCTACATGTTGTACCTCACACTGACTAAGGAAGATGAGGTCATAGTAATTCGACTCTTCTAATGACCTATGTATGGTACCGATTGCGATTTCGTAATGGTCGGTTGGAGTATGAGAGGTGTAACTCATCTCCCCAGGGCATAAATATGTTTCTAAAATGTAATCAACCGTATAGCATAATTGCTTAGGTTGAACTACGAGAAACAATGATTGATGATACATTGTTTAATATGTCCTAGTTGGATAGATAAAATACATGTTCTTCATATTCCTTATTGATTAAATGTCTTGTCATTCAATCAAGTTATAATTGAAATGATTGCATAGAAAATACTATTCTACTTAGCTTATTCAGTGAATTGCCTGTTGTTGAATAATTATAGTTTTATTGCCCATTGTTATTTTAATATTTGCAATAACAATGCCTCTGGCGGAGAGTTATAACTCTCACTGGGACAATTATTCAATTGTCTCACCCCCATGGAATTCAACTTTTTAGGTAGACGCCGAGGACGAAGGAACCCTTCAATGGGTGAGCAGCAACAGTAACAGCAGCAACATCAGGGACAGTAGTGATCCTCAGGTGGAGACACTGTCGATTAGGTCTTGTTTATATAGAAAGTCTTATTTGTCATCTTTGTACTCTCAGGTCCTAGGAGTTAGTAGATGGTTTAATATAGATCTGAGATTTTGGCTTAATGCCTCGAGATTTTTTTGTATCTTTCCTTATACAGTTTAACAGGGAAATTGATGTTGTGATTCTCGAGATGTGATGATACAGAGATGTGCTGATGTATCATCTTGTAAACAACTTACCTTGTTTCTTAATAAAAGAGTCCTAAAGTTTGTGGACCTTTTATGAGAAAGTTTTAAAATTTTAGTGATTTTCAATAATTCCACTGCTAATTAATCGCTTCGGCATCATTAATAACATTTTATCCGAGACAGACGTCACACATGGTGTATATCAATTTATCCCTTCTTGAAAGTGTGAAGGGTAACCCTACTTGGAGGTTTGACAGGCAAACCTATGTGTGATGGGTTGTTAGGGTTAGGGCATTGTCATGTGGCCTCTTTCTCAACCAAGGTGTCATGGTCTAGCACCCAAAGCATACCAGCTAGCAAGACATCTTCCTAATCATAATGGGCTAGCACCCTCAAAGCATGTTGGTTTAGCAAACATGTCGGTTTAGCTCCTCTAGGGCATGACAGGTTAGCACCCTCAAAAGCCTATCAGTTTGGCCCTTTCATGTGTCTCAACTTGTTACATGATGTGTCAGTTTAGGCACCACAAGTCATCATGACCACTCAAAACTTAGTGTATGTGTCGACTTGTCATCTTCAACCTTGGGAAGATCGACATTAGTCCATTTATTGTCATAGCAAGGGGGTACAAGATATGGAAAAACAACTAAACGAGATTCCTTCATCAAATCTATTCTTCAAAACCACCAATAACTACTTGCATGTAGAGATAAACGATCTAGAGATGAGAAATAACATAAACACATGAAAGGCTGAAAATAACAAAGGAGGTTAAGAGTTATATAACCCACCTCAAAGATTTCCACCAAGATCCAAGCTCCAAGGCCAAGCTTCAAGCTCACGAGATCAAGGTAAGATAATCCACAAAACTTGATCACCACAACACCTCCAAGGAAGAAGATGAGACCAAGGTTAAGATGGCTTACAATGAAAAGGAGATATCCATGATCCATGGCTGAGAAGAAGAAGAAGAAG
Organism: Alisma plantago-aquatica; assembly: GCA_963693085.1. NCBI lineage: Eukaryota > Viridiplantae > Streptophyta > Magnoliopsida > Alismatales > Alismataceae > Alisma > Alisma plantago-aquatica. The sequence goes on along the minus strand of OY856409.1, from coordinate 637,110,175 downwards.
AAAGCTAGGAAACATATCTTACCGAGGTAGAAGATGAAAGATGATCAAGGAACACCACAACTTGTAACTCATCGTCCAAGCTGCAAGAGAACCTCTCTAGTTCCTAAATCTTCTCAGCGTCATCCACCAAGAAGGAGAGAAAGTAAGGATGGCCAAAAGGATCCTCTTGCATGAAGAGAAAGAAGATTATATACTATGGGGATGAGAGAGAGGTCATGGGAGAGGTTTCATGTTACACCCTGATCTCACAATTACCATTAATCATGAGATTAGGGCATAAATTGAGGATTTAACATAATACAAAATCACCCTTACCTTTTTCTTCATTTTCAAACTCTTTGTTTTCTTGCATTGAATCACATAAACAAACTTTACAAGGGAATCTAAGAATTGATTTTTCTATTCTAATTTCAACAGTAAAAATTCATGTATGAACATTCATTATGTTTCTCATACTTTTAAGCACGTAAGAATTGTTGATTTGCATATATTGCTATAAGAGGAATAATGTTATACATCATCATTTACAACTCTCTCTTATTTCTTTACAAGGACCTAGAGTGACAAGGACCGACTGAACTTAACTATACTCAGACTTAACTCTGGTGGAAGATCTACTCTGATGCTTTTACCTTCTTCAATCCCCACAGTTTCCCTAAAAATTTTGAGTAGAGGGGTGAGCCTACTCGCTCAGTGAATGAGTACTTCAAAGAAATAGTCTAAAGCACTGATATAATTACAGGTATACTTTTGAGCAACTGATATCAATTATAATAGTAGTAAGCTTTAAAGAGGCGAATCATTTACAATCATAAATATGGCATGATACTCTAGATATCAACAAGAGTAAATCAATATATGAGCATGCTTGAGACGTTCTGTGGGCCTCATCTTGGTATGCTCTGTGGATACCTCTGAGTTACAACCGGGATCTCCAGTTCATGTTGGGTAACATATCTTCTCTTACGAGACTTCCTCAAGGGCTTCGTCTCCCCGCATGCTCTGTCGGTGCGATCCGATCCCTGTATACTGGTCGCTGTCAGGGTGGATCATTTCCTCCCTACAGTGCATACATCTGTAGGGAATCTACGGTGTTCAGGGAACCTATGTCTATTATTTTATTATTCTTGGAAAGCTCTTTCTACATTGTACCTTTCTCTTACTTATACTTGACTCTGATATCTCTATGGTACCATGTATATTTAATTGAAGTTTATAATACAACATGTATATCATTCTAAACTTGGCAGAGAAATATACTCAAAACATTGTAATATACTGAGAAATCAACATTTTATATCTGTAGGCAGACTAAAATTCTTAAATAATAGAATACATGTTCACTTGATACTTTATACACTAGAATCATGTAATTGAACTTCTTAATACACTGATAAGAGTTAATTACTTGACATACGAGTAATCATCATTTGCACCTGTAAATTATTTGTACTTTCTTGGAAAATGTGCACCTCAACCGAAATCTTGAGTTGTGCATCACCACATCTCATATTGAGAACATTGATAACAAAATACTTGATTCATTGAACACCCTATCCTTAGGGTTTCATTTACCTCATTCACTTATCACATGTATCTCATAAGGATTTCATGCGACATAAACATTCACTGAATAAAGACTACTATCAACAAATCATATAAAATCAATATATGTATGAAACCTTAGAACTGAGCTGAATTTGGGTTTCCATGCCATTCACTGAGATAACATGCATCAATAATAAAATTGAATAAATAAAGTCTATCATGTCAAGACAATCCATTCAAATGAATTTCACAATATCTATTCGCAAATATCCAACTTTCCTTGCTTCTAGGGTTTCACCCTCTTTACTGAGATATCAAACAAACATTATTCATCTTAAACAAAATCCAAGATAGTATCTGACATATGTGTACTATGCATTCGGATAAACAATCATTCATAACCAAGGAGATCCAGATAAACAAATTTCTCTATTTAATTATACAGCAATTTCACTCATAGACAAATTCCCTATATTTTAGTTTACTCTTATAACCTCTGTGAATACTTAACGAATTCTCATTAGTATGTATTTTATGCATTTCTAATATGATTTTATCATCTGAAATGCATCCAAAAAGAGGAAGAATCTATTTCATACCATTTTGCAACAACTTAGATCAAACACACAATTCAGGGTTTGTAGTCGCATACTAAGCAATTAAAGATCATGGATGATGTAACCAATTTTCATGCAATATACTATTTAAAGGAAGTTACCACTCACCCAAAGGTGTGAAAACACCTTAAAAACACAACTCATCCCTGAAAATCTTGATCTCATATCAAATCCCTAGCAATTCACCAGATTCTTCTTCCTTTCAACTCAGAAACCCTAAAAATGAGGGATTATGAAGAAAGAGTGAGAAAAGGGGAAGTTTTGATACCATTTTGGATTAAATCAGAGGAGGGACAGAATCCTGACATGTGAGAGAAGATTCATCATAAAACTATATCCAAAGAGGCTAAACTTATATGATTTCATCATTCCTCAGACCGCAAAACCCTATGTCAGCATCTCTATCACTTTCTCCTCTCAAACAATAACTCTCCCTCTCTCTCTAGGATTTCGTTTCACTAGATTGAATCACGAATTATGAGAGCTTCTAGTGTGTTAGGTTGACCATATAGAATAATTCAGATGCTTAGGTCAATTGTATATTGACCCCTCACTATACTTTCTCTTATTTTAGTTGAATTTTCTGTCATAAAAATATTACTGTAATTCATCTACTGATAAGGTCTAAATGCATCCAAAAATTATGAAAATTTTACATTGTTTATGATTGAGTTTCAGATCTCCAGTTAAAATTCCAGATCATTTGGAGTTACCAATAAATAATTAAAAATAAAACACTACACTGCTAAAAAGTACTCTGTTAGCATTTTGGTCGAAGTATAGTTCGACCAAGAACCACATTCAACAAATACTCAAATATTCTGAAATTTTTGTCCAATATGCATGATTTAGTTATCCATATCATATACAAAATTTTTAGAAAATATGAAAAATCATTTACCACACAGCCATCCTGATCAAATTCCATATTCATGTACTATCAAAACCCTAATTTTTTCCGATTCGGGTTTACATTTCTCAAACCCTAATTCTTCAAACTAAAATCATAGTTAGAGTTTCTTCTTAGGTTTGAAACATCACAATTGATCTACTATCATTAATCAAGTCTAAACGATGTTCAATCTCATCAAGCATGTAATCATTCAGGTAAACCCTAGTTTACCAATTAAGCACAAATGTGGTCATTACAATTCTCACCCCCTTAAAAAGTTTCATCCCCAAGACATAAATACACAAACAAAGTATATTCAAAGTTTATTTTAAGCTTTTGAAATCTTACATGTCATTACATTCTTATATTTCATACTTGAATGTAGTTTTCAACATTAAGTTCTTCATTTCTTTTCTAATCACAACATGTTTGAAATAGTTCTCAATGACAACAAACAAATTTTCTATGCCACAATCAATCACAGCAGAGAGAGAGAGAAACAACCATTTCAATATTTTTTTTATACTCTTGAGGTGTTACCTCAACATTGATAATCTGATCCAACTATCTTAATTCATACGACTCAATATGTACTATTGTTATGTATTACCTCTAAGTCACAAAAGAGAGTTCACCATGTTCTTTTGAATTTTACTATTGTGTTACTCAAATAGCAAAACAATCATGAGTTGGAAGACTAGATTCAAAAGCAATTGTACAATACTACTCATGACATCCCCATTGCATCATGGATGCATAATGTGAAGCATTACCATCACATTCCATATTATTCTCAAGTATGAACCCACACATAATTCAAGGTGTAACCATTAGGTTATAGAATTCTAGGATTTCAACAACAATAACAAAGTACTCCATGATTCTATTAGTCATTCAAGGACTATTCATACCCAATTACCAACACTTAATTATATTAAAGCTAGATATAACAAGCTATACCTCATTAGGGTTACATATCAATACAATATGGTTATCATCCCTTCTATTCATATGAGTGAATAGGTAAGACTACCTTATTTACAGTAACCCTTCATTTGTTCCATAATTATTCAACCCATATCACCATACCACAATTGTACAATACTAAGATGGATTATTGGTATGAATGACTACAACTATCAGACACCTTTAATTAACATATTTCTTGCACATGTACACTGAAATCATACGTAGAACCAATTTACATCCCTTAATATACCTTCAACAAATTATACTTGTAAAAACAAATTCACATATTACTAAAAGCCATTGTTTTCTCTTATATCTCTCCTCATTCATTGCTACTTACTTTTTTCTACTTATCCTTCTTATTTTAATCATGTAGATTAAACATTCCTAAAATTGAAACATAAAAGGTACAAATAGATTATTCATCATTCTTGCTATCACTGCAAGAATTTATCTCATATCACACTTCACTCATATTGTATTCCTCCTTTTATTCAAAACACACTTGTTACATTTCAAATTTCTATCTTACTCTTTACTCTGAATCATTTCCATATTGTTTATCTACCTTTTAGATTAGCTATCTTTAAACCATGGATTACTATCAATGCTAGTTTACTTCTCATAGTGCAAATCTCATGATCCTATTTTATGGAGATGCCAGTATTCAAGGTCAAATAACTAGTGACACCCCTTGAACTATGACAACTCTAAACATTCTAGGGTTTGATCCTTATCATAAGCAGGACGTTATTGTGATGTGACTTTGCTCCCATAATTTGAAATTCAAACTTTGGATCTCACAAGTTTTACTAAAGTCTTCTTTATCTTATCGATTGAATTTCCTTTCTCTTACTTGGCCATTCAGATAGATTACATTCTCAATTACCCTATTAGGGTTTCATCATCACATTGTGTGTCATTATTACATTCTCTAGATGTCTCTACCACGGTGGTTATGCATCATATATGATTCATTTTCTTATCACTTCGTTCCTACATTGCTCTAATTAAGGAAGATATGAAAGAGAAGATGATTTTGAGACTTAGAATTCTTATCTTCAAACATTCAATAATACATTTCTCATATGTAGGTTTAATTAATTATCGGTAAGGATACTTGACTAATTAGCACTTTCTTGAATCTCGCAACCTCTTTCTTTTATAATATATATTACTCCATTATGTTTCAAACCCTTCTTTACTTTCCATAATCCCCTTACCATATACTACTATTCCACAAGTCATATTTAACTTGTAGTTACTTTCCATAATCCCCTTACCATATACTACTATTCCACATGTCATATTTAACTTGTAGTTTTCTCTTATGATCATTTTGCTTCTTTTATGTGTATGCTCATGTATACCATGTTGCATATGTTTCCCTTTATCCTTCTACTAATGTGAAGGTGAAATTCTAAATCAATAATCTCTCTACTAGTTTCAACTCATGTTTAATACATTACATATCCTTCATTTTCAATCAAATGGCTCATGCATGGGTCAAACTCAATATCTCTTTCAATAAAGTTTTTCCTTCCTGAATATAGTCAACCTTTGTATGACTTATTCATTTATTTAGCTACACTTTTGTTCCTATAGAAACTAGTTTTTTGTTCTATAGAGACTTAGAATCCAAAGGCAGTAAGGATGAATGTATTAAACTTATTAATAAAGGTATACATTCCATGCTCTCAATTATATCATAACTCTCATTCCTTAATCAAGCTCATTATTTCCAACATGTCTCTTTGTTTCAACTAAGTTTCTTATCCTAGTTTTATGATTTACATGCTCATCTAGTTCTCTTCACTTTAACTCTTCTGAAGACTCTTCAATTCTATGTACTTATTGTATACTTAGCTCTTTTCTTCTATTTTCCCTTTGCTTTGGTGTACATAAAAACATTGTACTCAGTTATATAATCCATTCCTCATGATTGATTCTTACTATCTTGGCCCCTTACATACCTTTCTCATATCTTTTCCATATTTCATATTTAGAGTTCATATAAAGCTAATAATTAAACTTAATCTGAACCTTATGTCGTGTTCCTTAATTCCCAATTAAGGGTTTCTCATATGAGGCCGCAAAGTTGGATCTCAGATATCAGTTCCAACTGATTTTTAGTTATCCTAGTCTTTCTCTTATACTTCAAAATCTTAGAGTATATACATTCATACTAGAATTTGGATCTAATCTATCCAGAATTTACTCTTATTATGTTACTAATAGGAGTCATTAGATCTCAGTAATGCATCCTACCAGCCGGACCAGGCCGAACTTGCAGTCTTGAAGCCAAGAGCTACTCAGGATAACTCAACTCCTATTCATCTCAAACGTGTGGAAGAAAACTTATCCACTTAGGAAAGCTCATTCAAAGATCATTTCTAGTCTACTTGATACAAAGAATGTAATCAATAAATGCTACAACTGCATAGTGTACAACAAATCTTCAAGACCCATATATATTTCAAAATACTGAATATCTAAATTCAAAGATATAAGATCTTTTCTATTCATCTCTAATAAAACAACAATATGAAATGAAAGCTCTATCTCATTTTATATTTATGCTCTTAATTCATGTTACTTATCTTATTTATAACCCTAATATTTCTAGGGTTCCTCTCTACACCATCCTTCCACTGTATACCTAGCCAGGGTATACATGAAAGAATAGACATAGTAGCTTGATACTGGTTGATCTAAGTACTCATATACCGGGCCAGGATATCCAAATACTCAAATCCCCAGTGCTAACATCATGACATCTCCTATCTTCCACATTTATTACTCTAACTTACTAACTTAATGGTCCCTGACAACTCAGCCTAAGCTCTAATACCAAGTTGTTAAACCTCGATCTCACAATTACCATTAATCACGAGATTAGGGCATGAATTGGGGATTTAACGTAATACAAAGATCACCCTTATCTTTTTCTTCTTTTTCAAACTCTTTGTTTTCTCGCATTGAATCACATAAACAAACTTTACAAGGGAATCTAAGCATTGATTTCTCTAATTTGATTTCAACAGTAAAAATGCATGTATGAACATTCATTATGTTTCTCATACTTTTAAGCACATAAGACTTGTCGATTCACATATATTGCTAAAAGAGGAATAATGTTATACATCATCATTTACAACTCTCTCTTATTTCTTTATAAGGACCTAGAGTGACAAGGAACGAATGAACTTAAATATACTCAGACTTAACTCTTGTGGTAGATCTACTCTACTGCTTTGACCTTCTTCAACCCCCACAGTTTCCCTAAAAATTTTGAGTAGAGGGGTGAGACTACTCTCTCAGTGAATGAGTACTTCAAAGAAACAGTCTAAAGCACTAATATTATTACATATATACTTTTGAGCAACTGATATCAATTATAATAGCAGTAAGCTTTAAAGAGATTGATCATTTATAATCATAAATATGGCAGGATACTCTAGATATCAATAAGAATAAATCAATATATGAGCATGCCTGATTAATTTCAAAGAGAACTAATAATTCAAAAACATATAAAGAATAATTGATGTAAGAAACTCTTTAAACCTATATGATCATATTTTAGCTTATGCCGTGATCATATGCAGTGTACTCTACATATGAAGACTCGTAGCGAACTACGATCTCACTGTATAAGACTTCGCTTAAAACCTGGGAAGCTAAGCCTAGAACTGAAATTGAGTCTGCTTGACTCGAACCGTCACGTCTGACTAAGGCGGCTAAATAGTTGGCCTTTAACTAGACCTCTCTTTCTAGGCTGAGTACACAGGCAGAGGGTCTGAGATGCTCTGTGGGCCACATCTTGGTACTCTATGTGGGTACCTCTGGGTTACCACCGGGATCTCCGGTTCATGTTGGGTAACCTATCTTCTCTTAGGATACTTCCTCAAGGGCTTTGTCTCCCCGCAAACTCTGTGGGTGCGATCCGATCCCCGTATACTGGTCACTGTAAGGGTGGATCGTTTCCTCCCTACAGTGTAGACATCCATAGGGAATCTACGGTGTTCAGGGCACCTATGTCTATTATTTTATTATTCTTGGAAAGCTCTTTCTACATTGTACATTTCTCTTACTTATACTTGACTCTGATATCTCTATGGTACCACGTCTATTTAATTAAAGTTTATAATACAACATGTATATCATTCTAAACTTGGCAGAGAAATATACTCAAAACACTGTAATATACTGAGAAATCAACATTTTATATCTGCATGCAGACTAAAATTCTTAAATAACTGAATACATGTTCACTTGTTACTTTATACACTAGAATCATGCAATTGAACTTCATAATACACTGATAAGAGTTAATTACTTGACATACGAGTAATCATCATTTGCACATGTAAATTATTTGTACTTTATTGGAAAACATGCACTTCAACCCAAATCATCAGTTGTGCTTCACCACATCTCATACTGAGAACATTGATAACAAAATACTTGATTCATTGAACACCCTAATCCTTAGGGTTTCATTTACCTTATTCACTTATCACATGGCTCTCATAAGGATTTCATGCGACATAAACATTCACTGAATAAAGACTACTATCAACAAATCATATAAAATCAATATATGTATGAAACCTTGGAACTGAGCTGAATTTGGGTATCCATGCCATTCATTGAGATAACATGCATCAATAATAAAATTGAATAAATAAAGTCTATCATGTCAATAAAATATGTTCAAATGGATTTCACAATATCTATTCGCAAATATCCAACTTTCCTCGCATCTAGGGTTTCACACTCTTTACTGAGATATCAAACAAACACTATTCTCCTTAAATGAAATCCAAGATAGTATCTGACATATATGTACTATGCATTCAGATTAACAATCATTCAAAACCAAGGGTCTCCAGATAAACAAATTTCTCTATTTAATTATACAACAATTTCAGTCATAGACAAATTCCCTATATTTTAGTTTACTCTTATAACTTCCGTGAATACTTAGGAAATTCTCATTAGGATGTATTGTATACATTTCTAATATGATTTTATCATCTAAAATTCATCCAAATAGAGGATGAATCCATTTCATATCATTTTGCAACAACTTAGATCAAACACACAATTCAGGGTTTGTAGTCGCATACTAAGCAATTAAAGATTATGGAGGATTTAACCAATTTTCATGCAATATACTGTTTAAAGGAAGTTCCCACTCACCCTAAGGTGTGAAAACACCTTAAAAATGCAGCTCATCCCTGAAAAACTCGATCTCATATCAAATCCCTAGCAATTCACCTCATTCTTCTTCCTTTCAACTCAGAAACCCTAAAAATGAGGGATTATGAAAAAAGAGTGAGAAAAGGGAAAGTCTTGATACCATTTTGGATCAAATCATAGGAGGGACCGAATCTTGACATGTGAGAGAAGATTCACCATAAAACTATATCCAAAGAGGATAAACTTACATGATTTCATCATTCCTCGGACCGCAAAACCCTAGGTCAGCATCTCCATCACTTTCTTCTCTCAAACCCTAACTCCCCCTCTCTCTAGGATTTTTTTTCTCTAGATTGAATCACAAATTCTAAGAGCTACGAGTGTGTTAGGTTGACCATATAGAGAAATTGAGCTGCTTGGCTCAATTGCACATTGACCCCTCACTATACTTTCTCTTATTTCAGCTGAATTTTCTGTCATAAAAATATTACTGTAATTCATCTACTGATAAGGTCTAAATGCATCCAAAAATTATGAAAATTTTACATGTTGTTTAGTTTCAGATCTCTAGTTAAAATTTTAGATCATTTGGAGTTACCAATAAATAATTAAAATAAAACACTACACTATTGAAAAGTACTCTGTCAGCATTTTGGTCGAAGTATAGTTCGACTGAGAACCACATTCAAAGAACACTCAAATATTCTAAAATTTTTCTCCAATATGCATGATTGAGTTATCCATATCAAATACGAAATTTAATTAAATACAAAATTTGTAGAAAATATGAAAAATCATTTACCACACTACTATCCTGATCAAATTCCATATTCATGTACTATCAAAACCCTAATTTTTGCCAATTAGGGTTACATTTCTCAAACCCTAATTCTTCAAACTAAAATCATAGTTAGAGTTTCTTCTTAGGTTTGAAACATCACAATTGATCAACTATCATTAATCAAGTCTAAATGATGTTCAATCTAATCAAGCATGTAATCATTCAGGTAAACCCTAGTTTACCAATTAAGCACAAATGTGGTCATTACATGTCATTAGCTTAGGAGCTTAGGTGACACTTGTCAACGAAAAAGGAGCCACATGTAAAAACATGCAAGACATGGTGATATGGTCTTACCTAGATCTCACCCTCTTGATCTCCTACCAAAATCATGCCCTCACTAACCCCGGATGCCAAAACCCTACACACTCACAAACTGATATGCCATAACCCTACACACTCAAACCAATATGGTATAACCCTACACACTCACAAACTGATATGGCATAAACCTACACACTCACAAACTGATGTGCCATAACCCTACACACTAAGAAACTGATATACAACCTCTCCAAGGCTCTCTATCCTAAGGCAACACATCTAAGAGTGAAACACATCTTACTCATGTCTTCTAAACATCACCAAGGATGTTACCACACATCCAAGATCCAAACAAGGTGCCCATCTCTCTCCCTCTTCTCAAGATGATGCCAACAGAGAGAAGTAATACTATAGAGGTGACAAACTTGCACATCAACCCCTACTCTGGGTGAATTGCAATTTGCACCAAAACCATACCCCAAAACACAAGAATCATCCAAAAAAGTTCAAACAAGAAACTTAAACTTTATACAATCCCTAATTACATCTCAGATGATTAGAGAAAGGTTCTAAGAAACATACTTAGGCAAACCAAATAGGGTTATATCAATACGTGGGTCAGGGTCCTTACAAGTAATAAACCCCTAATAGGGATTTTGCCCCTGAAATCCTAAGAGAAAAGAGAGGGGTACTTCCTCTTCATCTCTTCTTCGAGCTCCCACGTGGCTTCCTCAACACCATGATGATGCCAAAGAAGCTTCACAAGCACTAGGTCCTTCCTCTTTAGCTTCTTCACTCTTCGATCAAGGATCAACACTAGACCTTCCACATAGGTCATATCCTAATCCAACTCTACCTCCACAGGCCACAACACTAGCTTTGTATCCGGATGACACTTCCTCAACATACTCACATGAAACACTGGATGTAATATGTGAAACTCAGGTGGCAACTCCAACTTATAAGCCACCTTCCCAACACGTGCCACCACTGGGTAAGGTCCCATAAACCTGGGAGCCAGTTTACCCTTCTTCCCAAACCTTAGAACACCCTTCCAAGGAGAGAGTTTCAAATATACCTTGTCTCTCGCTTGGCACTCCAAGGGTCTACATCGATTATCTACATATGAATTCTCTCTGTCCTATGCTACCTTCAACTGTTACTGGATTACCTTGATCTTCTCTGTTGACTGGTGTACAAGCTCTAGACCAAGAAGCTGATACTCACATGTCTCGTACCAACACAACAGAGATCTACAACGCCATCCATACAACGCCTCATAAGGTGCCATATCAATGCCACTCTAATAGCTGTTGTTGTAGGAGAACTCTATCAAACTGAGGTGTATGTCCCAACTTCCTATAAACTAAAGAACATAGTCTCTCAAGATATCCTCTAAAGTCTGAATGGTCCTCTCTGATTGACCATCTGTCTATGGGTGGAAAACAGTGATAAACTTTACCTGTGTACCCAAAGTTGTGTGCAGTCACTCCCAAAAGTGACACGTGAACTGGGGACCTCTATCAGACACGATAGTTACTAGAACACCGTGTAGATGCACTATCTCATCCACATAGATCTGGGCAAGCTTCTCCATTGTGAACGTCATCTTCACGGGAAGGAAATGTATTGACTTGGTCAATCTATCAACGATCACCCATATGGAATCATGACCTTTGGCTGTCTAAGGCAGATCAACCACAAAGTCCATAGTCACATGATCCCATTTCCACTGTGGTATAGGCAACGGTTGCAACGTCCCTACATGCTTATGATGCTCAAGTTTAACCTGCTGACATATGACACATCTTGTAATGTACTTAGCCACGTCCTTCTTCAAGCTTGGCCACCAATACATATCCTTTAGATTATGATACATCTTGGTACTACCTGGATGCATAAAGTGCATGGATGAGTGAGACTCTTTCAGTACCATCTTCCTTAGGTCATTAGCATTAAGAACCACTACTCTACCATGGTAACAAACTATCCCATTATCTGACTCATGGAATCCATCACGCTTCTCGCAGCCAAACTCTGATCTAATCTATTATATCACGATATCCGTCTGATGTGCTTCTTTGATCTATTGTCTCAGTGTGGGCTTCACCTATAAGTGTGCCAACAGACCCGCTAGCAAGGAAACATCCAACTAAACATTAATCTGATGCAAGAAAACCAACATGTCTCATTTGTGGCACATCAAAAAACTCAATCGGGATTTATTGATAGGATAAGATGAAGACTTCCTACTCAAAGCATATGCCATGACATTCTCCTTTCTTTTATGATAATAAATTGTGCAATCATAGTCTTTGAGTAACTCCAACCAGCTACGTTGTCTCATATCAACTCCTATTGTGAAAAGATGTACTTCAGGTTCTTGTAATTTGTGGAGATCTGATACTTCTCTCCATGTAGGTAGTGCCTCCAAATCTTCAAAGCTTGAACTAAATCATCTAAAACTAGATCGTGGTTCGGAAAATTCTCCTCATGTTTCTTAAGCTATTGAGAAGCAAAAGAAACCATTTGCTTGTCCTGCATCAGCACACAACCCAAACCATTGTTGGATGCATCACAAAATACTATGTATCCTTTTCCTTGCTCAAGCAAGACCAGAACCAGTGCACTTGTCAACTTCTCCTTCAACGTCTGAAAAAAAACGTTGGCATCTGTCATCCCAAACGAACACCACATCCTTCCTTGTCAACTTTGTTAGAGATAATGTGATAGCATTGAAGTCCTTGATGAACCTTTTATAATAGCATGCCAATCCTAGAAAATGGTGTCCTTCTATTGGTATCTTTGGTTGTTCCCACTTCGTCACTGACTCCATCTTCTTGGGATCCACACATACTCCCTCAGAAGATATAACATGTCCCAAGAAAGCTACCTTCTTCAACCAGAACTTGCACTTGCTAAACTTGGCATAAAGTTGATGTTGTCTCAGCATGATCAATGCCTGATGAATATGTTGTTCATGATGTTGATTTTCATGACTATATATCATGATCTCATCTATGATGACCACCACAAACAAATCAAGAAATGGCCAGAACACTCTATTCATCAAATCCATGAGTGTTGTTGGTGCATTGGTTAGCCCACATGGCATAACCACGAACTCATATTGACCATACCTCCTCCTAAAATCTGACTTGGGTATGTCATTCTCCTTGATCCTCAACTGGTGATATCCTGACCTGAGGTCTATCTTCAAGAACAATGTTGCACCACGCAACTAATAAAACATGTCATCTATCCTCGGTAAAGGATACTTATTATTTATCATCACCTTGCTTAGTTGTCTATAGTCTATTCACAACCTCATGGAACCATCCTTCTTCTTTACAAACAACATTGTAGCACCCCATGGTGATGCACTCAACTTGATGAAACCTTTATCAAGCAGTTCTTTCAACTGACTCTTGAACTCTGTCATTTCTTCTGGAGCCATCATGTATAGTGTATGAGCTATCAGTTGCATTCCAGGAACCAGATTGATTTCAAAATCAAACTCTTGGGGTGGGGGAACACTTGCGAACTCCTTAACAAACACGTCCTCAAACTCTTTGATAATTGGAACCTACTAAATACTAGGAATCCTCACCTCGGTGTCCAGCACATGTGCCAAGAACCCCTCGCAACCCTGTCTCAAAAGCTTCCTCACTGCCATGGCCGATACCAAACACATTGGAAGGATCTTTCTATCTCCTTGAAAGATCTACGTCTCACCACCATCTATAAATGTCACCTTCTTGGAACTACAATCCAAGACCACTCTATACTTATCCAAGGTATCCATTCTAAGAATTACATCGAATCAATTCATATCAAGTGGTAAGAGATCCACTTCATGTTGTTCCCCAAAAAGGAGAGGACACAGGAAGGAAACACCTCCTGCAACACTATAGAAATGACTAATAGGGTTTCTAACAATAAGCTATTCATCTTACGACTAACAGAAAAAGACAACTGCCAAGCACTTCATGAGTGACAAAAAAGTGTGTTGCACCCAGACCAACCAAAATAGATACAAAGTAAGAAGAAGACAAATCAGAATGAAATAACTCCATCTGACCTATCACTACTCGCGGGTTGACCACCGCCTCCTGCTAACTCATAGTGTAGAATCTATCCATAGCTTGTTGTCACCCCTATCCTTTGTTTCCCCAAGTAGATGATTTGACCTGCGATGCTTGGACATGTCCTCATCCTCATGCACTGTTGTTCTATTGCCTCTGCGAGCCTTGTAGGCTCTTCCTCAGTTGTTGGGTCACTTCATTGTCCCTTACTAGACACTCTTGCCTCAGATATCCTATTTGCCCACATTTATGGCAAGCCCATTTCTCATATTGTGGCCTAGACGACCCCGTCACCGACACTAATATTGTGTTGTGAGCTATAGCAGGTGGAAAGCTACGGCCTCTGCCTTTACTAGGTGAACACTGTGTCAAAGCATTGAACTTTTGCGATGTTGGAGGTGCGGAAAACATGGAATTCTTAAAGCCTCCTAACAACTTCCCCTAGAATTGTGCAGACCTCTTCTTGGCACTCGTCTCCCGCTTCTCTATAACAAATTGCTCTATCCTTCGAACAAACTCCACAAACATGGCAAACCTTTCTCAATTCTCCAAAGCAGCTGCCAGGGTAGACAACTCATCGTTCAACCCCTTCTCAAAATGATGAATTCGCTCATCCTCTGTAGCATCTATGTGAGGACAAAACCTCAACAACTCCATAAACCTTGTTTCATACTCATTGATCATCATGGATCCCTGTCGGATCCTCTCAAACTGGATGGACTTCTCATCAAGATACATCTGAGGAAAGTACCGACTAACGAACACACATCGAAGCTCCTCCCAACCGATCAAAACACCTAGCCTCTTCTCCTCCTCTATGGCCCACCAGTGGCCAACACTCCCCTTCAAAAGGTACATGGCATGCTTCACCTTATTTTCTTCGGGGATACTAAGGATCTTAAAGGCTTTCTCAAGCTAAGTAAGCCACAAAAGATTGTTTGATCCTAGATGGGTGATTAGATGCTCTATAGGGGGGTGAATAGAGCTGAATGCACTTAAACAAAATTCATTAAACCTTCAAGATATATCCCAAGATGAGGTTGCTAAATAGGAAATTTGTGTGTAACTAAAACATGCATAGCAAGGGAGAGAGAGATTGACCATACACCAATTGACAAGATGTTTAGAGTGGTTCCACACTTAAAACTAGAAGTGAGTCAGTCCACTGCCTAGGGAGGTCAACCTCTAGGATTTCTTAACCTTGCATCTTCATTATATTCATTATAAGAGATACAATACATGACCACCAAAGGACTTACCTATCCAATACAAAGAGTCTTCAACCTTACCAAGGACTTACCCACTTTGCAAGAGTTTTCCGCCTTCTTCCAAGGACTTACCTACTCTTGCACAAGTCTTTAGCCTTCAAGGAATTACCCACTTTTCTTGGATCTTCCGTCTTTGACTTCACCTTCACTCAGAGAAGCTTCCACCAAGGACTTACCCACTTGAGCAAGGAGTCTACTGCCTTCACCAAGGGCTTACTCACTCTAGCTCCAAGTCTTCAGCCTTGATCTTCACCAAGGGACGCCTTCCCTTGTTCTTCTTCACCTTTATTAGCTAAGAGAGAGAACCTTCATATTCATGGTTGAAATGAGAGATATGGAGGTGGTGGAAGTGAGCCTCACAAGATATACATGTAGGACTAGCTCTCTTACAGATCTCCTACTCACTCTAATTGATGTAGCAAGTGATTAAGCTTAGAGAGAGAGAGGAGGATGTAGGGAGCACTCAACTATAGAATAGGAACCTCACATAGAGTTTGCATTGAATGCTCAACCTTGGAATGAAGCCCAAGGGGTCCTATTTATAGCTAGGGATGCCTCTTAGCCTTTGGGAACACTTGAGAATGAAAACTAGCCATTTTGTGGCTTGCAACGGATATATTTTCACTTGTTCCAACTCCACAATGGCTAGAAGCACTTTTCTATACAGTGCAATCGGTCGAGTTTCTATAAGGGTAACTCGACCGATAGAGTAAAAGACAAAGCCGATATTCAGACCATCAGTCGAGTTTCCTGGGGAAACTCGGCCGACTAATGAAAATTGAATTGGTCAGGTACTCCATCGATCGAGTTCTGTGTAGTGTAAACTCGACCGATCAAAAGTCATTTTCAAGATCCAATCAGGATCGGTCGAGTTTGCAACTCACAGAACTCGACCGATGAACAAACTAATGTGAATTTTGGAAAATGGCTTTTGAGTGCTTAAACATTCGATCTAAGTGCTCCTAATTTTTTCTAATCTTAATTACAAGTGATTTACAACATGAATCTAATAGATTTACATAATATTACAAAAACGTGCACTTGTATTGACTTTGACTTGTCTTTTCTCCAATTTGATATGTGCAAATTAGGGCATTTGGAGTGTGTCTATACCTAATCTGAAAACACTCAAGTAGAAGCATTAGAAACCAATTTGTGGAATGGTTAGTCATCATCAAAACATGGGTTTATTCAATTTATACGTGAGTCAACATTGACCTAATTGACCTTGAGTCAACAAAGATAAGGTATCCAATTATTCAGTATGGGGAACAGGTGCCCTAGGCTGAGGTGCAGACATCTTGTCCTCCATATGAGTCATAGTATCCATAAACTTCCCAAAAAGAGATTGAAAGGCAGGGTTTTTAATCATGGCTGGGTCAAACTGGGGGACATCAGACACCCACTCTTATCATGCCTGGTTCCTTGCACCACCTCCTGGTGTATCAACATTTCTCTCAATAGTGTGTTCTTTGTGTTCTCCAAACATCTTTAAGCGTTCTCTTCTTCTACTGCATAAGCAAAAGTCACTATAAGACAGACTGGTGGACATAAGAACAAACCAAACCCTAGTCCTAGGTCCCTATAGAATCACCGAACCTAAAGCTCTGATACCAACCTGACTATGACGCCCCATGCCACACAAAGTGGGATTACTCAAAACAAAACCGCAGAAGCAAGATGTAACAAACATATTATTGGAAAATACTAAAATTGAAACCATTTACATAAAACTGTCAAAACAATAGAAGTCTTTAAATACGAGTCCTTTCACATCAAAATCACTGACTGTGTGTGATATCATCCTGTTACAAGAAAACTTGTCTAAAACATATATACATATATTCACCACAGCTATGCACATAAAGGCACACAAGCCAACCACATGTTGAAAGCACGTCTAAAAAACATTCCCAAGGATCTGAGTGTACAGGTGGTGGGATTCTTCTCAAGGCCACATACTATCCAACTAAACGTGGCTAGATGAAACCCTAAGGGAAAACACACTGAT
Organism: Alisma plantago-aquatica; assembly: GCA_963693085.1. Taxonomy (NCBI): domain Eukaryota; kingdom Viridiplantae; phylum Streptophyta; class Magnoliopsida; order Alismatales; family Alismataceae; genus Alisma; species Alisma plantago-aquatica. The sequence goes on along the minus strand of OY856409.1, from coordinate 637,092,475 downwards.
CTATCAAAATTTGTATAAGGACCTAGTCCAATGCACAAGCTCAACTAATCACACATACCTGCAAGCACATGGGGTCGTGTAATAGTATAGGATAGTGGTAAGATTAGGGTCGATCCTCAGGGAGAGAGGGGGCACAAGAGCTAGGTTGGCATTAGCTATGTTCCTAAAGTGGAGATTTAGGCTTGAGGGTTTAAAGTTGGGTTTGGTTTGATTACACTATGATTGCAAGCAAGAAAGAGTAAGAAAGAAACTAAGTTATCAAACACTCTAGGTTACTCTAAGCAAGATAAGGCTATTAAACTAAGAAAGGCAAGCAATTAGACTACATTAAGGAGTTACACTACACTACCAAGCTAAGTGATCAACTAATATGCAAACTAAGCAATTAGACAAGCAAGAGCCTAAGTTATCACTAATTAGCCAAACTAAAACAAGCAATCTCAAAGGAGCCCTAACTACTTGAGCAAGAACTAACTATCTAGAACTAAGCAATTAGCTAGGAATTAACAAAGGCAATTGACTGCAACATTAACAAGTTAACATGGCAAGGATGGATTTTAAGCAATACGATGGATAGGTGGACCGTTTGGGAATGCAACTTGATATTAGTTGGGGGAAGGTCAACATAGCATGCATTTCTCACATTTCAAACTTGATTACCAAACCAAAATAATATACCCTATACTACTAGTTGGAGAACTAGGGCTAGGAGTAATTCTAATAGGACTTGGCAAGTCTAGGTTTCTAGGGTAAGTGGTATTAGGGAAATTGAGAGCCAAGGGTAGGAGTGGGAGTAGAGATGATGGTATTTCACCTCATGTTACTTGTCATCTAGCCTTTAGGAAACTCTAGGCAATTGCACTAATCACACTTACACTAGCTACTTAGATCTCACACTCACTTGTAGAAGAAGGGAGATGTATGTAGGAACAAAATGGGGCTAGCTAGAGATCCACTAATTGGACCAAGGAGCCATTCCTAAGATTGCCACATACATTGCAATTTCTCCTAGAAGTTAAGTGTCATCAAGCATCACAAAATAAGTAATTTATGTTTCACATCCAAGATAATGGGAAATGAGATAGAAGAAAAGGCAATCATCATAGAATGAAATTATGTTCAATAGAAATGAGGTGAAGGGCATGGAAATGAAGGGGATTATGATAGAAAACCTAGAAAACTAGGTTTCTATCATGGAAATGAGGTGGAAATGGTGGATGGATGGATTGAATGCAAGGAAGGAGGCAAAGAATTCTCTAGAGTAGGTGGAGGGGATAATGACCAGGAGTGTTGTTTCACTTTCTTGCATTCAATCTTATACCTCAATCCACATCAAATGACCGACATAGCTGTAGAAAGGGTAATATGAGCTAGATTTGATGTTTTCTAGCTCAATGGGTATGTAAAACGAAGAAATGATTGTGGTAAGAGATTGGAGTGGTTTTGTACACTCAACTTTTCTTTATTTAGAAGCTCTTAAACATGATCATCTTTGTTTTCTTTTTTATTTTCTCTTTTCTTCTTTTCTTTTCTTTTTCCCTTGGTGTAGGTAGGACATATGGTGGATAGAGTAAAGTAGGGAGATGTAGATATGGCCACCCCAAGCTTTTGGAGGTGGCTAAGGCTAAGTATGTGCACTAAGGCATCCTTTAATGAGGTGGAGAGGTATGAAGATGGTGAAAGATGAGTCGGCTCCAAGGGGGGTTACTAGTGTGGTCCTCAACATAAAATCTCCTGCCTAAAAACTAATCCAACTCTTCATCAAATGATATAACAGGACATGATTGAACAACATGAGGTTTACATTTATATCATGCAATTCCATAGACCCTAAGCGTTCATATCTTGCTCAAATCACTTTTCAACCAAGACATTCACAAACTTGAGAGAGGTGGTGCACATGTAATAAGTCAACAAATAAGACCATATAGCAATAAACCCTAAGAATGTGCCATGCGTTTGTCAAAGAACAACATTTTTAGTTCAAAAGGTAGAGATCAGGTTAAAACATGCTTTAGGCAAGAACACTCAAGTTTGGGCAAAATTGGCCAAAATGGTGCCACTTTGCAATCAATCACATCTGAACCTACATTTAGGGAAATTAAAGCATAAAACAAAAAATCCTAATTAAAACACACAAATATTACCAAAATCTACATGGGAATGAAATGCATAACATGGTATAGCAAAAAGAGATTTTTTTTTAAAAAATTATGCAAAAATTCTTGAAATTAAACTACACGTATGCATGAATGCTAACAAGAGGAAATCTACACTAACAAGAGTGAAATCAAGCAATTCCAAAATCAGGTTGGACATGTGTAAACAAAATGAGAGATAAAGATAGAGTGGTTCATACCTCCCTACCACCCCAATCTTTTGAATCATGTTGTCCTCAGCATGAAACTCAAGTTTAGGACTAGTAGGGTGAAGATCATGGTTGTCGTTGCGGATCAAAGGGTAGGTTTCTCTATTGTGGCTGGTCAGACTGCTCCGACTGGTGCTGCGGAGGAGGTGGAGGACCTAGACGTGTTGGAGTGAACTGGTAATAATGGCCCCAATATGCGTCCTGAGGGGGAGGGTAGGTATCTTGATATCCCAAAATACCACCCCAAAAGTCTTCACCCCATTCAGGGTTTCACTCTGCTAGCGCATGGTGGTAATCATACAAGTGGTTGACCAGTTGATGCATCTATTCTTGGTCCTACCACATGTACTGTTGTACAAGTTGCATGTCTTATTGTGTCTTATGTATGGCTTCATGCTGTGCATGGATGTATGACATATCATATGCATTCACTAAAGGCTCTTGCAGCTGGGATGTTGCCTCATCCCTTTTTCTCACCCCTCGGGGCTATCTTATTTGCTCTCCCCCCTCTTCTTCTTGCTACTGTGCATTTGATTCAGCCACTTCTTCTTGTGTAGCAGCGGGCTTGAAGTTTTCACGGGGGTTGGCTTTCTCCCATTGATTCAACTTGTCACGTAGTAAGTCAGGGGGGTCTATGGCAGAGAGAAGTGGATAAGCATGGTAGGGAAGCTCCAACTTTTGTGTCGATAAGGATTTCTCATTATACATCAGCCTCTTATTCTTGACTGTGATCATTTCAAAGTGCACGAGGTACTTTAAATCAACATATTGAGCTCCTTCATCCTCCTTAAGTTTGGTGCCATCAAAACCTAGGTATATAGCAATTGAGATCTCAATCCCTTCCATAACAAATGGAGTTTTTCTTTTAAAGGGAATTGTCCTCATGTGGTCTATCAAGAGTGACACTAAGTTATTGTGCAATCTCTCATTTATACCATGTAAAACAAGGAGGTCCTTTTGTGAAATGTTTCCCTGATCATCATACCTCCCCATAATAGTGTTGGCTATGACTTTCTGCACGTATCTAGCTAAGGGGTTGTTAATCAGCATCATCTTTGACTTACCAATAGTGTATGTTGGAGTCCCTATTAAATCATACCATAAGTCACCATAGTATAAGTCAACCTCCCTCTCAATTAAGCCATCATTCATTTCTTCAGCTTCTTGAGGGTCTTTGCAAAGATGTAGTTTAGTTCAGAAGCTATCAACATGTGGATTCTATTGAACATTAAAAACTTGATGCCTTCCTTCCTTTGACTTTGACCTTCTCTAGTGTGGCGAAGAACTATTGGGTCAACTCTATGCATGTGGTTTGTGCCATGAAAAGCACCTTCCAAAAACCTAGTTTCTTTAGCTTGTTTTCCACCTCTGCTTTAATGCCCAGGTCTGTAATTACCTTCTCACACCCATATCTTGCAGAGATAACTCTCCTTGACATGCACTCAGGGTAAATAGGTGTGATCTGCATCTTCCTTTGACCCCTGCCATATGAAGTTCTCTCAGGAGCCTTGCCAAAACCTTTCAGCATGTCTGCCTCCAAGTATGCCAAAGTGTCCTCTGGCTCAGAATCCATCTCCTCCTCAATAGTGTCATCATCGTCTTCCTCAACCTAGTAGGATCTTGACCCTAAGCTCATGTCAAGATTTGGCGGTACCCATTGCTCGGGGTATCGTCATGGGTTATCCTCCTCTTCAATCATCAACTGTCACCTTGGTGTTGTGGTTTCTCCCCTAATGAGGAGGTGAAGTGGTGTGCTGACATGGTCTATGGAAGCATCCTTGATGAAGATGGGGTTGCAGCCCCCTTGCCCCGCTTTTGGTGGGTTGTGATCTCTGGGTCAACCTCATCAATCATTTCATCGAGGTTCTCCTTAGATGCCTCCTCCTCCTCTTTCCTATATGTCTCATCCATGATGTGGTGGCTATCCGACGACCAGATACGAGATGCACTCATGGACGTCGAGCGGTGGAGTGATTGGGAAATGGAATTTGATGGTGATGGAGTGTGGGATGGTGTGTAGACTTGGGAAGAGGCTCTCTTGGTGCGCACCATCCCCCGGTGATCACCTCAAGGTTCTTATGAGCTCCCTTCTTCATAGCCTTGGTAATTCCCTTCATTGTGTGGATATGGTGGTGGTGGTATGGCTGTGATTTTTAGATTTGTGTGGTGGAGGAGAAATGGAGGTTGATTGATGGGTGGAATAGGCTAGGATTGTTTCTTGGATGGTGGAAGATGGATTGGTTGAAGGTTTTGGGCAAAAATTGGTGGATTTTCATGAGGATTTTTGTGGGACGGCTGTAGGTGAGGTGGAGAACGAAAATGGAGATGGTGGCTACATTGCTGGAGGTTTTGGGGTGGAAACGGTAGAGGGAAAGATGGTGGAGGTGTAGGAAGTGATTAGGGGTTGATTTGTTGGAGGATTTGGGTTGGAGATGTGAGATTGGAGGTGCTAGAGGCAGAGCACGTCGCCACATCCATTGGGAGATTGAGAAAATGAGTTAGAATGTGGAGGGGGTCATGGTGTTTCGTGGGGTTTAAGTGAAAAATAGGTGGGGTCTGGTCCCGCCACAACCATGGTGGGCCGCCACGATTGTGGTGGGGGTTTGGCAACACTGTCATGGCAGATGCCACTGTCGTGGTGGGTGGTGGAGATGGTTGTAGATCAACCCTTGCCAAGGTCATGGTCTGGTGCCACGGTCATGGTGTGATACTCTCACCTCAGTCATGGTGTTCACCACGGCCATGGTGTTCACCATGGCCGTGGCCGTTTATGTACAAAATCACCTCCATCCCTGTAACTTCGTTGAATTTTTTCACTTAAATCATCACATTCGTGGTGGTGGCCACGACCGTCTTGCCTTCATGTTGCCACGGCCTTGTTGTCTAGCATGGGCCACGACCATCTTGAGCTCCACGATCGTGGCCAATCCTTCAAAAATTTGGTCATGTTACTGTAATTTTCTTGAGATTTTAAAATTAAATCACCACAACCATTTTGAAGCACCACAGTTGTGGTGGTTCTTCATTCAGTCTTGCCTTCTCTTTCTATCTTTCAATTCAATTTCAAAAATTGTGATATCTTTGCTAAACTTTTGGTTCTTTGCCAAATTTCAACTTCACAAATCAAGTCTTGCCTTCTCTTTCTATCTCTTAAACATGTTACTTGCATCTCATCAAAACTTAAACAAAAACTATCAAGAACAAGTGTGTGTATTTCATGGAAAAAGAAAGCAAAAGTATCAAAAGTGAAGATTTGGTGAAAAAGTTCCCAAACCTACGTGGTTTGCCTCCCAATAGCGCTAAATTTTACACCATCAGTTGGGCTTATTGATTCTTGAACTCGATCATCCTCGTAGAATTTTCAAAGCATCTTTGAAGTAAATATCCTCTCATGTTAATTCAAGCACATCTCTTCATCAAACTAGTGTTCCTCAACTAACATTACAATATCAAAACTTTGATTGTCTCTATCTGGTCCAACTTCAACCACTACCTTCAATATTTGTCCATCCAGGTAAACTTTGTTGTTCCATCTTTCTCACAGCACAATAGCTTCAGATAGGTACACATTCTTGACTAGGTAAGGTCTTTCCCATCTAGACTGAAGCTTCCCCAAAAAGAACTTCATCCTAGAGTTTTTTAACCATACTCATTGCCCGAGCTCAAAATCCTTCTTCTTGATCAACTTGTCGTGAAGAAACTTTGTTCTTTCCTTGTAGCTCTTAGAAAATTCATAGGCATCATGCCTCATCTCCTCAAGTTCATGTAGCTGCACTTTCTTTTCAACCTAGCTATGTCTCCATCCATATCCATGGCTTTCAAATCCCACAATGCCTTATGTTACATTTCCACCTGTAGGTAACAACTTTTTCCATAAACAAGCTTATATGGTGTGGTGACAATCGGGGCTTTATATGCAGTCCTATATGCCCATAAAGCTTCATTGAGACATAAATACCAATCCTTGTGGCTCGGCCTGACTGTCTTCTCTAGAATGAGCTTTATCTCCCGATTAGCCAACTCGACTTGACCACTCATTTGAGGATGTTAAGGAGTAGACACACTATGATCCACTCCATGTTTCTTTAGAAAACCTTCAAAAGTACGATGGATGAAGTGACTTCCATCATCACTAATCATGGCTCTTGGTACACCTAAGCAGCTAAAGATATTTGATTTCATAAAATCACACACCCTTTTGTGACCATTGGTTCTAGTAGCAATAGCTTCAATCCACTTTGACACATAATAGACAACCACTAAAATGTATACATAACCAAAGGAGGGAGGAAATATACCCATGAAATCAATTTCCCACACATCAAACTCCTCAGCCAAAAGAATGGGTGATAGAGGCATCATGTCCCTCTTTGAGATAGTGCCCACCTTTTAGAACTTTAAACAACATTTGCAAAGCTCATGAGCATCCTTAAACAATGTGGGCTAGTAAAATCCACTTTGAAGAATCTTGGTGGTTGTGCGTTTCCCACCGAAATGACCTCCACATTCACCAGAGCGGCACATGGTTAGGATCTCTTGCTACTCACTTTTTGGAACACGTCTTCTAATTAGTTCATTGGGGAAATCTTTGAAAAGATGAGGATCATCCCAAGCATAGTTCTTTACCATAGAAAAAAGTTTCTTGCTCTCCTCCCTTGTCCAAGTACTCAATATCCTTCCACTAGATAAAAAGTTAGCTATGTGCTTATACCATGGTCTTTGGATGGATGAAAGAAAGAAGAGATGTTGATGCAACATTTTTTCTTTGATGTGGATGGTATCATCATTCAGTGCTTCAATGCAAGAGAGATGATCGCCTGCAGAATTTTCTCCTCCCCTTTTGTCAAAAATCTCTAGATCAAAATCTTGGAGCAATAGAATACACCAGATCAATCTTGTCTTAGAATCTTTCTTTGTCATAAGGTACTTCAAAGTTGCGTTATCTGTATAAAAAACTACCTTGTTTTGCAAGAGATATGTGTGAAACTTGTCAAGAGAAAAATCACAGCAAGCATCTCTTTCTATGTGGTAGTGTAGTTCCTTTGAGCTTCATCAAGAGTCTTACTTGCATAGTAAATGGCATGTGGAATCCAGCCAATCCTTTAACCCAGCACAACCCCCACTGCCATATCTGATGCATCAATCATGATCTCAAATGGCAAGGAAAAATTTGGGGGTTGCATGATAGGAGCAGAGACGAGCTTGTGCTTCAAGTGGTTGAAGGCTTCAACACACTTGTCATCAAAATGGAATTCCACATCCTTTTCAAGTAAATGACAGAGTGGCCTCAAGATTTTACAGAAGTCTTTAATGAAGCGGCGATAGAAACCCACATGCCCCAAGAAGGATCGAACATGTCTTATGGTGGAAGGAAAGGTGAGAGTGAAGATCAAGCCCACTTTGGCCTTATCAACTTCTATTCCTACTTTAGAGACTCAATGTCCCAAAACAATGTCTTCGGGCACCATGAAGTGGCTTTTCTCCTAAGATAGAACCAAATAGAACTTAACACACCTCTCAAGAATAGCTACTATGTGAAGCAAACACTCATTAAAGGTCGTATCAAACACAGAAAAAGCATCCATGAAGACTTCAAGTGACGAATCAAGCATATCATAAAATTGATGTTACACAGCTCTGAAATGTCAAAGGCGCATTGCACAACCCAAATGGCATCCTCCTGTAGGAAAAAGTACCACTTGGGCTAGTGAACGTCATCTTCTCTTGATCGATAGGATGAAAAACTATTTAGAAGTAACCGGAGTACCCATCAAGAAAACAATAGAAACTCTGTCTAGGTAATCTCTCCAAAATCTAATCAAGGAATGGAAGAGGGTAATGATCTTTCTTGATCTTTTCATTCAATTTTCTATAATCCACGCACATCCTTCATTTGAATTGCTCTCTTACGAGAATAAATTCCCCATCTTCATTCTTGACTACTGTGATCCCACACTTTTTGGGTACAACTTGGATGGGACTCACCCATGGGCTATCCGAAATAGGATATATGATACCAGCATCAAGAAGCTTCACGACCTCTTTGGCTACTACCTCTTTCAACTTGGGATTCAATCATCTTTGCATTTTATGGGTTGGCCTAGCATCATCCTCAAGGTAGATTCTACGGATACAAACAGAAGGGTCAATACCCGTCAAATCTTCTATGGACCATCTGATGGCCCAAATATTCTTCTTCAAAACTGCCATCAATGCATTTTCTTGCTCCGGAGAAAGAATAGAAGAAATGATCATTGGGAGAGTGTCATTGGATCATAAGAAAGCATATTTCAATCCTTCAAGGAGAGACTTGAGTTCAAGAATGGGAGGCTTTTCAAGGGAATTCTTCATTGGTTCAGAAATGGACAGGAGGTCTTCACATGTAGCATATAAGTCCAACTCCTCTTCCTTTTCCTTATCATCATCATCATCATCATCATCATCATCAGGAAATTCCACAATGGGATCTAGGCCTCTACCTTGTGTGGAAATTTGGATCCACACTGGTAGACACTCTTCTACTATCTTATCAAGGCACTCAATCTGATAACAATCCTCTTCTATAGCACCTATCACCTAGGCTTTAGTAGAAGACTTGAAGATGTTCAACTGGATCTTCATGTACATGAAAGTCACATACATGGTGTCGGTCATCACATGAATCACTACATCATCTGTGGCCAAGAAGGGTCTCCCCAAGATAACATGTACTTTCCTCGAGTCCTTTTTCATATCCAAGACAATCAAATTAGCTGGAAAGAAAGTGGAGGTCTCATCATCAAGTCTGACCAACACATCATCAACACACCCTATAGGAATTTGCATCGATCTATAAGCTAACTGCAAGGTACAGTGAGCGGGACCCAGTTGTCCAATTTGTATTTCAACGAACACATTATAAGGCATAAGATTTACACTAGAACCCAAGTCGAGAAGAGTTTGGTCTATGCAATGTGCTCCTATGTAGCATGATGTGAGAGGAGCACCATGATCTTTTCTCTTCCTTGGTACGGTGTGTTGTAGGATTGAGCTCACTTGCTTAGTGAGCTTAACCTTACTTGGTGTCCTTCTGATGGTCTTCCTCTTGAACGTTCTTAAGTCTTTCAAGAATTTGGCGTAAGACAAAATTTGCTTGATTGCATCAAGCAAAGGGATGTTGATCTTGACCTTCTTAGAGGTGTCCATGATGTCCTTAGTATGTTTCTTCTTCCTTCTTTCGATGGATGGCTCTTCAAGTGCATCCGGGAATGGAGGGTGTTGTGCTCCCAACTGACTCAAGTCAACAGTATCATCAAGCGGTATCATTGGAATCACAGTATCATCTCTTGGTATCACGGTATCAACTCTAGGTAATGTCCCTTCTCACAATATCAACCCTATCATCACTGGCTATGCCATCAAAAGAAGTACCATGTGTCTGATCCAAGGTCCTCCCACTCCTCAACATTGTCACCGCCTTCACATGCTCATGGGTAGTGGAAGAGAAAGCTTGTGGATTTTGCTATGGTTGTTGAGGTGGTGGTGGCCTTGAGTGTGGTGTATTCTAGTTTTGGAGGATAAATTGCAGCTGGGGTTGTGGTTGTGGTTGTGGTTGTTGTGGTGGATGGGGTGAGTATGAATAAGGTGGAGGGTATTGGTAGTTCTAAGGGGGTTGTTGAGGTAGAGGAGCACATGGATAGGGTGGTCCTTGGTACTGGTGAAGTGGGGGTACTTGGCCTTGTGGTGGGACATAAGCACCTTGAGTAGTGATCACATAACCGCCATTATTGTTTAGATTGGCCATGGGTTGAGACGGGAGCATCCCCTCTTCATGGAGGGCAAGTGAAAGGGAGATGTGATCAAGTCTTTGTTCAAGGCAGCTATGTCTTTTCCTTGAGATGACACCTCTTTCTTCACTTCATCGAGGTTCCTCATCCTTCCTAGAACTTCCTCCTCAAACTTGGAGCTATACTTGGGCCCTTGATGATGCCTTGGCTTCCCTTTCCCCTCCTCATTTTGTTGTTTCCATGAGAAGTTTGGATGATTCCTCCACTTGGGAGTATAGGAATTGGACATCGGGCCTTGGTTGTTTTGGTTGAAAAAGGCATGCAAAGCATGAACTTCTTCTTCCTCAACATCAACTGCCATAGTGGATTGACTATAAGAACCACCAACTTGGTTCTTCATCATATTCATCATATCCACCATCATTTTCATCATGTCATGGTTGGTTGCAGTCTAGGCTAGAACTATAGGAGAAGGTGGAGGGATGTAGTTTCGATCACAATGTTCCCCTTTAGTAGAGGCCCGATGATGAGAATTCTTAGCAAGGTGCTCGAATAAGGGCCATGGCTCCTCAGGTGGCTTTTCCATGAAGGTGCCTTCACATGACAAATCAACATTGTTTTGGCTCAACTCCATTAGCCCAGTGTAGAAAGCTTGAACCAACTACCACAAGGGTACCTCTGATGGGGGCAGTTGCGTAGGAGCTTTTGGAACCTTTCTCACGCCTCATGGAAAGGTTCATATTCTTTTTTGGAGAAAACAGTGATACATCTTCGCATTTGGGTCTACTTGGCAATCAGGAAGAATATTTTGAGAAATTCATTCTTTATTGTGTTCCACGTCACCAACTCCGACTTTGAGATGTACCATTCCTTGGCCTTTTCTTATAGACAGAATGGGAAAAGTGTTCTCCAGATGGAGTCATCGGTGGTGGCGGGCATGTGAAACATGGAGCAAGTTTCAAGGAAGGCATTGATATTGTGGTAGGGGTTCTCATTCTCCCTCTCATAGTAAGTAGGAAGGAGTCCGAGAAGGGGGGTAGAATGGAGAATTTTTGACCCAACATTTGGTCAACAAGGGTGGCAATGGGGGAGTTGTAGTTCCCCGGGGTGAAGTATTCATGGAGGGGGCGGTTGGGTTGTGGTTGAAAATCTCCATGAGGTATTTCAGCTTCACAGTCATGCATCTCAATTTTTTGATGTTGGTTGTGGCGGCTTTGGTGTCTCCTTCTACCTATCTCAAGGTCATACAACACCTAGTCGGTACAAGTCAAACACGTTTGACGCATGCACAACTGTCACCTGCACAATACACAAACAAGCAACAGAAACTAAGTTAGAACGACAATATGCAAAAGTGAACAAAGAATAAAGAATAGCAATGGTGAGGGTAGTAGGAAAGGCTAAGATACACTAACTAGCTAGGTCGAGTGCCTCAATCCCCAGCAACGTCGCCAGAAAGCTTGGTGTGATTATTTTCATGGCCACACACTAGCCAACTAAAGGTGGCTAGATGCAACCCTAAGGGAAAACACACAGATCTCTCAAAATTTGTATAAGGACCTAGTCAAACGCATAGGCTCAACTAATCACACGTACCTAAAAGAGAATGGGGTTGTGCTATAGTATAGGCTAATGGTAAGATTAGGGTCGATCCTCAGGGAGAGACGGGGCACTAGATCTAGGTTGGTGTTAGCTATGTTTCTAAAGCAGAGATTAAGGTTTTATTAAACTATGATCCCAAGAAAGAAAGAGAAAGAAAGAAACTAAGTTATAAAACACTCTAGGTTACTCTAAGAAAGCTAAGGCTATCAAGCTAAGCAAGGCAAGAAATTAGACTAGAGCAAAGAGTTACACTACACTAGCAATCCAAGTGATCAACTAAGATGCAAACTAAGCAACTAGACAAGCAAGAGTCTAAGTTATCACTAATTAGCCAAACTAATACAAGCAAGCTCAAAGGATCCCTAACTACTTGAGCAAGAACTAACTACCTAGAACTAGGCAATTAGCTAAGAATTAACAAAGGCAATTGACTACACTAGAATTAACAAGTTAAGAGGGAAAAGATGGATTTTAAGAAATATGATGGATAGGTGGGCCGTTTGGGAATGCAAGTTGATATTAGTTGGGGGAAGGTCAACATAGAATGCATTTCTCACATTTCAAACTAGATTAACAAACCAAACAACAAGGCAAGTGCTATTAGAATATGCCCTATACTACTAGTTGGAGAACTAGGGCTAGGTGTAATACCAATAGGACTTGGAAAGTCTACATTTCTAGGGTAAGTGGTATTAGGGAAATTGAGAGCCAAGGGTAGGAATGGGAGTAGAGATGAGGGTATTTCACCCATGTTACTTGCCATCTAGCCTTTAGGAAACTCTTGGGAATTGCACTAATCACACTTACACTAGCTACTTAGATCTCACACTCACTTGTACAAGAATGGAGATGTATGTAGGAACAAAAGAGGGCTATCTAGGGACCCACTAATTGGACCTAGCAGCCATTTCTAAGATTTCCACATACATTCCAATTTCTCCTAGAAATTAAGTGACATCAAGCACCACAATGCAAGTAATTTATGTTTAAAAGCACAAACCACATGCAAGATAATGGGAAATGAGATAGAAGCAAGAGGCAATCATCATATAATGAAATTATGTTCAATAAAAAATATTTCCCCCCAACATGGTATCAAAGTCACATTTTAACCCCCAAATAGCCCACCACTAGGGGCTTAGCTAGACATGCTCAAAGAAAAGATAAAAGAAATGAGAAGAAGGGGATAAGACTCCATGGAGCTCGAAGTAGCTTCTTCTTATTCACCTTCTAGCTACTGTAGAACGTGGATCCTCCTCCAAGGTGGGAGAAGGGCATGGAAGTGAAGGGGATTATGGTAGAAAACCTAGAAAACTAGGTTTCTATCATGGAAATGAGGTGGAAATGGTGGATGGATGGCTTGAATGCAAGGAAGGAGGCAATGCATGCTTTAGAGTAGGTGGAGGGGAGTAATGGAAGCTAAGGGGAGCTAACCTTTGTATTGTGGCCACCACGTATGCATATATAGGTGGTGGCGAGGCACTTGGGTGAGTAGGGGAAAAATGGGAAAATTAGTGGTAAAAAGGGTAGGTTTTGGTGGTCACCACGGCCGTGTTGAGGTGCTATAGCCGTGGTGGGGGTTGCATGGCACGGTCGTGGTCAGTGGAATATCTTAGGTGGAAAGTGGAATTGAAGAGGTAAGTGTGTATGGTGGTGCCACGATCATGGTGGGTAGAGGGTACCATGGCTGTGTGGGGTACCACGGCCGTGTGGGAGGAGGAGGCCACCGATGAGGTCGCTTTGAGGTCGTTGTGTCTTCAGCTCGCCACAGGTGTGGTGAGCACCAAGGGTGAGGTGGCCTTCAAGGGCCACAGTCATGGTGATAACCATGGCCGTGGTCATTCACGTTTAAATTAAACCATTTCCCTCTTGATTTTTGGGGTCTTCATGCAAAATCACCATGGTCGTCTTGTTGACCATGAGTGAGGCGGGAAGCGTTGGCCACATCTGTGATGGGGGCCAAAGCTTTGGGGTTTTTAGTGACCACAACTGTCGTGATGCCCATGGTCGTGGTCATTCATGTGTAAATTCAGCAACTTCCTTGTACCTTTTAGAACATAATTCCCCACGACCGTAGTGATGTACCACAATCATTTTGGGACTTCTTGGTGTTGACCCCTACTTCATCTTCTTCATCTAGCCTCCTTTTATTTTGAATTGCTCTTGTTCATCCAAAGAAAGCTTAGGGAAGAGATAGGTCCACTCTTGGGTTGTAAGACCCCATATACATTCTTCATCTCTCTCCCATGCATCAATGCATGCATAAGTGCCCTAAAATACACACAAAAGGAGGCATAAGTGCATTTGGCATAAAAGATCATATTGGAGGGAATAACTTGTAATCTAGGATGTTCAAATTTGGTTATCATGCAAAATGACATAGGATGAAGCCCTAAAATGGGGCTGCAACAACATGGACAACTCTAGGACTCTAACAACAAAAGACATCCAGTAACACTTCTAACCTTGTCAGCTACTATCTTTCTTGCTACTCCTCAACCTCTGCTGCACGATCATTACCTCCGCGTGCACACCCACCTAAAAATGATGTGGGAAACCCACGGGGTGAGATTCCAAATCTCAGTGGGAGATATAACTCTCCACCAACTCTATTATTATCATAGATAAGATGATTAAAGCAAGTAGTAAAGTTACAACAATGATAAGTAGGTAATCATTATTAACATGATAAGTAATGACTACTATATTATGAAACATCTTTAACATTTTAAAGGAATATGAAGAACATGTATGCTTCCTACCAACAATAATGTACAAAATCAAGCAAGGCCTCATCCAATGTTTCCGTATTTGATCCTTTACTAGTATACTACATAGCTATTTACATGTTTTATTTTTGCCCTGAGGATTTCAGTCGTACCGCCCAAATCCAACCGACCACTGCTAAGTAGAAATCGGTGCCATACCAGGTCTAATGGAAGAGCCGGAATCCACGACCTCACCAAACCTCGTAGTTAGTACACGAGTGAACCTACAATGACATCATAAGTCAGGATGCTACTAGTGACATATAGTCCAGCTGTACAAACCTATCCCACCTTGGTACAGGTCACGACACTAGTGAAACTGAGATATGGCCCACAGCCACACTCTTCCAGGGTATGGCCCGCAGCCAATACTGTGTCACATATCACTGAGCTACGGCCAGAAGTCACACGCTTTCTAAGGTATGGCCCGTAACAATTACTGTGTCACATATCCTGGACGTAAGGGCATATTCGTCGTCACCCCCACATTCAAAAATATGTGCTTTGAGTTATTCTCATTTCACCATCCAACAAATTTTGACACTGAATGGATCTATGTTATAAGGAAAGCTACATGTTTAGGTTCTACTTGATTAGTTAGGTTATTTAAGTGTCTTTTAGCCTCAATCAAGTTACAACACACGAACTTTAAACAAATTCTACAATATAAGGGCATAAAAGATTGCCAGAAATCATTTAAGTATATAAGGTGTGACCTCATCACATTATCACTTGATGTTTTCTATTCACCATATTTTTCATCATAAGGACCACATACTTTGAGGTAGAAACCCCTCATCTCATTACTGAGAAAACTATCACCTCATATTAAGAAATAAACCATCATTAGGTCATAAGACCATTTACCTCCTCTTTTTGTGATACCAACCTCACAAATGCCTCATAAGGCAATTCAATCATATCATAAACACCATAGCTCTTACCTGGGTAAGCTTATCAACTAGTGTTACCTACATGGTTAGAGACTTGTAACAAGTGGGATAATACTTCATTACTACTACTATTTCATAAAGATTCGTGTCATCATACTACATCATTAGCGTTAGAATCTCTTTAACTAGTTATGGTTTGCAAGGTTGGATCAACAACCAACCTCAGATCTTCACTTCTATTAACACTATACAATATATTATGAAATCAAAGGACATAGAAAACAACACTCCTTTGTTATCCATACAACCACCCCATAGGGTATCATGTCATACCATGTAACCCTATCATTAACATGATGTATCGTGACCACCATCACAACGTATCAGTTTAGACCATATTGTGGTGTATCTGATTAGACCATCTTGTGATGTATCAATTTATCACCAGTGCAAGCATGTAGGGTTAACTACACATAAGGTATGACGGGTTAACTACATTTGAGGTGTCAGATTAACCACACAAGAGGTATATTGGTTTAGCACTCATGGTGTCAAGTTAACCACACAAGAGGTATATTGGTTTAGCACTCATGGTGTCGAGTTAACCACACAAGAGGTGTATCGGTTTAGCACTCATGGTGTATATCACTTTAGCGCTTCTTTAAAGTGTGACGGGAAACCCTCCTTGGAGGTGTGATGGGCAACCCAAAGTGTGATAGGTTGTTAGGGTTAGGGCATTGTCATGTTGATCTCTTGCTCAACCAAGGTGTCATGGTCTATCAATCAAAGCATACCAGCTAGCAAGACATCCTCCTGATCATAATGTTCTAGCACCCTCAAAACATGTCAGTTTAGCAAACATGTCGGTTTACCTCCTATAGGGCATGACGGGTTAGAAGCCTCAAGAGCCTATCGGTTTGGCACTCCCATGTGTCTCGACTTGTTACATGATGTGTCAGTTTAAGCACCACAATTAATGATGACCACTCACAACTTAGTGTATGTGTCAACTTGTCATCTTCAACCTTCGGTAGATCAACCACTAGTCCATTTATTGTCATAGCAAGGGGGTACAATATATGGGCAACAACTAAATGAGATTCTTCATCAAATCAATTCTCCAAAACCACCAACAACTATTGGCATGTAAGAGATAAATGATCTACATATGAGAAACAACATAAAGACATGAAAGAGTGAAAATAACAAAGGAGGTCAAGAGTTATATAACCCGCCTCAAAGATCACCACCAAGATCCAAGCTCCAAGGTCAAGCTTCAAGCTCATGAGCTCAAGGTAGAAGTGATCTACCAAACTTGATCACCACAACACCTCCCAAGAAGAAGATGAGACCATGGTTAAGATGGCTCAAGATGAAAAGGAGATATCAATGATCCATGGCCAAGAAGAAGAAGAAGAAGAAAGCTAGGAAACATAGCATACAAAGGTGGAAGATGAAAGTTGATCAAGGAACACCACAACTTGGAACTCATCCTCCAAGCTCCAAGAGAACCTCTCTATCTCCTAAAGCTTCTCAAGGTCATCCAACAAGAAGAAGAGAAAGCAAGGATGGCCAAAAGGATCATCTTGCATGAAGAGAAAGAAGATTATATACTAGGGTGATGAGAGAGAGGTCATGGAAGAGGTGTCCTCACCTTAGGATCTTAGGTGACATTTGTCCACGAAAAAGGAGCCACATGCAACAACATGCAAGACATGGTGATATGTCCTAGGCTAGATCTCGCCCTCTTGGTCTCCTACAAAGATCATGGCCTCACTAACCCGAGATTCCAAAACCCAACACACTCACAAACTGATATGTTATAACCCTACACACTCAAACCGATATGGAATAACCCTACACACTCACAAACTGATATGTCATAACCCTACACACTCACAAATCAATATACCATAACCCTACACACTCAGAAACCGATATACAGCTCTCGAAGTCTCTTTAACCTGAGGCAACACATCTAAGAGAAAAACACATCTCACTCATGTGTTCTAAACATCACCAAGGATGTAACCACACATAAAAGATCTAAACACAGCTCCCATCTCTCTCTCCTTAAGATGATTTCAAGAGAGAGAAGAAGCACTATAGAGGTGGAAAACTTGCACATCAACCCCTACTCTGGGTGAATTGCAATTTGCACCAAAACCACACCACAAAACACAAGCATCATCCAAAAAAGTTCAAACAAGAAACTTAAACTTTCTACAAGCACCAATTACATCTCAGATGATTAGAGCAAGGTTCTAAGCAACATACTTAGGCAAAACAAACATGGTTATCCCAAAATGTGGGTTTGGGTCCTTACACTTTCTACCTTCCTTTTTTCCTCCCTCTCTTTCTCTCATACCTGGAGCTTGAGGAGCTTTGGTGATCTAGATCCCTTTCATGTGGTGAATTTTTGTCATCTTCAACCTTTATAAGTGTATGCCTTTCTTTGGTGATGTTTTCCTTTGATCTTCTACCCCATATTCTTCTCTTTTCTCGACCATAGACCATGGATCCTCCATGGTGGTTGTTTTGGAGAGAAACTCCTCTACACAAGGGTCATAGGCCATGTTTTCACAAGGTGGTACCCAAGTGTGAGGAAATTTCTTCTCTCTTTCTCCCTTCTTCTTTTAGTTCGACCTAGGGTTTCTTGCTCTCTTTTCATGAGCTATATTTGACCTTGGTATATTCTTCTTCTTGAGGTGATCTTGTGGCCGAATGTGGAGCCTTTGGTGGAGCATCATCATCACCCTTGGTGATTGTGTTCTTGGATCTTGTGATCCTTGTAGTTGATCTTCCTTAAGGCATGTTATATAACTTCCTACCCTCTCTATTATTGCACATTTCTTTTCTTGCATGTTGCTATTTCTCTCTCTAAATCATGATCCTAACATTCTAGTAGATTATATCATGTACTAGAGCTTGAATGATGGTGGTTATGATGCTTGGTTTGCTTATAATCCAAAACCCTAATTCAAGATATATGATTTTAGAGATGGTTGTGAAATGATGGTTTTCTTCCTATCTTTTGATCTTAGTTTTTATCACATGCATGAAGTTTGTGTGCCTTTAAGCATCATGAAGTTTAAGTTGTGTTTTGGATTTGTTAAACATGGTTTATCTCTCTTGCATGGGGTTTTTCTTGGTGGTTTCAAGATACATGTTTTTAGGGTTTTTTGTAACAAATTTTGTGAGCAGTTTATCTCCTTGAGGATGGTGGTTTTCCTTGCTATTATATTTTGTTTTATCTGTGGAATATTTCTATTTTGGATCTTGGTTAATCCCTATTTTGAAGAAGGTCGTTTACCTTAGTGATAGCTTGACCTTAGTGGTTGCTACACCTTGATTTCTTCTTGGGTCAATACACTTTTATGCTGGTGTTTGGTCGAGATGTTGTTTCCATTTTGGATCGAGACAAGTGTTCTAGTTTTGGTCGAGACACACACCTTATGTTTGTCATGACCTTGCTTTGGTTTGAGGTTGAGACATATCATTGTTTGAGGTCAATACATATTTTGTTTTGAAGTCGAGATATGTGTTTTTGAGTGGTCGAAACTCTAATCCATGAGGTGGTTGAGACATGGTTTTATGTGGTGGTCAAGACACGTAGTTGGTTGTGGTCGAGACACCTCAATCTTTTGCGATCGAGACACCTTGCAAAAAGATGGTTGAGATACTTTACTTGAAGGTGGTCAAGGCACTTCTTTCATGAGTGGTTGAGACACCTATGTGATGGATGGTCAAGACATATACATGAACATATAGTCAAAGCATGTGTATGAGTAAGCAAGTAATGATTCATGTATAGTGTTGTTTGAATGATTGGTTGGTTAACCCTAATCATGTTCCTGAATCCTAATATGTTCCAAGAAAGTGGGAGATGGTGTCCTAGGGTTTGGTGATTGAATAAAGATTGTAAAACCCTAATAGGATATATATTTAACCCTAACCCTAATGTTGGAACATATGATGTGCTTTCTTGTCTCACTTGGAGTGGGTACTATAATGTGATGTTTTCACTCTCTTGTTTGTGAGCCCCTAACCTTGCAGGTGAAATGAATGCCATAGCATATGTATGATGTGGTGATAACAAGGTGATACAGGATGATGGCTATAAGCCTTGATGAGATTTCATGAGATCACATTGATGTGATGGATCCTTTGACCTGGTGAAGGCTTGATTCCTATTGTGAGGTTACATCCTCTAGTAGTGTGATTGAGGAATTGATATTACCCAGTGATGTGACATTGGTGATGGCCTTGTGAATGGCAGTGCTACAAGTATCATGTGGTGATGATGTGACTAGTTCACACCTTATATGTTTTATATCTTTTAGAGTTGCACCTTTCCCTTATCTTTGTAGAGTTTGTTTGAATTTGTACATTGTAACTTGATTGATGCTAAAAGAAACCCAATTCTCATAATTATTAAAGTGAAACTCTAATCATGTAGGTGCCCTATGCCATAGATCCATTCTAGTGTTAGTCTTAGTGTTGGATGGTGAAACGAGTCCTTCCTGTGAGAAACTCAGAGTGCATATTTTTGAATATGTGGGGTACAATTCGAGTATCTCCTTGCATCCTCCATTATAGGTTGCGTGAGATAGCCATGCATGAGCTACTCTCCTTGTAATATGGATGGCCATGTGTGAGCCAATCCTTCTTTTTAGAATAGCCATGCGTGAGCCTATTCTTCTAGCTCTGTTACCTATACCAAGGTGGGATAGGTGTTATTATATATGGATGGCCATGCATGAGCCAATCTATCAGCTTGACTATATGTCGTTGTTGTAGTTGACTGAAATGTCTTTAGGGTGTGTTCTGTTGTGCTGACCAAGAGGTGTTGGGGAGGTCGTGGATTCTGACTCTTCCATTGACCTTGTATGGCACCGATTTTGACTTAATAGTGGTCAGTTGGATTTGAGTGGTACGACTCAAATCCTCAGATCAAGAATAAAAGATGTAACACAGTCATGCAGTGTATTCTACTTTGGTTCAAATTCAATAACATTAGATGAACCCTTTGCCTTATCCTTGTACTGATTTCTTGAATTATAAAGCGGTAAGAGAAGTCAATTGTTATACATGTTCTTCATATTTCTTATGAGAATATGAATTATTCTTCTGCTCAGTGGTAACTGCTTAGTTTTGCTTAATCTACTTTATCTGTTAGATACATATTGTTTAGTTGAATCTGCTCAACCTGCTTAGTACTGTATCTACCTGCTTAGTTATTTATGCTTTAATAGACATTGGCAGAGAGTTATACCTCTCGTTGGGATGTTTGGTCTCACCTTGTGGGTTTCCACATCTTTTAGGTGGTCTTCCATGAAGAGGTAGAGATCGTGCAACTGAGGAAGACAAGCAACAAGAGCAGTAGTTGATAAGGTTGGATGTGTTTCTAGTCTTTTGGTGATAGATTCCTAGATGTCGTCCTTGTATACTCAGGTGTTTGTTCTCAATGTGTTTTGTTGATACATTATTGATACAAGGTTTTTGGGCTTGTGAGTCGCTTATGTAAGAAATAGCATGTGTGTATGTTTATATGTGGAATTGATACCTCATGTAATAGATTGATGATAGGAATGATACTGTACAATGATGTAAACACTTGCGATATGATATATAATGCATGTGATAGGCTTGTGGACTTATATGTGATAATATTTTGGCTTGGGGTGTTTTTGTAAAATTGGTTTTAATTTTCTGCGATTTTTGGTAATCCACATGTTTAGTTGTATTTCCACTCTTTGGTTTTGAGTAATCTCATTTGTGGCATGTCGGGGCATCACAGTTTCCTTGGTATCAGAGCTTTAGGTTCACTGAGTCTACAGGGACCTAGGACTAGGGTTTGTGTCTGTTCTAGTATCCTCCGATATGTCTTACATTGACTTTTTCTTATGAAGAAGACGAAGAAGTGTAGAAAAGATGTTTGGATAACATGAAGAACACGCTATTGAGAGTAGTGTTGCTTCACCCGGAGGTGGTGCAAGAGACTAGGTGAGAGATGTTCAGGCGCCTGAGGTTCCCCAGTTAGACCCTGTAGTGGTAGCCAATCCTACTTTTCAGTCCATTATGAATAGTTTATGACCACTAGTACACATATGGCGGGCAGAATGCTCATTCCTCAAGTGAGAGAAGCATGCCCTAATGTGAAATCTTTGGGATCTAGGAAGACCTTTGAGAGGCTGAGACGTGTTGGGGTTGTGGAGTATGTTGGTGCATCAGATCCAGCGGACGTTGAACTTTGGTTGACAGAGTTGGAGAAGGCCTTCAAGATCCTCAACATCCCCGAGGCAAACAAAGTGAAGCATGATGTATATCTTTTGAAGGGGAGTGCTGGCCATTGGTGGGCCATTGAAGAGGAGAAGAAGCATGGTATTTCTATCATTTGGGAGGAGTTCTAATGTGAGTTTATCAGTCGGTAATTTCCTAAGACCTATCTGGATGAGAAGATATCCCAGTTTGAGAGGATCTGACAGGGATCCATGTTGATCCATGAGTATGAAGTGAAGTTTATGGAGTTGTTGAGGTTCTATCCTCACATGGCTGCTACAGATCAGGAGAGGATCAGACATTTTGAGAAGGGTCTAAGTACATAAATGAGAACGCCATTGTCATCCCTAGATAATAGAGAGAAGTTTGTCATGTTTGTGGAGTCAGTTAGAAGGATAGAGAGGTAAGTGGTTGAGAAGCATGGAAAGAGTGCCAAGAAGAGACTGGCATGGTAACAAGGTCAGTCTTCTAGAGGCTTTAAGAAGCCTAGGTTCTCGACACCGTCAGCACCACAGAGGTCAAGTGCATAGGCACAATGGACACAAGGTAGAGGTAGAGTCTGTAGTCTTCTAGCAGTAGGAGCCCACAGTACAATGTCAATATCAGTGATGGGGCCATCTAGGCCATGGTATGAGAGCAAGACTTGCTAAAAGTGTGGACAGACCAGGCATACAAGAATGTATTTCCCTGTGAAGGATGACGGGCTGATCCAACAGCCGAGATTATAACATCCACAAACTTCTATAAATATCACCTTTTTTCTTCCTTTTTATATTAATATTTTATTTTGAACCCTCTTTTTAGATATATAGGTACTAGGATGTTGGAATAATTGAATATAGGAGTTTAATGCAAAAATTCAAATATTTTTTTGTTTTCATATAAGAAAATAAGGTTATTCATTACTTATGGGTTGTCTGTGCAAAATTATCAAAATAAGGCATTTAATATTAAAGTTAGCCTTCTATATTTTTCCAGTGAGTAGGATTGGTTAAGAGAGAGTTACCCACAAAATTTGGTTAGGAAATAATAAAGGAATAATTATATATAAAGAACATACACTTTTTGATGGATTGGGAGCTTCATGCCTTAAAATTATCCAAAATTCAAATTTAACACAAAAATCAGATCCCTTGGGTTTAATTAGCCTACTTGCTAAATTTTCATCTTATTTTCACTTTATTTGCTACCCCAATTGGGTTTGGTAATAAAAAGGATAATCATTTAATGCCACATTATCCAAATCCTAAATATTCTTGATTTATTTGGGTATCACACTATCAGTTCGACTTTGGAGAATGTGTGTCCTTTTTTCCACTGTCAGATCTTGATCAAACATTGGGTGTGTCGCCTTCAACCCACACCCAAATAGGAAACCAGTAGGCACATATATCAGATGGTAAAACACATATTTCTTGCTCAATATTCAATAGTTTTCTGATTCTTCTTCGCCATCAGTTTCGTGAGAGAAATCCACATAGATCCTTGTATTACTCACGAAGTTTTATTAAGAAACCAGAAATTTCCGAATTCTCATCCCAACTCTCTCGAACCATCTAGTCCCAATGCCCAAAACCTCAACTATATAAGCAAGTAACCATAGCCCTAGATGCGCTGCCATCCAAAGTTGTGTTTCCTTTACTCAATTTGTTTGATGGCTGCTCTTGAGCCATCCATGACATGTTTCTTCACCTCAACCTTGTGGTGCCCAGTGCAAGCAGCTTGTAGCTTCGGTCTTGAGTTGGCTTGAGAAGTGAGTTCGGGACCTTTTGCGCTACGTTTTGGTATCTTCACTTAGTGTTTTCATCGTCGTTCGTGGAAATGCCCAAATCGAGCTGGAGGTTGATACTGCTTCATACGTAGCCATGGTGTGTGACAAAGGGAGGGGGTGAAACCTCATGTTTTTCCAACTTTACTCTCTTCCCACCTCTATTTCTTTCTTTTGTTCCCAAGGGCAGAACGGTCTTTCCGTCGAATCGTTTGGTCCTCCCTCACATTGGGTGAGTGCCAGGATGTGCGAAGACTCACACCAGTTGACCGAGCACCATTGGGCCACATCAACATGGCCGATTGTAATAGAATTACACGCGTGGATCTAATGATTTTCTTGATTGGTTTGAACTTCAAAATTCTATAACTTTCACTCAGATTATATAAAAATTATAAAAAAATATGCTTTGAAATCCTTGGAATTTTCTCTATTTTGTGGTATTGTTTTCATCATCTAGTTCACCAGTTTTAAAGATTAGATTTTTAGGTTTATAAATAATCATAATACTACACTAATATTTAAAGATTTGTTTTAAAGGATAAAATGTAGACCTTGGACCATGGTTAGTAACCTGAACAAATTCACCATCATTTAATTGCATCAATCTAGGATTTTTAGTAAGGATTTGAGATTTAGGGTTTTGTCCTCACCTATGATCATTAAATAAAATATTATAATTCATAATGTTTTGATTAAGAATAAAGTTTTATCTTAAAGAAATCCAGAGGTCAGTCCTGGGTCAAAAATCAAATTAGGATTCACTAATTGACTTGGTGTTTAGGGGTTTTCATCATACTTACATCGTTTAGCACATAAACCCTAATTAAAGGATATAATCATGCATGTAGGTTGAGTTGACCATAGATTTGGAAGGTTAGGATCCAACCTTTGATATAGAAACTCCATAATAAGGTATGCTCATCTTTTCTTTTATATAGGCATTGCTTTTATGACCAAAATAACCTTTTCCATATGAGGCATTAATAGATGTTATCTTTTTCACCATTTTGAAATTCTTATTTTCTTGAACAAAACTTTGGGTCCTTTAACCCCACATGCTTTATGTTTGGATGCTCTCATCCTATTGTTTCATATGGACTAAACATGTACTTGTTTTTTCCCTATTTATGTGCATGCTTAGACTAGTTTTATTTCTTGTAGTGGTACATCTATACAACCATATTTATAGGGGTGTGATTTTCTGCCCAGGGTGTTCTTTTCCACCCATTATTTACAGAGGCATGCTTTTACACCTAGGGTGTGCTTTTCCACCTATACTTTAGGTTGAGAACCAATGGTATCTCAACCCTGCTTGAAATAACTTTAGTCTTTTTTTATTACATGCACAAATTTATTTTTGTTTTTATTAATGGAAATAAAAGCAAGTTTCCCTACTTGAGATTCATTAGTTAGATATGCCTCATCTCTTGGCCTGTTATAAGTCTATTGAAAGTTATTTACTTTGACATCCTCTAATTTGAAAACTCTTCTTTTGGAAATTATTAAGTATTGCCTAGTTGTTCATTATCACACATACTCAACATTTGTTGATGTCCTTTTTCCTTTTGTTGTTATCTTCCCTGGGTGTTGACTTCAACCCACCTAGAGGTGGCACAACCTAAGGACCAAGAGATAGGTGGTGATGCCCAAATTTAGTAGCTGAGGATTTTTTAGATGGAAAGGTTACTCACCACAAAACCAATCTGAGTAGTTTAGTCTTTAAAGTTTGTTAGAAGCTAACTATGGCTTGATAGTTGATGTTGTTTAAAAGTATCATGTTATATTTAGTTTTATTTATGCTGCATTCAAACTATGTTCATGTTATCATTCCATTTAAAGAAATATTGTGAACCCCAAAGTGGCTTTTATTTTATGGAAAATTATTTATTGGGGAATTTTGCAATTGTTTCCTTAAATTAAGGAATGGTTCCTCCCGGGACCCACTCCTTACAAGAATGGTATCAGAGCGTTCTTGTGCTCGGTAATCTAATTGTCTTAGAAATCCTTTCTTAGTACTTATGCCTTACATGTTAAACCTATTTTGTAGGAGGTCCAACCTATTTGATGACGTCGGTGCTACCCTTCACTCCAGCACTACTGACAGATTCTCCACACCAGAGATCCCTTGTTTTGGCATGTACCCCCTAGGAACAACTCCAACTATTCTAATGGAGTCATCGATGCCACCTCCTCTACCTCGACTGGCCTCAACCCTGAGTAGGATTTGGCCTACTTGCAACAGTTCCTGACCATGACCATGGTAGGCAAGTTGAATAACCCTCCAACGCATGATAAACCTAAGGAGTACACTTTGATAGAATTTATGAAAATGCAACCCCCTCCTTCAAGGGTGAAGGGGAGCTGGAGATGGTCGACAAGGCCGATGACTGGGTCTTGGCAATTGGACATACTTTTGAGGGTATGGCCTACCCTCCTCATAAAAAGGTCAGGTTCGCTTTGTACGTGTGGGATGGACCAGCGTGTGTTTGGTGGAATGGAATCTCGAGGACTCACAACATCACAACTGTTACCTAGGAACAATTTCTAGCATTGTTCCATGGAAAGTACATCTTCACCTCCACCCTAATAATGAAAGAAGCAAAGTTTTATAGTTTATGGCAAGGATCACTCTCTGTCCCTACCTATGTGCAAAAATTCCTCCTACATGAATGATACGTAGTTGGTCTAACTGATGAAAGAAAGGCCAATTTCTTCTTGCAAGGCCTCAACTACCATGTGGGACATGACTTAGTTCCCTAGCTTCCATTGTCTTTTTAGCAAATGGTGGATAAAGCCCTAGCAGTGGAGTCTTAACTTGGTTTTCGATCCCTGGCACAGAACAATAAGAGAAAGAACTTTGACCATGATCAATGGTGAGATAAGTGCAAGTGTTGCTCTCGCCATCACCCTCCAAGAAGGTGTCCTAGAGCACCTAAGGATGGAAGGAAAGTCATTTGTCATGAGTGTGGACAGGCTCAACACTTCAAGCCCCATTGCCCTCGACTGAAACAACATCATACTCTTGCCCACCAGCCTGCCCAATAGCCTACCAGTCAGCCTCATCCTCTCCTAAATTAGCCTCCCAGAAACAACAATAATAACAACATCTACCAAGGTATATGCCCTCTGATAGAGCATCATGCGGGACGAGTCTTTGCATATCGTACATCTTCATTTATAGCCTATAAAATCTCTCTTTGATTCTGGTTCTTCAAATACTTTTATAACTAAAAAACTTGTTGAGATGTCAGACATAGAGCCTGCTTATATGCGCTATATCCTTGACGTAAAAACCCCTAGTGGTAAGATGTCCTCTTATCTAAAGACCCCACCCCTAGATTTGTGTATATCTGGGAAGATGTTTACTATTGAGTTCATCTTCTTAAACATGACAACTTTCGACGTCATCTTGGGTATGGACTAGTTGACATTTTTTAAGGTGGTCTTGTTTTGTGATGAGAATAAGGTTAGTCTTCTTCACCCTAATAGAGAATGGTTTTGCATTAAAGGTAGAAAATGTGAGGAAATGCAATTCATCATATCGATAATGAAAGTTGAAAAACTCATCTCCCATGGATGTCATGCTTATTTTGCCTCCATTGTCTTAGACCCCTCACCACCTCAATTGGAGAATATTGAAGTGGGATGGTCAATCTGAAAGGATAGTCCAAACTCTAGAAGATCTTTTGCGAGCTTGTGTGATGGACCAGGGAGGAGTTTGGGATAAATATCTTCCTCTAGATGAGTTTCCTTACAATAATAGCTACCAAGAAAGCATAGGTATTACACTCTTTGAAACTCTATGTGGAAGACCCTATCGATCACCCTTGCACTGGGATGATGTGGATGAGCATACTCTAGTGAAAACTAATGACATGTAATTGATGAAGGACAAGATTTTGCTGATAAAGAAATGGATGAAGGCAACTCAGGATCGTCAAAAGATGTATGTTGATAAAAAGAATAGGGATGTGAACTTTCTGGTTGGTGACTATGTTTTCTTGAAAATAAAGCCTATTCAGTCAATTGTGAGGTCAAAGGTGAAAGGAAAGATTAGTCCTCATTATGTGAGAACTTTTGAAGTTATGGATAAGATTGGGGAACGTGCCTACTATTTGGCTTTACCCCCTTCTTATGATAATATTCATAATGTTTTCCATGTGTTTGTACTGAAGAAATATGTGAAGGACCGATACCACGTGTTATCCATCAAACCCATAGAGATTTGTGGAGACTTGACTTATGAAGAATATCTTATGAAGATTTTTGACTCTCGAGTGAAGCAGTTGAAGCATAAGGAGATTGAGTTACTAAAGGTTTTATAGAAGTATCATGGTTTAGAGGAAACTACTTGGGAGCTCAAAGAAGAAATGTTCTAAACTCACCCTTCCCTATTTGCTTGAGATTACGGGGACGAAATCCTTTTTAGGGGAGGAGAGTTGTAACATCCCCAAACTCAGATAAATATCACCTTTTTTCTTCCTTTTTATTTTAATATTTTATTTTGAACCCTCCTTTTAGATTTATAGGTACTAGGATGTTGGAATCATTGAATATAGGTGTTTAATGCAAAAAAAACAAATATTTTATGGTTTTCATATAAGAAAATAAGGTCATTTGTTACTTATGGGTTGTCTGTAAAAAATTATCAAAATAAGGCATTTAAGATTAAAAATAGCTTCTATATTTTTCTTGTGAGTAGGTTTCGTTAAGAGAGAGTTACCCACAAATTTTGTTAGAAAATAATATAGGAATAATTATATATAAAGAAAATATACTTTTTATTTGATTGGGAGTTTCATGCATTAAAATTATACAAAGGTCAAATTTAACTCCAAAATCAGATTGATTGGGTCTTAATTAGCCTACTTGCCAATTTTCATCTTATTTGCAATTTATTTGCTACCCCAATTGGGTTTGGTAATAAAAAGGATAATCATTTAATGCCACATTTTCCAAATCCTAACTATTCTCGATTTATTTGGGTGTCACACTATCAGTCTGACTTTTGAAGAAGCACACCCTTTTCTCCACCTTCAAATATCGATCAGACATTGGGCACATCATCTTCAACCCACACCCAAATAGGAAACCAGTAGGCACATAAACCAGATGGGAAAACACAAAATTCTTGCTAAACATTCAATTGTTTTTTATTTTTCATTGCCATCAGTTTCATGAGTGATATGCACAAATCTAGGTATTGCTCACAGTTTTTTATCAAGAAATGAGAAATTGTTGAATTCTCATCCCAACTCTCTCGAACCATCTTGTCCCAATGCCCAAAACCTCAACTATATAAGCAAGTAACCCTAGACCTAGATGTGCCACCATCTGAAGTTGAGTTTCCTTCACTCAATTTGTTTTTTGGTTGCTCTTGAGCCACAGACGACCTATTTCATCACCTCAATCATGTGGTGCCTAGTGCAAGCGGTCTGTAGCTTCGGTCTTCAATTGGTTTGAGAGGTCAGTTCGGGACCTTTTGTGCAACATTTTCATATCTTCACTTTGTTGTCGTTCGTGGAAACACCCAAAACTGGGCTTGAGGTTGTTGTTGCTTCGTACATAGCCATGGTGCGTGAAGAAGGAAGGGGATGAAAACCCATATTTTTCTGACTTTGCCCTGTCCCCGACTCTATTTTTTTCTTTTGTTCCTAAGGGTAGAACAGTCATTCCGCCGAATGTTTTGGTCCTCCCTCACGTTGGGTGAGTGATAGGCTGTGCGAAGACTCATGCTAGTTTGATGGGTGCCATTGGGCCACATAAATAGGATCGGGTGTCATAGAATAACACACGTGGATTTAACGATTTTCTTGATTGGTTGGAACTTCAAAATTCTAAAACTTTCACTCTAAATATCCAATAATTATAAAAAAACATGTTTTGAAATCCTTGGAATTTTCTCTATTTTATGGTACAATTTTCATCACCTAGTTCACCAATTTTAATGATCAAATTTTTAAGATTCTAAATAATGATAATACTACACTAATAATTAAAGATATGTTTTAAAGGATAAAATCTATACCTTGGAGTCATATCCATGGTCAGTAACCTGAATAAATTCACTAAGATTTAATTAAGCATCAATCTAGGTTTTTCGATAAGGATTTGAGTTTCAGGGTTTTCTCCTCACCTATGATCATTAAATAAAATATAATAATTAATAAAGTTTTGATTAAGAATCAATTTTTATCTTAAAGAAACCATGAGGTCAGTCCTGGGTCAAAATTGAATTAGGATTCACCGATCGACTTGGTTTTTAGGGTTTTTCGTCATACTTACATCCTTTAGCACATAAACCCTAATTAAAGGATATAATATGCATGTAGGTTGATTTGATCATAAATTTGGAAGGTTAGGATTCAACCTATGATATAGAAACTCCAGATTAAGGTATGTGCATCTTTTCTATTATCTAGGTACTACTTTTATGACCAAAATAACCTTTTTCGTATGAGGCATTAATAGATGTTATCTTTGTCATCATTTTGAAATTCTTATTTTCTTGAACAAAACTATGGGTCCTTTAATCCCACATGATTTATATTTGGATGCTCTCATTTTGTTGTTTCATCTGGGCTAAACTTGTACTTGCCTTTTTCCCTATTTATGTGCATGCTTAGACTAGTTTTATTTCTTGTAGAGGTACATCTGTATAACCATATATATAGGGGCATGCTTTTCTACCCAGGGTTTGCTTTTTCACCTAGGGTGTGCTTTTCCACCCATATTTTAGGTTGAGATCCAACGATGTCTCAACCCTGCTTGAAATAACTTTAGTATTTGTTTTTTACATGCACAAGATGTATTGTTTCTTTAATTAATGGAAGATTTTAAAGGCAAGATTTCCTACTTGACATTCATTAGTTAGATGTGCCTCATCCCTTGGCCTGTTATAACTATATTGAAACTTATTTCTTTTGACATCCTTTAATTTGGAAACTCTTCTTTTGAAAATTATTAAGTATTTCCTAGCTATTCATTATTGCACATACTCATCGTTTGCTAATATCATTTTTCCTTTTGTTGTTCTCTTCCCTGGGTGCTGACTTCAACCCACCCAGAGGTGGCATAGCTTGAGGACCAAGAGATTGGTGGTAACACCCATATTTAGTTGCTGAGGATTTCTGAGATGGAAAGGTTACTCACCACAAACCCCAACTGAGTAGTTTAGTCTTTAAAGTTTGTTGGAAGTCGTCTATGGCTTGATAATTGAACATTGTTAAGAGTATCATGTAATAGTTAGTTTTATTTCCGCTGCATTCAAACTATGTTCATGTTATCATGCTATTTAAAGAAATATTGTGATCCCCAAAGTGGATTTTATTTTATGGAAAATTATTTATTAGGGAATTTTGCAATTGTTTCTTTAAATTAAGTATGGAGTGGTCCCTTTACGAAAATGTTGTAACAAACTGAAACTTGGACATATTCTCTTTTTGGCCCTTTCCAAGATTTTCCTTTCTTATATATCCTTTTTGGAATTGATGTTTAATTTGTAGAAATATTACTGGTTTGGTGTTACAACCCCAATTTTGGGTTGAACTCTCATATGGGACAAATAATGATGTAATTTCGTTTACAATAGCCTTGATGATTGTATTGTGGGCTTTATTGGCTATTGGGCCCAATAACAAGGAAATTTAATTAATTAAGAAATCGAGAAAAGAAGGATGTGGAAACCTCTAGAAGGTAAAGAACTTAATCCTAAGGTGGGTTTCGTGCCACATGGGTTCCTTGGGTTCCAAGGAGTCCAGAGTTGCAAAGAAAAGCAATAAGAAAGGAAAAGATTAATTAAGTATTTCTTTATTAAGAAAGAAATTGAAAATAATGGAAAAAGGTGGAAAACAAGTGAAAAGAGGTATAAATGAGTTATCCTTAGTGGAATTTCGTATTCCAAGGATTTCTAATGATAAAAGGGATACCAATGAGGAAAATAAAAGAGAAATAAAGAGAAAACCTCAAAAAGAGATATTTTAATAAGAAATAAACAAGATAATGTGAAATAATGCATATTGATGCATTTATAAGGATAATGAGTATTCTTTAAAAAGGAATTTCGAAATATTAGAGTTTATTGGGGTCCAAGGAGCCCCAATAAAGAAAGAGGAAAGAGAAAATGCCAATAATACAAAGTAAGAGGATAATGTACTACATTATTAATAATTTTGTTGATATTATCAAAGGGGATGTAAATTGCTTTAAGTAAGTTGACCCTCATGACCAATGGATTAAGAGTCAAGCACAAGGAGATTAAAACATGTAATTTTCTGATTTCCCTTTAAATGAATTGTTTCCTTAATAACCAAGGGATACTAATAAAGAAGGAATAGATTTAAGAAGAGAGTTGCACCTAAACAAGGAAAGTAGGCTAAGGGGACTTGTTTTCCCTGTGGTTAAGTATAATGGGACATTTCCATCCTTCCCTATATAAGGGTTGGATCTAGGGCCTCGAGCCTAGGAGATCTCGTGCATCTTCCTCTTCGTTTCTTCTTCTTTCCGCCTAAACCCTAACCAAGAGGGTATATCGATGTTCTAGGGCAACGAGGGGTGTCGTTATGGTTCTGTTAGAAGTAGGGACCTTCCACGACAAATTCCGAAGGGCTAGCTACCTCTTTCGTGCCTTCGTCTACCCGCAGTCCTTACCAGAGATCTTCAAACCTGTAGCAGGTGTGGCTGCAACTCGGGGAGAACCTCATGCATATTCAGATGTCTTGGTCATGCTTTGCAGCATGGCTGGCTACGATAGGGTGGGGCGGAGGCAGGGAAGAGACCCTAGCAAGGCACGAGCCTCGAGGAGGTGGGAGAAAGGCCGCGAAGCACTGCAGGACAGCAGCTAGGGCGGCGGCCTGGTCTGTTCGCAAGGAAGAAGAAGACAAGGTGGCACTGGACGAATATACCCTTTGCAGACAACATCATTAACTGACTTAAAGGAGGGCATAACCGACATTTGGTTATGTTTCCTTTTGGGCGAGCATGTTGCATGGAAGGAGTCACGTGGCAGCTTGCTATTGGCCAAGTAAGTGATTTAATGCAAAATTCATAGATAAATATTGGTAGCTCCAATGAGAACATACAGAATATGAAAATTGCTCAGAAAAATGAGGGGAATCTAATAAAAATAAAATTGAAGCCTGATTCCGATTGCAATTCGAAAATTAATGGAAGTTATTAAGTTTAATGTAATGATGATTAAAGAAATCCTAATTGGGGATGATTAATGTGATTAGTGGGGTCAATTGATGATTAAAGTTGATATTAACATATTAATCATAAAGAGATACATTAAGATCAGAAAAAAAATATAAACTTGGCATATAATTAGTTAATTTAGAGTTTCATATGCATGAATATACTTTAATGGATCTTGAAACCCTAATGTTGACTAATTCGACTATTAATGGCTTTAATTGATTAATTTCATGATTAAAGTTGGAATATGCCGAATCTAAGCTATTTCGAGCATTAAAGTTCCTAATTTGTGGATAAATACCCTAAATGTAATAATTAGGGTTTTCTCATGAATAAAAGGTGGAATTAATAGCAAATCGAGTTCATATGTGATTTAGACCATAATGAACTATGAATTGATGATAAATGTGTATAATGATATTGTGATGGATTAAAAGGATAGAAATAGTAGCTTAAATAAAAAGAGGCTTAATGAGCTTAATTAATGATTAATTATGCCTTTAATCTGGAATTGAGGATTAGATGTGGACATAATTAGGGTTTGTGATCATTGCGTTAAAGTAGGGTTTAAAATAGTAAAAGATGAAGGAAAGCCCTAATTGCAATGGAAACTATAAAAGTGGACTAGAAACCCTAAGAAGCGAGCTAGATTGGATAGATCTTAATGACATGAGTAATAAAAGGAAATTGTATAATTGTTTCAGGATCTTATTGAATGCTTGCTTGCTCATTGTTGTTTGGATTATTCCTGCACCTGGATCTACATGTACATGTATGTGGTTATGCTTATGACTACCCGAATTAGTTTTTTGGGATTTTTATCGATGTTTCCATCGTGTCTTGAATTAAACTGTTGGATGTATTTAATTCATGTAAAGTATAATGTGAATATGACTATCACATAAGAAATATGCCTACTATCTCACATCCTAGTCCCCTCTGTAGCTTAATGGGTCGACCTAGTAAATGGTTACCAATGGGGTAGGCCCATCAGGTCATTGAATGACTTAGTAAATGGCTACCAATGGAGTAGGCCCATCAGGTCATTGAATGACTTAGTAAATGGCTACCAATGGGGTAGGTCCATCAAGTCACATTGAGTTAGAGATTGGACTACCTATGGGTAGTGCCATGCGACTCAACCCTAGATATTGATCTACCTGTTAGGTAGGATCATGAGGGGTCTAATAAGGATCTACCTAGAGAGAGGTAGTATCTCAGTGCGCTGCGGGGACAACACAGAGATAGGGGATAGGAAAGGATTGAGTAGTATGGTTTAAAATGTAATCTCGACTGTTAAATGATAATTGGCTGATTACTTTGTTATTGTAGTTGCATAATTATTGTTTCCCCCACATACTAGCTTCTTGTTGACCGATGTTTTGTTTGTCGGCATTTTAGGTACAAATGAAAAGAACAAACAGTAAAGTGGCATACGTGTAATTAAATGAAAAATAACATGCATAGGAGGATTAGTTAGATTAGCTTCTTTATGAATAGAAGTTTAGAAATCCCAATTTTTCCAAGGTAAGAAAAGTTTTCTTTTATACCATTTTTAGTTTAGTTGGTAAAGTTTATTAATTATTATTGATTAATTGTCAAACCTTTGATCCTATTAATTGAATAATGGCTCTGTCCTTCGGGTCTCCCTTAATTAGGGGTTACCGAGAGGCGGGGTCGTAACAATTGGTATCAGAGCATAGGCTCCTCAATTAATCTTTAATAATTATTAAATTTTACAAATTCTTTAGAACCCAAGGGAGTTATTAGAGGATTGTCTGAAAGATTGAGGTGTCTAGAAAAGGATCACGTGCGGGGGCTGGCAATATTTTCCTCTGCACCGCTAGTCGGAATATGAGGACTCCCGGATTGTGTGACTTCCTGGCTGATGTCTTAAGATATGACTCAAAATAAGATACCTTTAGGACTCTCTCATCTTTTTCATCTCTTCTCAACTCCAATTCTATTAAGGACCTTAAGGATTAGGGTTTCCTCTCTCTTCTCCTCACCCTCTTAAGGTATGGGTAAGGTTGATAAGGATTAAGGAATCCTCCACCAAATTAATAAAAAGCATGTAAATAAGATGTCATGGACATAAGCTAAATAGAATAAGCGTAAAGGAATAGATACATGCTTAGGTCGTATGACACGAGTTGTCATTTCCCTCAGGAGAGACTTGAGGATAGACCTCCTTGGAAGGAGGATGAGTAGAGAGAGAGTTGTCTTGGAGGTAGAGACCTCCATTAAAAGTAGAGACCTAGCACATCCTCTGAGGATGATGTTAACCCTAAGTGAAGGTTAGAGAGATGACATGATGAGTTAGTTGTCTTGGTAGACCAGAGGTTTGCATAGACATGCCTTGGATGCCATATGAGCCATGAAAGGTTAGATGGCCTAGCACCTTTGGAAACCCAACCCTGGGAAGGATCGTGCATGTTTGAGCAAAGGATGGATCCTTCCTGGATGAGGTTAGAGAAGAACCTATATAAACCTTATGGGTTGTTTCAAGTAGGGTATAGCTTGATGAAATCCTGGTGGGGAGATCATGATGGATGGCTTATGAAAGGGCTATGGATGCTCTTGAGCAAATATAAGTTCGAGCATAGGCTTCACTCAGGTAGGGGTATGCTTGTGAGCTTGATCCAACTTCATGGAGAGAGTACCTCTAGTGGTAAGGTTGGATGCAGAGTTAGATCTAGAGATAGAAAGCATGACCCAAGAAAGAAGATTGGAGGCTTAGATTCTGAGACATGAGGAATAGTGGGGAGTCGAGGAAGATGCGACCTAAGTGGATGATAGTGGTTGCCTTATACTTGACCCCTGGAGGCTGATGATATCTTGGTTGCCTATAGAGAAACCAACCTTAGAGAGAGAATGATGCTTCTGGTACCTATGTGCCTATGGTATAAGTGGTTACCTATTGAAATGAGACAAAGAGTGCCTTAGACCCTGAGGAGGTTTAAGTAACCAGTAGTGAGGCATTATACCTAGTTGGTTGTCCTTGAAGAGGACTCAACCCTGAGGTGTTGCTCGAATGAAAGGATCATGGGAGTGCATGACATACCTTAGTTATGCTTTATTCGTGGTTAAGAGATTGAGGATGTAGCTGGATACCCGAAGGTGAACCTAGGGTTCCTAGGCCTAAGAGGGGAAGCAGTGTATCCGATGCTCATGATGAGATTTGAGTTTCGAGCATGGTACTCATCATGTGTAGAGGTAAAAGAAACTCCTTAAGTTAAGGGTATGTTTGATGAACCCCCGCACAACTAAGTTGATCTAATGTTGAGGAAAGAGAACAAGTACGACCTAGTATGGTTTAATAGGTGGTCTGCTTGTGCTTTAGTAGCTGCTAGGTTAGGCATGTGAAGGTAAACCCTAAGGACGATTGTGACCTTGTTATCAAGAGTTGTAGTTTCCTCCCATCCTGGGAGGGGGACCCTTTGGTTGGGTGTATACCAGTTTTGTTGGTGTTGAGGTAACCTAAAGAGGTTTCATGGGATCTTGAGAAAGCTAAGTGAAAGGTACATGGTATAAGATTGGACCTGTAGACCCATAGTTAACCATCTCTAAGTGCATATGGATGTGGTACCATGGAGGTACCCAGTATGGGGCCTGACCAGGGTAGGCAGGTCGCCATAATCCCTGAGAAAGGATGAAAGACAGCCCAAGAATGCAGAGAGAGATGATGAAGGATTGGGTAAGGTTCTATGTTGGACATGTACTATAATAGAATCCTAAGTCTGTCCTAGGGTCAGGTAGGGATAAGACCGATGGAAGAAGGAGTTGCCTAATTTCCTAGTTGCACATGACCATAGGGTCGGGAGGTAACAACTATATATCATTGTCCGGGGGCCATGGGTTAGGAGATTGATCACCTTCATGAACTCATGGGACCCAAAGGGCAGATGAGTAGGGCACTCTATGGATGCATAAGGGGAAGGGGATGACCCCATAAGTGTCGGCACCCTATAGATCTAGGGGAGATGACTAAGGAATGTGTGTAAACCTCAGTAGGTCCGAGACCAATTTTCCCTGGAAGTAATTTTTGATATCATGATGATTGTGATGTGGAGACATGAGTTGCACGTTTCACCTTAGATTTGAAGGTGTACTGGCAAGGTGGGATGTACCATCTCTACTCTTGGAATGGGAAGAACTATGTATTTGGACAGCCGCCAAATGCTTATTTCTTCTTGTTATGAGAGGTAGAGATTGGACAGTACGCATGCCATACACCAAGGGTAAAAGATGATGCGAGTTGGAACGTTGCTACGAGGTATGAGGACAAAGATGATAACATACCTTGGTGGAGTGAATGGTACATGGATGGTTTACGAACACTAAGAGAAGTAGTGTGGTCAGCTTCAGAGGATGTTTTATCATGCACTATGTGGAATTCACAAGTTATACAAAGTTGAGTTGGATCGTCAAGGAGATGAGCTCAAAGTATTCTCAATGAAGATAGACTTAGAATTTGAGTTTGAGATGATACATGGAAGAGTATGTATTCAACTTTAACTAACACCTAAGGATAAGAAGTGGTAATAAATGCTCTGGTTGAGATATAGCTGCCTAGTTAGATGGAGGCTAGAAGAGGTTTTTAGGTTAACCCTCAGTTGGAAACGAGATAAGTTCGGCTAACACACAGATGTAACAAGATCGGTTGATCAAGTTAAAGGTTGTTTGGTTAGCCAGCCTAGTTCATGATATAATGAAAGGATGGTTGTAGAACCCAGATGCACTCCTCTGAAAAGAAAGGTGATGAAACCCTGATTAGAGTGGTGTAGACTTTCTGAGGAATCATGACACACTAGAGATCATGATTTTAAGATCACCATATACCATGATACTACTTAGATAGTAAGAGATAGTAGCACTTTGGATGCTTAAGATGAAGATGCATGTGGCTTGTGGTCATGCATGATAGAGGTGAAGGACGAACACCAGTAACCCAGTGTATCAATATAGAGGATAAAAGAGTCCCTGAGAGGGAATGGGAGTTCATCACTATGGATGGTGTGAAAAATCTCCCCTTAACCAAGGAAAATCAATGTGGGTTATGGTAGATCGCCTTACCTAGATGACATGAGAAAGAAAGAGTACTGTTAAGAGACAGGTTCTGTTGAACTACATAAGAGAGAGATGGTTCAACCACATCATGATGCGAGTTCAAAAGTTCTTGGGTATGATCAGGGTTCACTTCCATGAGGTGGAAGTGGATACATGAAGAACTCGATGATAGTACAGTTTATCACCTCATACTAATGGACAGTATGATCTAGACTAGAGGGTCTGATGAGAGCATGTGTGCTCATTCAAGGTAATACATAGAGACAATTCTTAAGATGTGATGTTAACCACCATACCCTTTATCGAGATGCAAGAAGTTCTAGAAGGAGGTTGTGTCGGTCGCCACTTCATTAAGATGATGTTGGTGAAAAAGGCCTCGCGAAGCTCAAAAAGGAACCACAGTGGGTGCATATGAAGTCGCTTTGATCAAGCAATGGCTGAGAGAGAGCCCAGTGGAGAATGATTCACGAGTTGATGCAAAGCAGACTGACATACAGTTCACTGTGGGAGAATATAATGTGAAAATCCAACCCCTCTGAGCTACAGTTGAGAAAGCTGAATCCCCGATATATGGATCCATTTGAGATGGATTGGTGGAGACGGTTGTGTTTAGCCTTACCCCTCAGGATAACATGATGAGTAATGTGTTCCATGAGTCCGATCTAGAGCACTATGTGAGGTACCCAAGCTATGTGTTGAGCCTTGAACCTATTCAGCTTTTAAGAGGTTGAAATGTCCTAAGTCACCTATGAGGGTACAATATACCAAGGTAAGAAAGAACTCAGATGGAAGAATATGAGATGACAAAGGTTCTTAGGAAGCACTATGGAAAGGGTAAGGCCACATGGGAGCCATGATGGACATATGAAAGGTTTATCCTGATTTGTTTGTTTGCTTGGTGGAATTTTGAGGGCAAAATTCCTATAAGAGGGGAAGGATGTTACAACCCCAATTTTGGGTTCATCTGATGAGAAATGTAAACTCTCATATGGGACAAATAATGATGTAATTTCATTTATAGTAGCCTTGATGATTATATTGTGGGCTTTATTGGCTATTGGGTCCAATAACAAGGAAATTCAATTAATTAAGAAATCGAGAAAAGAAGGATGTGGAAACATCTAGAAGGTAAAGAACTTAATCCAAAGGTGGATTTCGTGCCACATGGGTTCCTTGGGTTCTAAGGAGTCCAGAGTTGCAAAGAAAAGCAATAAGAATAGAAAAAATTAATTAAGTATTTCTTTATTAAGAAAAAAATTGAAAATAATGGAAAAAGGTGGAAAACAAGTGAAAAGAGGTATACATGAGTTATCCTTAGTGGAATTTCGTATTCCAAAGATTTCTAATGATAAAAGGGATACCAATGAGGAAAATAAAAGAGAAATAAAGAGAAAACCTCAAAAAGAGATATTTTAATAAGAAATAAACAAGATAATGTGAAATAATGCATATTGATGCATTTATAAGGATAATGAGTATTCTTTAAAAAGGAATTTCGAAATATTAGAGTTTCTTGGGGTCCAAGGAGCCCCAATAAAGAAAGAGGAAAGAGAAAATGCCAATAATACAAAGTAAGAGGATAATGTACTACATAATTAATAATTTTGTTGATATTATCAAAGGGGATGTAAATTGCTTTAAGGAAGTTGATCCTCATGACCATTGGATTAAAAGTCAAGCACAAGGAGATTAAAACATGTAATTTTCGGATTTCCCTTTAAATGAATAGTTTCCTTAATAACCAAGGGATACTAATAAAGAAGGAATAGATTTAAGAAGAGAGTTGCACCTAAACAAGGAAAGTAGGCTAAGGGGACTTGTTTTCCCTATTGTTAAGTATAATGGGACGTTTCCATCCTTCCCTATATAAGGGTTGGATCTAGTGCCTCAACCCTAGGAGATCTCATGCATCTTCCTCTTCGTTTCTTCTTCTTTCCGCCTAAACCCTAACCAAGAGGGTATATCATTGTTCTAGGGCAACGAGGGGTGTCGTTATGGTTATGTTAGAAGTAGGGACCTTCCACGACAAACCCTGAAGGGCTAGCTACCTCTTTCGTGCCTTCGTCTACCCACAGTCCGTGCTGGAGATCTTCAAACCTGCAGCAGGTGCGGCTGCAAATCGCGGAGAACCTCACGCATATTCAGACATCTTGGTCATGCTTTGCAGCATGGCTGGCTACGATAGGGTGGGGCGGAGGCAGGGAAGAGACCCTAGCAAGGCACGAGCCTCGAGGAGGTGGGAGAAATGACACGAAGCACTGTAGGACAGAAGCTAGGGCGGCGGCCTGGTCTGTTCACGAGGAAGAAGGAGCCAAGGTGGCATTGGACGAATATACCCTTCGCGGACTACATCGTTAATTGACTTAATGGAGGGTATAACGGACATTTGGTTATGTTTCCTTTTAGGCGAGCATGTTGCATGGAAGGAGTCACGTGGCAGCTTGCTATTGGCCAAGTAAGTGATTTAATGCAAAATTCATAGATAAATATTGGTAGCTCTGATGAGAACATACAAAATATGAAAATTGCTCAGAAAAATGAGAGGAATCTAATAAAAATAAAATTGAAGCCTGATTCTGATTACAATTCGAAAAGTAATGGAAGTTATTAACTTAAATGTAATGATGATTAAAGAAACACTAATTGGGGATGATTAATGTGATTAGTGGGGTCAATTGATGATTAAAGTTGATATTAAAATGTTAATCATAAAGAGATACATTAAGATTGGAAAAAAAGGATGAACTTTGCATATAATTAGTTAATTTAGAGTTTCATATGCATGAATATACTTTAATGGGCCTTGAAACCCTAATGTTGACTAATTCGACTATTAATGGCTTTAATTGATTAATTTCATGATTAAAGTTGGAATATGCTGAATCTAAGCTATTTCGAGCATTAAAGTTCCTAATTTGTGGATAAATACCCTAAATGTAGTAATTAGGGTTTTCTCATTAATAAAAGGTCGATATAATAGCAAATTGAGTTTCATATGTGATTTACACCATAATGAACTATGAATTGATGATAAATGCGTATAATGATATTGTCATGGATTAAAAGGATAGAAATAGTAGCTTAAATAAAAAGAGGCTTAATGGGCTTAATTAATGATTAATTATGCCTTTAATCTGGAATTGAGGATTAGATGTGGAAATAATTAGGGTTTGTGATCATTGCATTAAAGTAGGGTATAAAATAGTAAAAGATGAAGGAAAGCCCTAATTGCAATGGAAACTATAAAAGTGGACTAGAAACCCTAAGAAGTGAGCTAGATTGGATAGATCTTAATGACATGAGTAATAAAAGGAAATTGTATAATTGTTTCAGGATCTTATTGAATGCTTGCTTGCTCATTGTTGTTTGGATTATTCCTGCACCTGAATCTACATGTACATGTATGTGGTTACGCTTATGACTACCCGAATTAGTTTTTCGGGATTTTTATCGATGTTTCCATCGTGTCTTGAATTAAACTGTTGGATGTATTTAATTCATGCAAAGTATAATGTGAATATGACTATCACATAAGAAATATGCCTACTAGCTCATATCCTAGTCCCCTCTGTAGCTTAATGGGTCGACCTAGTAAATGGCTACCAATGGGGTAGGCCCATCAGGTCATTGAATGACTTAGTAAATAGCTACCAATGGGGTAGGTCCATCAAGTCACATTGAGTTAGAGATTGGACTACCTATGGGTAGTGCCATGCGACTCAACCCTAGATATTGATCTACCTGTTAGGTAGGATCATGCAGGGTCTAATAAGGATCTACCTAGAGAGAGGTAGTATCTCAGTCCGCTGTAAGGACAACATAGATATAGGGGATAGGAAAGGATTGAGTAGTATGGTTTAAAATGTAATCTTGGCTGTTAAATGATAATTAGTTGATTACTTTGTTATTGTAGTTGCATGATTATTGTTTCCCCCACATACCAGCTTCTTGCTGACCGACGTTTTGTTTGTCAGAATTTTAGGTACAAATGTAAAGAACAAACAGTAAAGTGGCATACGTGGAATTAAATGAAAAATAATGTGCACAAGAGGATTAGTTAGATTAGCTTCTTCATGGATAGAAGTTAAGAAATCCCAGTTTTTCCAAGGTAAGAAAAGTTTTCTTTTATACCATTTTCAGTTTAGTTGGTAAAGTTTATTAATTATTATTGATTATTTATCGAACCTTTGATCCTGTTAATCAAATAACGGATATGTCCTTCGGGTCTCCCTTAATTGGGGGTTACCGAGAGGCGGGGTCGTTACATTTGGAATATAATTGAACACTAATTATGTCAATGTAAGGTCATTTGCATAAATATTGTAGTGGATGCTTCAATGAGGGATTAAAATATAGTTTAACCACTTAAGAGGAATAACAATAAATAAATTCATACTAGAAGTTTCTATGGCCTTTTGGTATAATAAAAAGAAAAGGGAGTCCTAAGAATATGAAAAGGTGACAATAAATTAATTAGTTGGACAATTAGTAGAAATATGAAGTAAATTGCCTAAAAATCATAAAAGGGAAACTCAATAGATAATTCTAAACCCAAATTCATTTTCTTGGGGTAAAAGTTTACTTAGTGACAAGTTTCACAATTTTGGAAAATTAATAATTATCTATGCATTAATTGGAATAATTGGAAAATATGATTTTTTCTCCAAATTATGAAATAAATTATGAAGTGACTTCAAAAGAGGAACACACTTTAAGTTTGTAATATACATGTCAAAATGAGTCTATATGTAAATTTTCATCTAATTTGGATAATCTTAAATATTTTCTTTTATCTAGGAGAGAGAAAATGATTTAATGACCAAATATGTTAAATAATATGTTAAAAAATTAATCAATGGAAAATTTGTATTCAGCATACGTAGTATTTCTTGTAGACCAAGTTTTACATTTTAGAAAGTTTCTAGATGCCTCTAATTCATTAAAAGGATAAATTAAGTGATACGATTTAAATATATTAAAGAAAATAATAAAAGTCTTCAAAAAATAAAAATAATGTCAAATTCATATTCTACATGATAAAATAGGACTTCGGTTCACTTTTCTCTCAATTTGGAAAATATTTGATGAAAAGGTGAATTTAGGAGAGAGAAAGTGTGTAGAACCTTCAAATCATTAATTAAAATAACAAGCAACTTCAAAAAAATGAATTGATAGTAAATTCCTGTCCAACACACTTAATATGACTTGTGGATGAATTTCATTTATTTTGGAGAATCCTAGAGTCATTGATGCATGAGGAAAGAAAAAAATAAGATTTTTTTATCAGTAAGCGTGCTTCTATCTATTCATGTAAACTATCATGTACAAGTGGGGAAGGCAAAAGCTTCAAAAAATACCTATCTATGCTTATCATTGTAGTCATTATCTATCCTCTTCCAAATATAATTTCTGAAAGGAGTTACATTGTCAAAAATAAACCTATTTCTACCACTCCACGCGTGGTAGATTACTGGGATACTCATCAGTTTGCTACTGCTCTCTTTAATAGCCAGCAGTTCTTCTCTATTATTAGGAATAGTACCTAACCATTGTCTTGCTCTATCCCACAACTCTTTAATGAAATCACATGACCAGAAAGTGTGACTCATGGATTCAAATTGAGAAGCACATAAGCAACATCTCAACGCCAAGCTAATCCCTTTCCTTTGGAGAAAGTTTTCTGTGACTATTGCTTCTTGTAGGATTTTCCAACAGCTCACCTTGATCCTAGGAGAAGCTTTATTATTACAGAGCCAGCAGATCCAATCGAGTTTAGGTGTTTGACTCCTGCAGATCTGCCACACTCCCTTCAAAGAGTAATTCTTGAGATTTTAAAAGTAGCAATTATCTATAGCAGTAATAGTGATAGGTTCGCATAGTTTCGCAAGCTCTATACGGCCTCTTAATCGATTTGCTTACTTAATAAATAAAAAGTCTTCAAAAGTAAAATCTAACTTATATTCAGATTCTACATACTCAAATTAGTTTAGGTGTCAAATATCATTAAATTTGGAGTTTGTATGAATCCTCAATTAAGGAAAGAGAAAAGGTTAAATGATTAAATAAGAACTATAGTCTGAATTGGTTTTGGCAATCACATAAATGTCATGTGCATGGACCGTTGGATCTTAACCCAACGGCTTGTGGATCATCTCCTACCTTGAGTAGGAGACCCGCGCGGGTGAATAGTACCGCCACAGAGCCTTAGTAGTTGAATCCAATTTTCTCACTCCTAGGTTGATCGTTTCACACAATTTCTTTGCCCACGCGTTGCATTAAAAATTCTGCATCTTTTGATCTATCATTTGTGTCATTTTGGCAAGTATCTTGGAAATGCCTAATCTATGGTATGCAAGCTTGTTCGGTAGACTTGGCCTTTGCTCGTACATGAGAGCCCACATATATATGGGTACTATGAGTACTTCTAGCCCCAAGGCTATTGTCCTCTAGATCCAATTGCGACTTTGCACCCATAAGCTCACCACCGGAGGTCTTGGTTCAACCTTAACTTGCGGCAACTTGTGCTCCTTCCTCTCATCTCCTCCGTCCAATTCACCCTAACAGTAAGTTTCCCCGACCTTCATCTATAGTTCTATGCTCTTAGTTTTTCAAATAATCAACACATGTAGATTTTCCCAAATCTTAGGTCTTGCTGCTGTCTACAAGCGCCAAGCAT
This sequence comes from Alisma plantago-aquatica, assembly GCA_963693085.1. Lineage (NCBI taxonomy): Eukaryota > Viridiplantae > Streptophyta > Magnoliopsida > Alismatales > Alismataceae > Alisma > Alisma plantago-aquatica. The sequence goes on along the minus strand of OY856409.1, from coordinate 637,048,084 downwards.
GGCATCGGGTTGAGGGAGGAGAAGCCCCCTTGCTCTTTTACTATATTGCTCCTTCTATCTTCTTCTTCTTTGTTGTTTTTCGATTGCGGATAATTTGATCTTTTGGTTTTGTTTTGCATTACTTGGACACAGATGACTAGGTGTTGACCGATGACTTGGAGGCCCACGGTTGGGCCAAGTCACGTGGCTCTCCCTCTCTCTCTTCATCTCTCTCGCAATGGATTTATTGATGTGTTTTCTTCTGATTGGCCAGTTTTGCAAAACATTATATATTTTGCTCTGGTTATCCAAAAAATAAAGTATGTTTTGAAATTAGAAAAATATTATCTGTCTAATAAAAATAGTTTCAAAGCCTAATTTCTATGTTTTTCGAAAGATTATTTTTATATAATGAAATATATGTATAAAATTCATAATAATTATCACTTAATCATATAAACTCCAAATTGGACAAAAAGATATGTTTTCTTAATCAGAAGAATCTAACTAATCGATTGGTGAAGTTTTCAGAGGCTAATTCCAATTTAATAAAAAGGTGATATTTCTAGGGTTTTAATATACTCATTAATTAATGGTTTACATCTAATATGATATTAGGTGAAGATAAACTATGATTGGATTGAGGGTGTGGATCCTAACCTGATATATACATCAGTGAGGTATGTTGCATCCTCTTATGAGTCATATTGGACAAATGGTTATTCCTCTCTCTCTCTTGGACTTGATGGTGACATATTATTTAGATGTCACATATTTTCTTATAGTTGTATCAATTGTTTCCTACTCTTGAAATTGGACTTGTGCACTATGATAATTATTACTTGGATCCTATCCGTGTATCTTGTGGTTATTTCATTCAGTTCATATCTTTCTGGTGTTGATAATCTATATTTAATGGAAACCCTAATTTTCCATATGTTGGCCTTGAATGTACATTTGACTATACCTATACTTCTTTTTGCTGATTTTGGAATTTGTACACCTTTATGGTACTGTGACTGTATCTTTGCTTGCCTCTCTATTTATAATTCATGTTTGTTTTGGGTAACATGTTTAATTGCACATTGGGTGATGTATCCCTATTGTGTGTAATACCAACAGAGGGTGCATATGGTGATTCCTAACCTTGGGTAATTGTGCGGTGATGCCAGTATTCCCTCGAAGATTATGCTGGTGATGCCATAATATATGGTTATGGTGGTGATGCCATATACCCCTAAATTGTTATTAATGTAATTATTGTTTAGTTTACCCACATGCATATTTCTTATTATTAATTATTGTTCCCTTCTTTATATTTTAAACGTAAGATTTGATTAATGTGAGCTTTATTGTTTTCTTCATATATTCTCTTTCATCTTACTATATGAAGAATTCCTTTTTGATATCCAATTGGATGCTTCTTCCTTTTTCTATGGGAAGCCTTGAGATTTGTGGTCCTTATTTCCTTTATATTTTCCAATCCCTATTATAGGCACATACCAACTTTGATAGATGACAATTTCCATCTTTTTCTTCTTTTCGGGGTATGCTTCCAACCCCTAGGTAGTGAGAAATGAGAAGATGCCTAATGTTGATGAAGGCTATCCATGAGTTACCTTATCTAGCTTTTGGAGGTAGATTGAGATAGTGGGATGACCCACTGCTTAATAGTTCCTTTAGTTTCCTGCTATGTACACCCTGTGTGGTGAAAAAGTTTCATAGACACTCAATTGTAATAGTTAGATACATTTCTCTTCTACTGTTGTATTATTGGTTTTATGATACATCCATGATGAATGAATTGTCTATCATCCCTTTCATGAAACATTTATGATGGCTTTGGTTATAAGGGATGTTTCCTTTTTAATTTAGTAGGGAGTGGATCCCCTCTGGGTCCCACTCTTTATAGCATGGTATCAAAGCCAAGGCAGTCGGTCAATCTAACTATTTCAATTTATCTCCCATAGAATGTTTGCCTTTTTTACATAGGTTGCTTATACCCTACCCCTTGCCTTGCGCACACACATACATATGGCTAGTGAAAAGTCATCTATTGACAACCCAGAAGGTTTTGTGACACCCCAGAAGCCTAAGTTTGGGATGCCCGGGGTGGATCCTACTTTCACTCCTTCAACATCTTAAAATCCAGTGACATCTAGTGGTCCACCTATAGTGAACCAATATATCCCACAATATGCAATATTGGAACTCTCCCCTAAGCAAGAGTTGACTATCCATTGGCAACTACTTTCCTCAACCCTAGCAGGAAAGGCCCACCATCCTACTCTTGAGAACACCAAGGTGTACAATCTCACAGAATTCCTAAAGATGTGCCCCACATACTTTAATGGTGAGAATGCAGTCAACATGGTGGATAAGGTAGATGATTGGATTCTTGCTTCTAATATATATATATATATATATATATATATATATATATATATATTACTACCTGCACAGGTATCTGGGATTTAGTTACTCATGCATCTAGGAAAAGTAACTATTTGGACAAAACAAAACCTTATTTGTATAAAATAGTTACTATTATATATATATATATATATATATATATATATATATATATATATATATATATATATATATATATATATATATATATATATATATATATATATATATATAGGGTAGAGGTCTAGTGAGAAACATGCTACAATGAGAGCATAGAGGCATTCGAATAACAAAACAAAATTAATTTATTTTCAATATCCAACCTTATGTATGGGAATAAAATCATTTTATTTACCTTCATACAAAGAATTACTACAATCTGATATTCTTTACATGCCCATATGTATATTATACACATTATACATCCAACTGTCAGCCTAAAACTCAACATTAAGCATTGAAAAGTATTCACTTGTTGTGCATGCAATACAAATCCTATGATGGTAAAATTTTGTAAGAATGTAACTAATAGGATATATTTTAATCCATAAGTTTGGATTATGAAAACTTGATCTCTATAAAATGTTATATGTATATATGAACATCACAATCTTAACTACCAATTATGTTAACATGTTAAAAACTTTTGGAATAATAAAATTCTTTTCAATTATTTGAATTTTCTAAAAAAAAGAAAGTTGTACACATAAGGTGCATCCTTTATTAGCATCCTAACTCGTGAATGCACCTTACTTATATTAGTTTATCATCAAGACCGTATGGTGATTCATGACAATTGGACTATGTTTGGATACATATCTAGAGTGGCTATCAGGTTGCGCTAAATTGGTAAAACATGGGTAGTCGATTTAAAATTTTAATTAAAAACTTATAAGTCTCAATATCATCTCTATCCAATTTTCTAGGGAGAAAACATATACTCATAGTCGTACTTCATCTAAAAATAGGAAAAACAACTCTTATAGAACATGAAAAATTAAAGAACAAAGCAACCCTACAATTCAAACTCTTATTGGAATGAAAGTACACTGCTTCTGTATTGACCCCAAACTATAACTTTGTATCCCATCTTTTCTCTGATCCCAGTAATCTTCCTTAGGATTATTGATGTGGCTTTTGAATGCACTAACAAATTCACTCGGGGTTTATATCCCCGAGCTTTTACCAAAACCAAGTGCAACAATACCACCCGCAAGCGGACGGATCTTATCGCAGTATAGTTTAGGATCGAACCCAACGGACAACGTTTTTAAGAATCCTTGTCAGTTAGATCTAGCTCAAGTAAAACTAATATTTAGAACAATAGGTTGATTTTGGTTTGATTAAACTAATTGCAAGAAAGTAAACGCGGAATAAAAGATGGGTTTAGATCAATGATACGAAATCGCTGGGATGGTACCGGGTTTGACCACCGCTACACACACAATCATACTCTCTTGCGAACAATCCAGGCACGAAATAACACTCCAAGTAGAGCTACTGCAGAACCCCCCTTACGGGCGTCAGGTCCGCGTAAGCGTCACCATAGGCAGCCGATTTCTCATCGCCATCCGGATCATACGTCTTACAGCTCTGAAGATACAGAAATCCACGGAAGCTGTGAACCCCCCTTTCGGGCGTTAGGCGCACAGAAGTGTCACCGAAGGTTAGGCGGACCGTCCCCTCGCGGATCATACACTTACGACCTCGATGAAATCCCATCCTATTTCTAATCAGGGAGTCAACCGCGCAAACCGCAAAGCAAACAAGCGACTATTGTACGTGTAAACATCGACGAAAAGCACGAAGATACAAAATCCAACTAAGGCTGTGAACCCCCCTTTCGGGCGTCAGGCGCACACAAGTGTCACCGAAGGTTAGGCGGACCGTCCCCTCGCGGATCCTACACCTACTACCTCAAGGAATCCTATCGGAAGTTCTCGTCAAGGAGTCTAACATGCTAAACGACATTCATACCTATGCATTGAAGTTCTCGCAACATAGGGAGCACAAAGATGGAAACACGCACATAACCAACTCACAAGCTTAACGATAAACGACAAAATGAAGAGTTATATACATTGCCATGGAAAGTTTAACAAGAGAACATGGTTTGCATGGGCAGCGGGGCTAGTCCCCGCACCCCAACGAAAGAGGACTACTCGCTCATGATGCGAGGTACAAGAAAGATAGAAGAAGAAGATAGATCCGCCATGAGCTCGGTGCAGAAGGTGGACGCAGCCCGGTGAAGAAGATGCGCTCTTTGCTCCGTCTTCTTCTCCTTCTTAGCCTCCTTGGACGCAACACCAGCTGTAGGTGGAGTGGAACTTGATCGGGATGGTGCTCTGGCAGCCTTTCGGCGTCCGGAACCGATGCCTCAAATGGGGACCCTGGGGGTCTATTTATAGTTTCAGATCTGACGCCAAACGGTCTTGAGACCGCTTGGGCACCAAACGGTCTTGAGACCGTTTGGGCGCCAAACGGTTTGGAGGTCGTTTGAGCGCCAAACGGTCTTGCTTTGATCGGTCTGGCTTTGGCATGGTCGCGCGGCTTTAGTTCTTCAATCGTTCCTTGCGCTCGCATCGAACGGTCTTAGGATCGTGCGGGACCAAACGGTCTTGGGACCGCACGACCAAACAGTCTTGGGACCGCGTGGGACCAAACGGTCTTGGGACCGCATGGGACCAAACGGTCTTGGGACCGCATGGGACCAAACGGTCTTGGGACCGCATGTGACCAAACGGTCTTGGGACCGCATGTGACCAAACGGTCTTGAGACCGCATGGGACCAAACGGTCTTGGGACCGCATGGGACCAAACGGTCTTGGGACCGCATGGGACCAAACGGTCTTGGGACCGCATGGGACCAAACGGTCTTGGGACCGCATGGGACCAAACGGTCTTGGGACCGCATGGGACCAAACGGTCTTGGGACCGCATGGGACCAAACGGTCTTGGGACCGCATGGGACCAAACGGTCTTGGGACCGCATGGGACCAAACGGTCTTGAGACCGCATGGGACCAAACGGTCTTGGGACCGCATGGGACCAAACGGTCTTGAGACCGCATGGGACCAAACGGTCTTGGGACCGCATGGGACCAAACGGTCTTGGGACCGCATGGGACCCAAACGGTCTTGAGACCGCATGGGACCAAACGGTCTTGGGACCGCATGGACTTCTTAGGCAACTGGTTTCGTCTTGTTCTTTGTGTATTCCAGCAAACGATCTTGAGACCGCATGGATCCAAACGGTCTTGAGACCGTTTGCATGGAGTTGCCTGCTATACCTACATAAAATGAAAGATATTTAGTTAAAACCTTGATTATTGAATCACTTAGTAGTTTTGTGCATTATGATTCATATTAGGGTGAAAAGATATGGAATAGATATTAAATTGTTCCAAAAAGGTAATTGAAAATTATGATGAGTATGCACTCATCACAACACCCCGAACTTAAACCGTTGCTCGTCCTCGAGTAACATAAAATTTGAAACTGTTGCCTGATGGAATACTTTCGATCCGTGTGATTTCTTCATCTTCACATCATAAATGTTTTCTTTCTGCTCAGTATAAATGAGTACCATAACTTCCTGGGACCACGAAACACGTCTTTCCATAGCTTCGTTCCTGAGTTCGTTTCCCAACAACGCTTCTTCCCCGCCTTTTCCAACACCAAGCATGTCAAAGAGTGTCGTAGGAGTTCTGAGATACCCGCAGAATCAACAAGTATGCATTTGATCTGACACTGGTGTTTTTCAGGATGGTAGGGCATGTATTGTGCCCTTAGGTAGAAAAAAGGAGTGAAAGGTGGTATGAAAGGAAGAAGAAAATCTCTCCTCTATTCGACTCGAGATTTTTATTTGTTTTGCAATATTTATTGCATATATTTTTTTGTGTGCGCTATGGCATCTTTTGTTGCAGATCTCTCCTCTATTCGACTCGAGATTGCATTTATTTTGTGTGCACTTTGGCATCTTTTTACTTGCAAATCTCTCCTCTATTCGAATCGAGATTGCATTTTTGGTGGTACGCCCCTATTTGTTGGAAGGGGTATGGAAGAAGCGGATATGAGGGAAGTGGTGTGCCACCCCGAACTTAGGGTTTGGCACAAGTTTGGCTATTTTGGTGGTATTTATGGATGGAGGGATACGAAGATGATAGAAGAAGTGTAGAAGAGAGTTCAGATCAGGGTGCAATTTGATTTACAATTCAAAACCGGGTTATTCTCTTTGTCATACTCTGCTCAAATAATGACTTGATGCGGATCCGGTGGGGTTTCTGAGCCATTGTTCCACTAGTCAGTTAGGAAGCGCGACGTGTTTGATCCCTATCAGTTTGACAGATACTTATCATTATGTAAAAGGAATTATGATGTTAGGAATCATAAGTTTCACAGGATGATTTCAGGCAAGTTTCAAAAGTCAGCCTTCTGGAGGATTTGCTTCGACTAAGGAGGATGTTATGATAGAAGATGCATAACAAAAAGTTAGTTACATTTTTATCAACAAAAGTCAAAATTTCATCAGGTATTTGTTCAAAATTTGAAAAATTTTATGATAGAGACATATTGAGTATAAAAGAGGGTGTGTATGTGGAAGTGGAATACGTACCACCCACCCTCCACCCCGAACTTAGAGATTTGCTCGTCCTCGAGCAAACCCTAAATTCAAGATGGAGGGGAAAGGAAACACCAGGTATGACTGCCGAGAATGAATTCGTTGTGATCAGCACCAATCCGATCTCGTATCCTGAAAGAAAACTATCCATAAGGCAAATTTTATTTAAGGAAAATTAACTATAAAACAAAATTGGGAAAAGAAAGGTAAAACAGATTTATTGGTCGGGTTGCCTCCCGACAAGCGCCTTTGTTTTATGTCGATGGCTCGACAGAGTCCTTCGTCGTCATGTGGGATCCTTAGGATCGGTGAGTTCCAGCGTTGATTTGGTGCCTATGTCTGTTGTGGTGAAATATCTCTTCAGGCGGTGGCCATTGGTTATGAATTCACCCGACTCTGCACTCCATAAAGAGAAAGTGCCCTGAGGAGAGATGCTTTTGACAATGTATGGTCCAGACCAGCGTGAGCGAAGTTTTCCTGGGAATATCCTTAATCTTGAGTTAAAAACCAAAACTTGGTCTCCCACTTGAATGTCTTTTCTTTTCAGATGTCCATCGTGCCAAAGTTTTGTATGTTCCTTGTAGATTCGAGCATTTTCATAGGCCGTCATTCTAAGTTCATCCAGCTCGTTGAGTTGCAGAATCCTGGCTTGCCCTGCTTCCTTTATATCGAAATTTAATTGTTTAGTTGCCCACCATGCCTTATGTTCTAATTCGACCGGAAGGTGACAAGCTTTTCCATATATCAAACGAAAATGAGTAGTACCAAGGGGAGTTTTATAAGCAGTGCGATAAGCCCATAGGGCATCGTTGATTTTTGTCGCCCAATCTTTTCGATTACGCCCGACGGTTTTCTCAAGGATAGCCTTTAGTTGTCGATTAGAGACTTCTACCTGTCCACTGGTCTGTGGATGGTAAGGAGAAGCTACCTTGTGTGAGACGCCATATTTTTTTAATAGAGCTTCGAAGCTTCTTTCGATGAAATGGGAGCCTCCATCAGAAATCACGGTTCTCGGCACTCCGAACCGTGGGAAGATAATATCTTTGAATAGTTTGATGACTGGTTTCGAATCACAAGTGACGGTTGGTATAGCTTCAACCCATTTGGAGACGTAGTCCACCGCCACAAGGATGTAAGAGAATCCATTAGAAGATGGGAATGGCCCCATATAGTCTACTCCCCAGACGTCAAATATCTCTACTTCTTGCCATAGATTCAGTGGCATTTCATCTCTCTTGGTTATATTGCCAGCTCTTTGACACTTATCACATGATATGACAAAATCATAACAGTCCTTGGATAAAGTTGGCCAGAAAAATCCACATTGCAAAACTTTTAAGGCAGTCTTTTTAGAGCTCATATGCCCACCCACGGGTCCTGAGTGGCATTGTTCCAAAATGGAATGGGCTTCTTCTTTGGCGACGCAACGTCTATACAATCCATCCGCGCAGAGTTTGAAGAGATATGGTTCATCCCAATAGTAATGCTTCACATCATGCATAAATTTCTTCAGACCGTTCCCTGTGTATTGAGGATGGATGACTCCGGCGGCAAGGTAGTTTACTAAGTCTGAATACCATGGTTCAGATTCTGAGACTCTCATAAGTTGATCGTCTGGTAGAGAGTCGTTTATCGGAATTCCTTCAGCATCCAGAGTGTGGATGCGACTCAGGTGATCTGCTACGACATTCTCCGTTCCTTTCTTATCTCGTATTTCTATGTCAAATTCTTGTAGAAGGAGTATCCATCTGATCAGCCTTGGCTTAGCATCCTTCTTTGCCATAAGGTAACGGATGGCAGCATGGTCTGTGTAAACGATTACCTTTGAACCAGTAAGGTAGGATCTGAATTTATCGAAGGCATAGATGACTGCCAAAAGTTCCTTTTCAGTAGTGGCATAGTTCCTTTGAGCTTCGTCGAGGGTTTTCGATGCATAATAGATAACATAATGTTTCTTCTCAATGCATTGTCCTAAGACTGCACCCACTGCGTAGTCACTGGCATCACACATAATTTCAAAGGGGTGCTCCCAATTTGGAGCTCTAATAATGGGGGTAGTCGTAAGGGCTTTCTTCAGCGTATCGAAACTTTTGATGCATTCCTTATTGAAATTGAAATTAGCATCTTTGAGAAGTAAATTGGTCATCGGCTTTGTTATCTTAGAAAAATCATGTATAAACCTTCTATAGAATCCAGCGTGACCGAGAAAAGCACGAACTTCTTTCACATTTGTGGGTATTGCCAATTTAGATATGACTTCTATCTTGGCTTTATCAACTTCAATTCCTTTGTTGCTAACCTTGTGGCCCAAAACTATGCCTTCCTTTACCATAAAGTGGCATTTCTCCCAATTTAGCACCAGATGTGCTTCTTCACAGCGTTTGAGTACCATGGAGAGGTGCTTAAGACAAGAATCAAAGGAGTCACCATATACAGAAAAGTCGTCCATGAAAACCTCCATAACTGTTTCAGTAAGCCCTGCAAAAATGGCAGTCATGCAACGTTGAAAAGTTGCAGGGGCATTACACAAGCCAAATGGCATCCTTTTAAAAGCATATGTCCCAAAGGGACAGGTGAAAGTTGTTTTCTCTTGATCATCTGGATGTATGGGGATCTGATAGAATCCAGAGTAACCGTCCAGGTAACAGAAGTATTCTTGGTGAGCCAATCTTTCCAAAACCTGATCGAGGAAGGGCATAGGAAAATGATCCTTCCGAGTGGCCTTGTTTAATTTTCTATAATCAATACACATCCTCCACCCAGTCATTGTTCGGGTGGGGATGAGCTCATTGTTTTCATTTCTTGTGACTGTGGTACCTCCTTTCTTGGGTACAACATGAACTGGGCTCACCCATGGTGAGTCCGATATCGGGTATATTATTCCAGCTGTAAGGAGTTTGATGATCTCACGACGGACCACCTCCTTCATATTCGGGTTTAATTTTCGTTGATGCTCGATTGTTGGCTTATGGTCTTCCATCATGGGAATTTTGTGCATGCACAAATCTTGACTGACCCCTGTGAGGTCACTCATTCTGTAGCCTATGGCTTTCTTGCTATCCTTTAATATTTCCAGAAGTTGCTCTTCTTGGTTGGTTGTTAAACCAGAGTTTATAATGACAGGACAAACTTTGAGATTGTCTAAAAACATATACTTTAGCCCTTCAGGTAGGGGCTTCATTTCAGGAGGTTCTGGTTTTTTACTGATTTCTTCTGGGGTTTCGGTAACCTTTAATTCCTCATAGGTAGCTTCATGATTCTCCTCAGCAGAGTCGGGAGGTTTGGCGCAATCCTTATCTTGTTGGTCAGTAGGTTCATCATTAAAAAGGTCATATAGAGAAGTTTCCAAAGGATCGCATGACTCGTGATATTCTTGAGTAAGTTGTGACATCTGCTCAACACAATCTATCAGATAGACTTCCTCCTGTATACTTGGTCTTCTCATGCTTTCAAAGACCTTAAATTCCAGAGTTTCTTTTCCTAACCTGAGCAGTAAGGTTCCGGCTTCAACATCGATAAGAGATCTAGCAGTAGCGAGGAATGGACGACCGAAGATAATAGGGTATTTGGTGTCTTCTTTTATGTCCATGATAACAAAATCACATGGGACATATGCGTCCTTGCCTACCTTGACCGGGATGTCTTCGAGAATTCCTAGCGGTCTTTTTACTGAATTGTCCGCAAGTTGGATTGTCATAGCAGTTGGAAGCAATTCTTCGAATCCTAATCTCTTGCATAGACTCAGCGGCATAATAGAAATACTTGCGCCAAGATCTGCCAATCCTTTCTTACATGATGAATCACCAATGTGGCATGAGATTCTGAAGGATCCTGGATCTTTTTGTTTCTTCGGCATCTTGCTTAATATGATATCTGATGTAGTTGCAGCCAATTTCACAGTTTCACACTCTTCCGTGATGTACTTCTTGGTGAGAAGCGACTTTAGATATTTGGTCCAGGCTGGTATCTCATTAAGAGCATCCAAGAATGGTATATCAACATGGAGCTTCTTCATAGCTTCTTTGAATTTGATGAATCTAGTATCAAACTTGGTTTCCCTCATACGGGATGGGCAAGGGACACGAGGCTTATATACAAAAATTTCTGGTTCAGGAGTCTCTACTTCTTCATTGGTAGGTTTCTCAGAAATCCCCTTATCATTATTTCTCTCATTCGGTTGCGGTTCTGATGTTGTTGAGTTTTGATCAGTCAAGGGTTCATTCTCCTCAGGGATATCCATAGTTGTTTTCGCTGGTGGATCCGAATAACTTTTCCCTGATCTAGTGGCGATAACCTTCAGCTGCTCCGGATGTTTCGGATTGTTCTCAGGTTGTCCAGCGAAGATCCCAGCTTGTGGCTTAATACTAGCAGCAAGTTGAGCTAGTTGAGTTTCAATAGCCTTCTGCTGGGCTTGTTGATTGGCTATCATCGTTTGTTGTGTTTGCAATAACTTCTCGATGGTAGATAGCTTGTCATCAGAAGGGATAGGTCCTGTTTGGCCCTGTTGTTGGTTCAAGTTTTGATACTAAGAGTTGTTCTGATAATTGTTATAGTTTCTATTCTGAAAGTTTCCCTTGAAGTTTCCTTGATTCCCAAAGTTCTGTTGCTGATTAAACTGATACCCAGATGGGCCTCTTGGTTGATTATTTGGAACAAATTGATGTGAGTTCATAGCTCCTGAAGGATTTCCGTACTGGAAGCCTGGGTGATTCCTATTTTGATTTGGATTGTAAAAGTTCTGCCCAGGGTTGGTGTTAATAGCATTAAGATTTTCCATCTGGCAACTATCTCCTTGTCCACAGGCATTGCTTAAAACGACATCATAGAGAACATTGCATGATAGTGTTGAATGGTTAGTGCCTTTGCACGCTTCACAAAACAAAGAAGTGGACTTGACTTGTTCTGGTTGCCTAGTTGGAGAATGTCCTCTTCCAATTGCAGCAAGGGATGATTCTATGTGATCTTGCTTTGCGACCAAGACTTTCAAAGTTTCAGCTATAGATTTGTATTCTGGGATAGCGTCAGCCATAGCTACCTTTAAGACTCCTTTACCAACAGATCTACCCCAGTTTGCTTGATTTTCTGCTCCCAGGGTGACTACTCTCCATGCGCTGTCGTAACTTTGCCGCATGAAGTTCCCTCCAGACGAGGAGTCAAGGAACATCTTGACATCATCTTCCACACCTCTATAGAATATCTCGATCAGCTGATTCTTAGGAATTCCATGGTGTGGGCATTTACGTAGGAGCTCCTTGTACCTATCCCAAGCTTCGGAAAGAGTTTCTCCTGGGACTTGAGTGAAATTTGTGATTCGTCCCCTGATTTCGTATGTAAGAGATGGGGGGTAGAACTTTTCCAGAAAGGCGTTTTGAAGCTGCTCCCAGGTGGTGATAGGTACATCACTCTGTAGTGAGTTGTACCAACTAATGGCTCTATCAGCCAAAGAGTACTTGAAGAGACAGAGTCGAATAGCATCATCAGAGACTCCATTTTGCTTCGTCATAGCACACAGGTCAATGAATCTGAGAAGATGACCTTGGCTGTCTTCAGCTTGTTTACCGTAGAAAGGGTTGTTTTGAAGCAAGGTGATCCAATGTGCTCTAATCTCAAAGTTGGCAGCTTCGACGGGAGGAGGCTGCACCGGATGATATACATTTGCGGCCTTTGGGATAGAGAACTCTCTAAGATCCTTCTGAAGTTCCGCTGCCTGCGCTGCTGCTTGTGCTGCTAAGATCTCCTGTTGAACCGCAGCTCTAGCTTCTTGCATGAACCTCTCTCTCTGCGCATTGATGGCTTGAGCTACCCTACGGGCTACTTCTTCTTCTTGCGCCATTCTGGCTTGATTCTCTCGGATCTGACGATGGAAGGTTCTATCGATCTCGGGATCAAAGCTCGCAGTCAGTCCGAGACTATCCGAATGGTGCATACACTAATCGTCAAGAGCATCTGAAGCTTAAAAAGGTTTGAAAGTGAGATCCTTGGAGTAGAATAAAGATCAAGTAGATAAGCGATAGTTTCAAAAAGAAAAAAACAAAATCCTAGATTAGTCTTAAAAGAACTTGATTTGACTGACTGATTCCGTTGTCCCCGGCAACGGCGCCAGAATTTGATGTGGCTTTTGAATGCACTAACAAATTCACTCGGGGTTTATATCCCCGAGCTTTTACCAAAACCAAGTGCAACAATACCACCCGCAAGCGGACGGATCTTATCGCAGTATAGTTTAGGATCGAACCCAAAGGGCAACGTTTTTAAGAATCCTTGTCAGTTAGATCTAGCTCAAGTAAAACTAATATTTAGAACAATAGGTTGATTTTGGTTTGATTAAACTAATTGTAAGAAAGTAAACGCGGAATAAAAGATGGGTTTAGATCAATGATACGAAATCGCTGGGATGGTACCGGGTTTGACCACCGCTACACACACAATCATACTCTCTTGCGAACAATCCAGGCACGAAATAACACTCCAAGTAGAGCTGCTGCAGAACCCCCCTTACGGGCGTCAGCTCCGCGTAAGCGTCACCATAGGCAGCCGATTTCTCATCGCCATCCGGATCATACATCTTACAGCTCTGAAGATACAGAAATCCACGGAAGCTGTGAACCCCCCTTTCAGGCGTTAGGCGCACAGAAGTGTCACCGAAGGTTAGGCGGACCGTCCCCTCGCGGATCATACACTTACGACCTCGATGAAATCCCATCCTATTTCTAATCAGGGAGTCAACCGCGCAAACCGCAAAGCAAACAAGCGACTATTGTACGTGTAAACATCGACGAAAAGCACGAAGATACAAAATCCAACTAAGGCTGTGAACCCCCCTTTCGGGCGTCAGGCGCACACAAGTGTCACCGAAGGTTAGGCAGACCGTCCCCTCGCGGATCCTACACCTACTACCTCAAGGAATCCTATCGGAAGTTCTCGTCAAGGAGTCAAACATGCTAAACGACATTCATACCTATGCATTGAAGTTCTCGCAACATAGGGAGCACAAAGATGGAAACACGCACATAACCAACTCACAAGCTTAACGATAAACGACAAAATGAAGAGTTATATACATTGCCATGGAAAGTTTAACAAGAGAACATGGTTTGCATGGGCAGCGGGGCTAGTCCCCGCACCCCAGCGAAAGAGGACTACTCGCTCATGATGCGAGGTACAAGAAAGATAGAAGAAGAAGATAGATCCGCCATGAGCTCGGTGCAGAAGGTGGACGCAGCCCGGTGAAGAAGATGCGCTCTTTGCTCCGTCTTCTTCTCCTTCTTAGCCTCCTTGGACGCAACACCAGCTGTAGGTGGAGTGGAACTTGATCGGGATGGTGCTCTGGCAGCCTTTCGGCGTCCGGAACCGATGCCTCAAATGGGGACCCTGGGGGTCTATTTATAGTTTCAGATCTGACGCCAAACGGTCTGGAGACCGTTTGGGCGCCAAACGGTCTTGAGACCGTTTGGGCGCCAAACGGTCTTGAGACCGCTTGGGCACCAAACGGTCTTGAGACCGTTTGGGCGCCAAATGGTTTGGAGGTCGTTTGAGCGCCAAACGGTCTTGCTTTGATCGGTCTGGCTTTGGCATGGTCGCGCGGCTTTAGTTCTTCAATCGTTCCTTGAGACCAAACGGTCTTGGGACCGCATGGGACCAAACGGTCTTGGGACCGCATGGGACCAAACGGTCTTGGGACCGCATGGGACCAAACGGTCTTGGGACCGCATGGGACCAAACGGTCTTGGGACCGCATGGGACCAAACGGTCTTGAGACCGCATGGGACCCAAACGGTCTTGAGACCGCATGGGACCAAACGGTCTTGGGACCGCATGGGACCAAACGGTCTTGGGACCGCATGGACTTCTTAGGCAACTGGTTTCGTCTTGTTCTTTGTGTATTCCAGCAAACGATCTTGAGACCGCATGGATCCAAACGGTCTTGAGACCGTTTGCATGGAGTTGCCTGCTATACCTACATAAAATGAAAGATATTTAGTTAAAACCTTGATTATTGAATCACTTAGTAGTTTTGTGCATTATGATTCATATTAGGGTGAAAAGATATGGAATAGATATTAAATTGTTCCAAAAAGGTAATTGAAAATTATGATGAGTATGCACTCATCAATTATCTACAAAGCCAATCAACTAAGGAAAAATGAGAAAAATTGACTCTTTGTTGTAGGAAAGAACTTATTGTCGCAAGATAAAGAATAAACATAAACTGAATCAAACAAGACTGATGAAATGACTAAAGGGGGTTAAAGTTGCATCAATAATACAAACAAACTGACAAAATCACAAAAGCAGATTTAGAGGGAGTAAAGCACTAGAATAAGAAAGGGAAGGAGGGGAAGGCACTCAACGTTGGAGAATATTGGAGGCACTAAGAGACTCGATGATCACAGGAGGATCAAATCCCTCTTTTGTATCCAAATCGTTGTGACCCATTGGTCTCTCAGCATCAAGCTCGAGATCATGAAGTTGCAATGCCCCAAACCCCACCTGTTGACCACCTCGAGCACCAAGAAACTGAGGAAGGGCCCTAAGGGAGTGGGTCAACACAAGAATAGTAGTTAAAACCCATCCCCGAGCCATCTTCATGTGTAGGGGAGAGCCCTATCTGCATTCCCATATTAATCTAGCTAAGGAAATTCAAAGTGGACAATTGCACATCAGATCATGATATGATACTGATCCATGAGGCAAGATTCTACTACCCTTGATGCAAAACTTATATTGATGACAATGACTTCTATTTCACTGGTTTCAACCCAATATATCCAAAAAACTTCACTCCTCTAATGAAGGAATCTATATAGTTTTCATAATAGAAAAAGTCAAAATCTATGTTGAACTTGGTTACAGTCCTTTCAAACAAAAGTTTAATGTTTCATTACAACCATGATTTAGTTTAAAAAAATCATGTGTAGACGGTTTTGGGATCCCAAATGGGAACCCAATTGTCTTTTTCACACAAAACAAGTACATAACTAAAAAAATATCTTATTTTTTAACTTTGCAACTTGTTTTATATTGAAAAGATAAATGAGGACTCATTTTAGATCTCAAACTCACTACACTTAACAAAATCCCACTTACAATACTTTGGCGACTGATCTCAAGATACTGTGAGAGGATGATAGACTGTGCATCTATCTTGATTGCCAGTCTGGCAACTGTTATTATCATATTTTGAAATCAACGAACAACCATATATTGATATTTTAGACGTTGTGCAAGTTTGTCTTCTATATATATATATATATATATATATATATATATATATATATATATATATATATATATATATATATATATATATATATATATATATATATATATATATATTGAAAGGATTCAAGCGGAAATTTCAAGCTCAAGAAAACCCGATTATACGAGATACAGTCTGAGCATGCACGAGAAGAACAAGAATGACCCCAGTCGACGAAGTCAATAACTTCTAAGTAAATAACCACAAGAGAACAATGTTGGCGAAGAAGACCACGAAATTCTATTAAGCACCTTTAGAAAGATTACAAGGATTGTCGCTCTCTCACAATCCCATGCCCACAATAGAATCTCGTATCCCACTCTTCCTCTCTCTCCCTTTGGCTATCTTTTTGGCTTCCCTCTTTTTTTGGCCTACTCACAACACATGGCTACTACTCTATTTATAGGCCCCAAAGATAGACCAACCCCGGAATAGGAGTAGGATAAGAGGATACAACTATTCTATTTGGAATAGGATAATGTAAATACAACTCCAACTAAGTAGGAAAGGGAATTGGATAAGGAAATAATATTAGGACTCCAAGTCTACACCAATTAGAACTATCCTATTATCAAGATACTTCTCCTTATCCTAATAGGATAAGAGACAATATCCCAACAATCTCCACCTTGGATCTTATCCACTGAAGTGTGTCTGCTCCTTCAAGAATTTTGCTCCCGCTTTTCTTCTATGCTTCCTCCCCCGGAAGCTTCTTCCGTCACCGGAAGCACTCTATCGTGCACGCCTATGCAGAATGCGTGTCCGAGCATGGCTGCCCGAACCCATCATGTGAGATCTCCTCAAGATGTACAATTTGATAAACTGCACTGCCTCCACCTGCGGTTGGAACCGCATCCTTCACACCTTTGGCCCTCCATGCCATCGGTTTGTACCTTTTCCGAGCTCCACCTGCTCACTGGTACTGCGTGGTTGGTCTTGCCACGTCTTCCTTTTTCCAACAGTTGACAACTTCACCTTTGCACCTGTTGGTTTTTGTAGTCGATCTTACAGCCTCGCACGTGACTGCCCTTGGGAGTTGATAATATGTAGCACTTTTTGAGTTCATGACGCTCGCCTCACGTGCCAATTCTTCATCCACACCTCCAGTATGTGTAGAACTCCCTTCAACTACTCCTCCTTTGGTTAGAACATCTCCAACCAAGCGATATGCTCCACTCGACCAGGTACCCTTCATGATCACTTGCCCCTTGCATGTGACTTGCATGACTCCACCTTGCTTTGAAATTTTGCAACTGATGAATTCAAGTGCCCTCTCAGATATTAGATTCCTCTTGAGACCGAGGACATATCGAACCCCCGACAATGTGCGATGTGCTCCACATGCATCCTAAATGTAATTGTTCTAATTTTGGCAATTTGGTAGAGTTTGTCATCTTCCAGTTGAACAGTCCCGCGTGCCCGATGCAGAGATCCTTCATCAAATACATCTCTCTCTGGACATATGATCTAGCGAGAGCCTGAATCAAATATCCAACCATTACGAGTACCTGATTCCATAACAGCTAGTGCCTCTGAATATTCTTCCGCCAATGAGTAAACTCCACTTTTCTATTCTTTCAACTTTGGACAATCTTTTAATATGTGACCCTCCTTGTCACATATATAGCATGTGTGTCGTCCCTTTCCTTTTTGATTCTTCTTTTCGTGACCCTTGCTTTTATTGGTTTCATCTATAACAGCCAAAGCTTGACCACCTGAGGAAGACTCTGAGGGCTTCTTCAAAGATTCTGCCTCCAAAAGATATGCAACCACCTCGTTGAAATTGAGTGTAGTTTTCCCAACAAGAATATTCATCACCAGTTGCTCCCATGATTGTGGTAGAGATGAAGCTATGAGAACTACCTTGTCGCTCTCACTAAATGTCTCCTCCATGCTAACTAGTTGTGTGACAAGCTTGTTGAAGACATTGAGATGGTCAACGAACTGTGTACCATCTTCCATGCATAATTTGTACAATTGCCTTTTTAGCACTCATATGTTCGTCAGCGACTTCGCCATGTACAACCCTTCTAGGACTTTCCATAATTTCTTCGGTGAGTCTTCATTGATCATAGAATACTTTACCTCTGCCGAAAGACTTAGACGAATTGTACTGACCGCTTTGCGCTCCATCATCCTCCAGTCTCCATCAGACATCTTTTCCGGCTTCTCTCCTTCAAGCGCTTTGATTAGCCCTTGTTGTACTAGGACATCTTTCACCGTGCTCTGCCACACACTGAAATTACCTTTGCCATCAAATTTCTCAATATGATGACTCCCCATGGTATTCGTCGATGTCGTCATACTTTACATGCAATTGTTGCTCACTGGTCGTCTCACAACAACCTTGCTCTGATACCACTTGAAAGGATTCACGCGGAAACTTCAAGCCCAAGAAAACCTGATTATACGAGATACAGTCTGAGCATGCACGAGAAGAACAAGAACGACCCTAGTCGACGAAGCCAAAAACTGTCAAGTAAATAACCACAAGAGAACAATGTTGGCGAAGAAGACCGCAAAATTCTATTAAGTACCTTCAGAAGGATTACAAGGATTGTCGCTCTCTCTCACTCACACACACACACAGATATATATATATATATATATATATATATATATATATATATATAGAGAGAGAGAGAGAGAGAGAGAGAGAGAGGGGGGCTAGAATACACTCAAGTGTATTCGGAGCAAAATACACTCAAGTAGTTTTTCATGATGCAATATTTTTGTAAAAATCTAATCCGTTGATCTTCTTAAACATCTTGTGAATAGCTCATACGCAAAATTTGAGCACATTTGGACATTTAGAGGTCATGTTATAAAGATCGCAAAAATTATGCATTTCAAATTAGTTTCACACGTCAATTTTATTACCCTTGGATGAGTTGCGTACACTCATCTAAATGGGCTCAAAATTTGTATGTAGCCTAGCTATAATATGACGGTGAAGATCAATGGTTCACATTTTGTAAAAAAAATAGTCTTGATATGCAAACACACTTGAGTATATTCGTACAATCTGTACACTTGAGTGTATTGTAACATCTCTCTCTCTCTCTCTCTCTCTCTCTCTCTCTCTATATATATATATATATATATATATATATATATATATATATATATATATGTGTGTGTGTGTGTGTGTGTGTGTGTGTGTGTGTGTGTGTGTGTGCGCGCGCGCGAAAGCAGAAGTAAGAAAAATCAGCCACGCGTGTATATTAACTAACCAGACAACAACACATTGAATAACGTTTCTCGTGGTGAAAGTACCAAGTCAAAGAGAACAAAACCAAAATATATGGAAAATTTACAAGAAAAACGCTATGTGAAGTCAAAATAAAACTTAAAATCAGACGTCATTTGTCTCCATCTATGTACATAATAGAAAAAATAAAGAAAAAGAACAACTTACTACCCTATTTTTTCTTTTTGTTTTATGCATAAACAGAAACAAATGGATTCCTGTTTTGGGTTCCATTTTGACTCCCTATAGCATGAGTTTTTCATTTCCTAAGGGTGTGTGGTTCATTGGGCAGGCTAATTGCTAGCTCGCTGTTGGGTGGCTAATCCCTTTGTATCGACACTGGATCGGAGTAAAACGTGCACTGGGATAATACTAATTTTTAGTGTAAAAATGTGGTTATACATTACTGTGATCAATTAATTGATGTTTTAAGACAGAGCTCAACTAGTGATTCCGGTACCCCACTCAACCGATAAGCTAGGTAACTTGCCTGCCTGGTAGTCTGGAAGTGATGAATCGTTACTTTTGATTGATATCTCTCGCTATGTTGGGTCGGGAGTTAAGAGTGCGTTAATATTGACTATGCTGAGTTTTTTCATTCCTAAATAATCTGACAGGCATTAAATTAGGCGATGCGTGTTGTTGAGTGCAACCAGGGGTAAGAAAGCCATGCATTCGAGGGCAGTTGTAGGGTAAGGAAATTACCTCCTTACGTTAAATGGAATACGTTCAAAACAGTTGCTGTCTGGAAGCGATGAATCATGTTTTTCCATTCCTCAATAATGGGTTTTTCTATCCCTCCTGAATCTGGGTTTTTCCATTCCTGAATAATGTTTTAGACATGGAACATGGGCGATGACGCGGCGTGGAGTCGTCGAGTGCAACCAAAGGCAAGAATAGGATAAGAAAAACACCATCGTACATAAATTGGAATGGCTTCGGAAAAATTGCAGATTCCCTGCAAGGTACGGTCGCTAGTTGGCTTCTCTCTCTGTATGTCCATGCCTTTCTTTTTGTTTCTACCCTCGACTTGACTGTGCCGGGGTCGACCCGTGAACGTGAACCCCCTTTTTTCACATGCGACTTCACAAGGGAAACACCCGACGCACTTCCTTATGCACTTGATTTATTATTTATCAGTTCAAGACAATTTAAATAATTGATCATCAATAAAGCTCGAGTGCAGTCCCAAACGTCTAGGATTTCCACTCCCTTGTCCCAATCAGTCCTTGTCTGGGCAACTGGGTCGAGGACAAAGAGGTAGGAAACTAAACTAGTGACCATGCAAAGATGCAGTCCACATGCAATTTCCCAAGACTAAGGTGACTATTAAGGGAAAAGCTTTATAGTCGTCACAGGTCCAAGCAACAACAGAAGAAAACAACTTTGCATGGTTGGTAGAGAAAAAGCAGCCTCGCAAACTAGTTAAAACAATTCCCGTGTCTAGTATCTCTGAAGTTTTTTTTTTAATGACACAATTTTTATGGAATTCCCAACATAAAATGACATTTTTCTGATTAAGTTTCAAGAAGTGCCGATGTCAAACAGGTTTATCTAAAAAAACACATGTAAAAAATATGGCTTAGAGAAAGCCATGCTCGTTCGGGTTGAAAACACTACTCTATGTGGTGTTTTATCAATTTTTTCATTATGTACATAAACATGTCAATGCTAGTGGTGTTTTTGAACGTCAACCATTAAAATGCCAGTTGATGTTGTGTATTTAAATCAATGTGTTATGATAAAATATTTTTTGGTGTTGTTACTGAGGGAATTATGTTGGCCATATAGTGCCAAATTGATTTTTTTTCTCAAAATGTTTTGTTGGCTATAGATTCAAAGTTAACAACGTATATTTTCTACCAATACATCTTTTCACCATAAATGAGACGACCAATATTTGTTGGATGTATATTTCTCGAATAAGTTTTCACATACCCTTCTGTTGTGGGTTGCCGCCACCAGGTCCGCTCTAGTCATTTGCCTCTACTAACTCCACATTTGAACTTCCTTCATTGCTAGGCTAGCTCATCTTCCCAACTACCCTCTCAGCAAGACAATTTAGATCTACATAAGCAAGGTGAGTTAGGTAGGCCCTCATCTCCCTCTCCTATTTCTTCTTTTAATGTTGGTTGTATCCTCATTGGCAATCTCCACCCTCAAAGCATCAAACATGACGTCCAAGTCGTTTAAATGTAGCTTCTCACCCCCCCAAAAAAGAAATTCCAATCACCCTACAACCCATGCCTATTACAAAATAAGGCAAGACCAATGCATCCACCTCCGCTTACTACCCATAAAACTCAAATAGATGTGCAACCCTCCTCCTCACAGATTGAGATCTCCTTTTTACTTCATAACCTATCCACCAAAGTACATCTCAACATCACTTTTCCCACAATGCCACCCCATCAAAGTTTTTCCATAGACTTCCTCGGTCATTATCTTCCCCAACGCCAATCCTTCTATAGTAAGTACTTTAGACATTTGTCCAATCAAGCAAGAACTCGTCTTCCCTCACAAATGGAGCAATATGATCTCAAAACAAGACTGATCAGACTCTCTTTGAATATCATCACTTTACTTATTCTAATAGATTTGGATAACTATGGCTTTTCAGTTGTACGAGTTGTTGGATATACCTTATTGGCGCCTTGGCACACCAAATTGGAAATTCCTTACCTTCGTATTATTGGTGTTGGATCACCTAGACATGTGTAGTATGTTCTCAACCACCTATAAAACTTCAAAACTTCAACCGAATATATGTCACCAAAGCACATATGGAATATCACACGGATTCCTTCAATGAGGAAAGAGATTGCAACGACCCTACCCAAATGATAAAGATCAATCCCTCCATATATACTCTTCTCAGTATGTTGGTTCATCCCTAGGTTTGATCTTCCACTGCCAAGGATGTCCAAGTATTTACTCTGCCTGCCCCATACATTTTTGTAGTGCACCCTTCTCTCATATACATGCCACTCTTCACTTCAACTAGTGATATTGCAAAAAACCATTGTGGAGATAAAATTGGATTCCTCTAAGGAAGGCATTAGTATTTAAGATCGTGAGTAAGTCAACTAGTTCACCTCTTAATACAAAGATACATAGGAGGAAGGCTTTCTTTCTACCCCTAGTATACCATCAATTCCGATTTCCTAACACAATATACATAATCAAAATAGACAACAACTGTTACACTACTTCCCATGGGCATAAGTTTAAGGATTATACTTAATACAAAGATCACTCCCAACCTTTTTTTTCTTTGATTTCAAACTCTTTGTTTTCTCACATTCAATCACATAACAAACTTTATAAGGGAAATAAACCTTGATTATTGTAATATGATCTCAACATTAATGATACACATCCAGACATTCATTATATTTCTCACACTTCTATGTACATACAACATGATAACAAGATATATACTCTATTCTTAAGGAAACATATATACAAATCATCATTTAGAATTCTCTCTCAACTCTATACAAGGACCAAGAATGACAGGGACCGACTGAACTTAACTAATATCATACTTTACTCATGTGGCAGATCTACTCTGATGCAAAGACATCTTCATCCCACCAATTATCCCTAAAAATTGTGAGTAGAGGGGTGAGCCTACTCGCTCGGTGAATGAGTACTTTATAGAAACAGTTTAAAGTACTTATATAATTATAGATATATTGTCGAGCAACTGATATCAATTATACTTAGGGGTCCCCATTCTGCACTCTAAAATTACCCAGATGACCTTTTCAGACATCATTGATAAAGTGGAGAGTAAAGCTCATACCTGGGCGGCGAAGAACCTATCACTGGCAGGACGGGTATGTCTGGTTAAATCCACCTTAACTGGCATCCCTACTTATGTAATGCAAACGACTATCCTACCTCTTATCCTATGTG
Organism: Alisma plantago-aquatica; assembly: GCA_963693085.1. Lineage (NCBI taxonomy): Eukaryota > Viridiplantae > Streptophyta > Magnoliopsida > Alismatales > Alismataceae > Alisma > Alisma plantago-aquatica. The sequence goes on along the minus strand of OY856409.1, from coordinate 637,024,643 downwards.
ATAGAATAGATGGTACCATACACCATTTCATCTGGGGAGGTGGATACAAAGTGAGGCATATCTCCTTGGTTGCTTGGAATAAGGTGACAAGCTCAAAGAAACATGGAGGACTGGGAATCAGGTCAGTACGAGATTGGAACCAGGCCCTTGTGCTTAAGAACTCGTGGGATATAGTGAGTGGTAGAGACTCTATCTGGTGTAATGTGTTGAGGAAGAAGTTTGAGCAAGTGACCCCTCGAAAACTAGTCAATGTCTCAAGAATAGGCATAGCAGTTGTTATGATCGTATCCAAGCATAATTGGTAAACTAGGGTTTACCTAGATGATTATATGCTTAATTGGATTGATAATTTCTTAAATCTAGTTAATGATGATAGTTCAACTATGATTTTTTAAACCTAATAAGAATGTTAAGTGTTCTATTGTTTGAGAAATTAGGGTTTGAGAAATATAAACCCTAGTTGGCTAAAATCAGGGTTTTGATGGTACATGAGTATGGAATTCGATCAGGATAGCAGTGTGGTAAATGATTTTTCATATTTTCTACAAATTTTGTATTTAACTGAATTTTGGATATGATATGGATAACTCAATCATGCATATTGGAGAAAAATTTCTTAGTGTTCTTTGAATGTGGTTCTTGGTCAAACTATACTTCGACCAAAATGCTGACAGAGTACTTTTTATAAGTATAGTGTTTTATTTTTAATTATTTATTGGTAACTCGAAATAATCTGAAATTTTAAATGAAGATCTAAAACACAATCATAAATAAAATTTAAAATTTTCATAATTTTTTGATGCATTTAGATCATATTAGTAGATGAATTACAGTAAATGACATTTCTATAGAATTCTGGATAGTAGTGCACTATTCGATTTTTAGTTATTTAATGGGAGAATTGAATGATCTCAAATTTCAACTGAAAATTAGTAACTCAATTATAAACAACATGATAAATTATTATAATTTTTGGAGAAGTTTTGATCTCCAAAATACACGAATTACAGAAACCTTTTTATGACAGAAAAATCTACTAAAATAAGAAAAAGTTTAGTGAGGGGGGTCAAAGTGCAATTGACCCAAGCAGCTCAATTGATCTATATGGTCAATCTAACACACTAGTAGTCTCATAATTCGTGATTCAAACTATAGAAATGAAATCCTAGAGAGAGAGGGAGAGTTACGGTTTGAGAGGAGAAATTGATGGAGATGCTGACCTAGGGTTTTGCAGTCTGAGGAATGATGAAATCATGTATGTTTAGTTTTGCATAGACTTTAATGGTGAATCTTCTCTCACATGTCAATATTATGTCCCTACTCTTATTTGATCCAAAATGGTATCAAAACTTCCCCTTTTCTCACTCTTTCTTCATAATTCCTCATTTCTAGGGTTTCCGAGTTGAAAGGAAGAAGAATCTGGTGAATTGCTAGGGATTTGATATGGTTTCGAGAGTTTCAGATATGGGATACATTTTTAAGGTTTTTATACACCTTAGGGTGAGTGGGAACTTCCTTTAAATAGTATATTGCACAAAAATTGGTTAAATAAACCATAATCTTTAATTGCTTAGTATGCAACTACAAACCCTGAATTGTCCATTTGTTCTAAGTTGTTGTAAAATGATATGAAATGGATTTTTCCTTTGTTTGAATGAATTTTAGATGATAAAATCATATTAGAAATGTATACAATGCATTCTAATGAGAATTCCCTAAGTATTCACTGAGGTTATAAGAGTAAATTGAAATATAGGGAATTTTCCTATGACTGAAATTTGTTGTATAAGTAAATAGAGAAAGTTGCTTATCTAGATCCCCTTGGTTTTGAATGATTGTTTATCTAAATTCATAGTACATATATGTCAGATACTATCTTGATTCGTTTAAAGTGAATAGTGTTTGTTTGATATCTCAATAAAGAGGGTGAAACCCTAGATGCGAGGAAAGTTTGATATTTGCGAATATATATTGTGAAATCCATTTGAAAGGATTTTCTTGACAAGATAGTATTTATTAATTCAATGTTATTATTGATGCATGATATCCCAGTGAATGGCATGGAAACCCAAATTGAGCTCAGTTCCAAGGTTTCATACATATATTGATTTTATATGATTTGTTGATAGTAGTCTTTATTCGGTGAATGTTTATGTCACATGAAATCTTTATGGGAACCACATGAATAAGTTGTTTCCTAGTGGGAGGTGACAAGATGTGTGATGGCCTTGTTAGCCATGAGAATACTTGTACAACCAGTGAAATGAATACCTTGTTCTACGGACCTAGAGGTAATGGTTACCTGTTACAGTGGTAAAAATGCTATGTGATGATCTAAGGGTTTGAATACCCAGATCCAGTAATCATGATAATGATGTGAAGGGATGAGAATTCCCAGTAATGTGATAAGGTATTGAGATCCCAGGTATCATTTGTTTCAAAGATTTGAAAAGTATGTGATAGATGTATTACACCTTTCTTTGTAGAATTTGTTGTGATTAAATGAAACCCTAAGGGTAGGGTGTTCAATGAATCAAGTATTGTGATATCAATGTTCTCAGTTATTATTAATAATTCTTGTCATGATAAGTAATTAACTCTTAATTGAGTTATGAGATGTACAACTCAAGATTTGGGTTGATATGCACATTCTTTGAGAAATTACAGATAAGTTGCAAGTGCTATTGACGATTACTCACATGTCAAGTAATTAACTCTTATCAGTGTAATAAGATGATAAATTGCATGATTCTAGTGTGTGTGTGCCAAGTGGACATGTAATCTGTTTATTTAAGAATTTTAGTCTGCATGTATGTATAGTATGTTGATTACTCAGTATATTACAATGTTTTGAATATACTGCTCTGCCAAGTTTAGAATGATATACATGTTGTATTATAACTTCAAATAAGTAGATGCGACGCCGTAGAGATACTAGAGTCAAGTATAAGTAAGAGAAAGGTACAATGTAGAAAGAGCTTTCTAGGAATAATAAATAATAGACTTAAGAGCCATGAACACCATAGAATCCCTATGAGAGTTCTGCGCCTTAGCAATGAAACGAACTACCTTGGTGGTGCGTCCAGTATATGGGGGTCGGAACGTACCAAAAGTTGGTACGGGGGATGAAGCCCTAGTGGAAGTTTGCTTAAATTACATAATGTAGTGTCCAACATCAACTAGAGATCCTAGTAGAACTAGAGTATAGAAAATCCAAGAGGTGGCTTGACTCTCCTCCTGTGTGCTCAGGTTAGAGGAGGAGTCTAGTTTAGGCTAGAGAGCCATTTCCATGTTGCAGACCAGGAGAGTAGTCAGACTTAGCATTTCCCGGGTGTGTTCGCTAAGTCATGTACGGTGTGATCGTAGTGCACTACGAGTCTTCATATGTAGAGTACATTGCATATGATTAGGGCATAATAAAATGAATGAGAGGTCAAACAAGTGTGTATAGTTATTCAATTATTCTTTGTATGTTTCTGAATTATTAGTTCTCTTTATGATCAATCAAGCATTTCATATATTGATTCACTCTTATAGATATATAGAGTATCCTACCATATTTATGATTGTCAATTATTAGACTCTTTAAAGCTTACTCCTGTTATAATTAATATCAGTTTCTCAAAATTATATCTGTAATTATATCAGTTCTTTAGGCTATTTCTTTGAAGTACTCATTCACTAAGCGAGTAGGCTCACCCCTCTACTCAAAATTTTTAGGGAAATCACATGGACTTGAAGAAGATATCATTACATCAGAATAGATCTTCCACAAGAGTTAAGTCTGAGTATAATTAAGTTTAGTCGGTCCCCATTACTCTAGGTCCTTGTATAGATGTGAGAGAGTTGTAAATGATGTTTTGTATGTTTGTTTCCTTAATAAGAGAGAATGCAAATGATTGTCATGTCGTATGTACATGAAAGTGTGAGAAACATAATGAATGTATGGATGTGTATCATTAATGCTGAGATTACATTAGAGAAATAAAAGTTTAATTCTCTTGTAAAGTTAGTTTATGTGGTTCAATTTAAGAAAACAATGAGTTTGAAAAATAAGAAAAAGTTAAGGGTGATCTTTGCATACGTTAAATCCTCAATTTATACCCTAATCTCATGATTAGTGGTAATTGTGAGATCGGGGTGTAACAACTTGGTATCAGAGCTTAGGCTGAGTTATCAGGGACCATTAAGTTAGTAAGTTAGAGTCATAAGTGCAGTAGATAGGAGAAAAATATCTGAGTGTTCTTTGAATGTGGTTCTCGGTCGAACTATACTTCAACCAAAATGCTGACAGAGTGCTTTTTAGCGGTGTAGTATTTTATTTTTAGTTATTTATTAGTAGCTCAAAATAATCTGAAATTTTAACTAAAGATCTGAAACAACATAGTAAACAAAGTATAAATTTTTCATAATTTTTGGATGCATTTAGACCTTATCAGTAGACAAATTACAGTAACTGACATTTCAGTAGAATTTTGGATAGCAATGCACTATTCGATTTTTAGTTATTTAATGGGAGCATGGAATGATCTCAAATTTTAACTAAAGCTTATAACTCAATTATACACAACTTTATAAATTATCATAATTTTTGTAGAAGGTTTGACCTCTGAAATACATGAATTACAGAAACCTTTTTATGATAGAAAATCTGCTGAAATAAGAAAAAGTTTAGTGAGGGGTCAAAGTGCAATTGACCCAAGCAGCTCAATTGCTCAATATGGTCAAGCTAACACACTAGCAGTCTCATAATTCGTGATTCAAACTATAGAAATGAAATCCTAGAGAGAGAGGGAGAGTTAGGGTTTGAGAGGAGAAATTGATGGAGATGTTGACCTAGGGTTTTGCGGTTCGAAAAATGATGAAATCATGTATGATTAGCTTCTTTGCATAGACTTTAATGGTGAATCTTCTCTCACATGTCAAAATTCCGTCCCTCCTCTGATTTGATCCAAAATGGTACCAAAACTTCCCCTTTTCTCACTCTTTCTTCATAATTCCTCATTTCTAGGGTTTCCGAGTTGAAAGGAAGAAGAATGGGGTGAATTGCTAGGGATTTGATATGGATTCGAGATTTTCAGATATGGGATACATTTTTAAGGTATTTTCACACCTTAGGGTGAGTGGGAACTTCCTTTAAATAGTATATTGCACAAAATTTGGGTAAATCAACCATAATATTTAATTGCTTAGTATGCTACTATAAACCCTGAATTGTCTATTTGTTCTAAGTTGTTGCAAAATGATATGAAATGGATTTTCCTTTGTTTGAATGAATTTTAGATGATAAAATCATATTAGAAATGTATACAATGCATTCCAATGAGAATTCCCTAAGTATTCGCAGAGGTTATAAGCGTAAACTAAAATATAGGGAATTTGTCTATGATTGAAATTTGTTGTATAAGTAAATAGAGAAAGTTGCTTATCTAGATCCCCTTGGTTTTGAATGATTGTTTATCTAAATTCATAGTACATATATGTCAGATACTATCTTGATTCGTATAAAGTGAATAGTGTTTGTTTGATATCTCAGTAAAGAGGGTGAAACCCTAGATGCGAGGAAAGTTGGATATTTGCGAATAGATATCATGAAATCCATTTGAAGGGATTTTCTTGACATTATAGACTTTATTTATTCAATGTTATTATTGATGCATGATATCCCAGTGAATGGCATGGAAACCCAAATTGAGCTCAGTTCCAAGGTTTCATACATATATTGATTTTATATGATTTGTTGATAGTAGTCTTTATTCAATGAATGTTTATGTCGCATGAAATCTTTATCGGAACCATGTGAATAAGTTGTTGCCTAGTGAGAGGTGACAAGATGTGTGTTGGCCTTGTGAGCCATGAGAATACTTGTACAACCAATGAAATGAATACCTTGGTCTAAGGACCTAGAGGTAATGGTTACATGTTACAGAGGCAACAATGCTATGTGATGATCTAAGGGTTTGAATACCTAGATCCAGTAATCATGATAATGATGTGAAGGGATGAGAATTCCCAGTAATGTGATAAAGGATTGAGATTCCAGGTATCATTTGTTTTAAAGATTTGAAAATTACGCGATAGATGTATTACACCTTTTTTTGTAGCATTTGTTGTGATTAAATGAAACCCTAAGGGTAGGGTGTTCAATGAATCAAGTATTGTGATATCAATGTTCTCAGTTATTATTAATAATTCTTGTCATGATAAGTAATTAACTTTTAATTGAGTTATGAGATGCACAACTCAAGATTTGGGTTGATATGCACGTTCTTTGAGAAATTACAGATAAGTTGTAGGTGTTATTGATGATTACTCATATGTAAAGTAAATAACTCTTATCAGTGTAATAAGATGATAAATTGCATGATTCTAGTGTGTATGTGCCAAGTGGACATGTAATCTGTTTATTTAAGAATTTTAGTTTGCCTGTATGTATAGTATGTTGATTACTCAGTATATTACAATGTTTTGAATATACTACTCTGCCAAGTTTAGAATGATATACATGTTGTATTATAACTTCAAATAAGTAGACGCGACACCATAAAGATACCAGAATTAAGTATAAGTAAGAGAAAGGTACAATGTAGAAAGAGATTTCTAGGAATAATAAAATAATAGACTTAAGAGCCCTGAACACCATAGAATCCCTATGAGAGGTATGCACCTTAGGGATGAAACGACCTACCCAGGCGGTGCGTTCAGTATACGAGGGTCGGAACGTACCAATAGGTGGTACGGGGGATGAAGCCCTAGTGGAAGTCTCCTTAAATTACATAATGTAGTGTCCAACTTCATCCATAGATCCCAGTGGCACTAGAGTACAGAAAAGCCAAGAGGTGGATTGACTCTTCGCCTGTGTGTTCTGGTTAGAGGAGGAGTCCAGTTTAGGCCAGAGAGCCATTTCCATGTTGCAGACCAGGAGAGTAGTCAGACTTACCTTTTCCTGGGTGTGTCTGCTAAGTCTTGTACGGTGTGATCAGAGTGCACTACGAGTCTTCATATGTAGAGTACACTGCATATGATCAGGGCATAATAAAATGAATGAGAGGTCAAACAAGTATGTATAGTTATTCAATTATTCTTTGTATGTTTCTGAATTATTAGTTCTCTTTATGATCAATCAAGCATTTCATATATTGATTCACTCTTATAGATATATAGAGTATCCTACCATATTTATGATTCTCAATTATTCGACTCTTTAAATCTTACTTCTATTATAATTGATATCAGTTGCTCAAAAGTATATCTGTAATTATATCAGTTCCTTAGACTATTTCTTTGAGGTACTCATTCACTGAGCGAGTAGGCTCACCCCTCTACTCAAAAATTTTAGGAAAATCACATGGACTTGAAGAAGATATCATTGCATCAGAATAGATCTTCCACACGAGTTAAGTCTGAGTATAGTTAAGTTCAGTCGATCCTTGTCACTCTAGGTCCTTGTATAGATGGGACAGAGTTGTAAATGATGTTTTGTATGTTTGTTTCCTTAATATGAGAGAATGCAAATGGTTGTCATGTCGTATGTACATGAAAGTGTGAGAAACATAATGAATGTATGGATGTGTATCATTAATGCTGAGATTACATTAGAGAAATAAAAGTTTAATTCTCTTGTAAAGTTAGTTTATGTGGTTCAATGCAAGAAAACAAGAGTTTGAAAAAGAATAAAAAGTTAAGGGTGATCTTTATATTACGTTAAATCCTCAATTTATACACTAATCTCATGATTGATGGTATTTGTGAGATCGGAGTGTAACAACTTGGTATCTGAGCTTAGACTGAGTTGTCAGGGACCATTAAGTTCATAAGTTAGAGTCATAAGTGTGGCAGATAGGAGATGTTATGATGTTAGCTCTCGGGATTTGAGTATTTGGATATTCTGGCCCGATATCTGAGTACTTGGATCAACGAGTATCAAGCTACTATGTCTATTCTTTCATGTATACCCTGGCCAGGTATACAGTGGAAGGATGGGCTAGAGAGGAACTCTAGAAATATTAGGGTTAGAAACAAGATAAGTAACAAGAATTAAGAGCATAAATATAAAATGAGATAGAACTTTCATTTCATATTATTATTTTTATTTGAGATGAATAGAAAAGCTCTTATATGTTTGAATTCCGATATTCAATATTTTGAAATATATATGGGTCTTTAAGATTTGTTGTACACTATGCAGTTGTAGCATTTATTGATTACATTCTTTGTATCAAGTAGACTAGAAATGATCTTTGAATGAACTTTCCTAAGTGGATATTCTTTCCACATGTTTGAGATTAATAGGAGTTGGTTAATCTTAAGTAGCTCTTGGCTTCAGGACTGCAGGTTCGGCCTGGTGCGGCTGGCAGGATGCATTACTGGGATCTAATGACTCCTATTAACAATTTGATAAGAGTAGACTTTGGATAAATTAGACCCACATCATAGTGAGAATATACATACACTAAGATGTTGAAACATATGGGAAAGATTAGAATAGCTAAGAATCAGTTGGAACTGATATCGGAGACCCAACTTTGGGGCCTCATATGAGAAACCCTTAATTGGGAATAAAGGAACACGACATAAGGTTCAGATTAAGTTTAATTATTAGTATTATATGAACTCTAAATATGAAATATGGAAAAGATATGAGAAAAGTATGTTTTTATGTAACCGAGTACAATGTTTTTATGTACTCCAAAGCAAAGAGAAAATAGAAGAAAAGAGCTAAGTATACAATAAGTACATAGAAGTGAAGAGTATTCAGAAAAGTTAAAGTGAAGAGAACTAGATGAGCATGTAAATCATAAAAACTAGGATAAGAAACTTAGTTGAAACAAAGAAAAATGTTGGAAATAATTAGCTTGATTAAGGAATGAGGGTCATGATATAATTGAGAGCATGGAATGTATACCTTTACTGTGAAGTTAATACATTCATCCTACTACCTTTGGATTCTATGTCTCTATAGAACAACAAACTAATTTCTAAAAGAAGAACAAAAGTGTATCTTAACCAATGAATAAGTCATACAAAGGTAGACTATATTTAAGAGGTAAAAACTTGATTAAAAGAGATACTAAGTTTGACCCATGCATGAGCCATTTGATTTAAAATGAAGGATATGTAATGTATTAAACATGAGTTGAAACTAGTAGAGAGATTATTGATTTAGAATTTCAACTTCACATTAGTAGAAGGATAAAAAGAAATATATGCAACATGGTATACATGATCATACACCTAAAAGAAGCAACATGTTCATAAGAGAAAATTAGAAGTTAAAGATGACATGTGGAATAGAAGTATATGGAAAGGGGATTATGGAAAGTAAGGAAGGGTTTGAAACATAATGGAGTACTATAGATTATAAAAGAAAGATGTTGCAAGATTCAAGAAAGTGCTAATTAGTCAAGTACCCTTGTTGATAACTAATTAAACCTGCATATGAGAAATGTATTAATGAATGTTTGAAGATAAGAATTCTAAGTCTCAAAATCATCTTCTCTTTCATATCTTCCTTAATTAGAGCAATGTGGGAATGAAGTGATAAGAAAATGAATCATATATGATGCATAACTACCATGGTAGAAGCATCTAGTGAATGCAATAATGACATACAATATGATGATGAAACCCTAGCAGGGTAAATTGAGAATGTAATCTATCTGAATGGCCAAGTAAGAGAAAGGAAATTCAATTGATAAGATAAGGAAGACTTCAGTAAAACTTGTGAGATACAAAGTTTGACTTTCAAATTAAGGGAGAAAAGTCACACACAATAACATTGTGCTACTGATAAGGACCAAACCCTAGAATGTTTAGAGTTGTAGTAGTTCAAGGGATGTCACTAGTGATCTGACCTTGAATACTAACATCTCTATAAAACAAGATCATGAGATTTGCACTATGAGAAGTAAACTAGCATTGATAGTAATCCAGGGTTTAAAGGTAGCTAATCTGAAAGGTTGATAAACAATATGAAAATGATTCAGAGAAAAGAGTAAGATATAAATTTGAAATGTAACAAGTGTGTTTTGAACAAAAGGAGAAATACAATATGTGTGAAGTGCGATATGAGATAAATTCTTGCAGTGATAGCAAGAATGATGAATAATCTATTTGTACCCTATATGTTTCAATTTTAGGGATGTTTAATCTACATGATTAAAATGAGAAGGATAAGTAGCAAAAAGTAAGTAGTAACGAATGATGAGAGAGATAAGAGAAAACAATGGATTTTAGTAATATGTGAATTTGTTTTTAGAAGTATAATTTGTTGAAGGTATATTAAGGGATGTAAATTGGTTCTACGTATGATTTCAGTGTACATGTATGTACAAGCAATATGTTAATTTCAGGTGTCTGATAGTTTTATTCATTCATACCAGTAATCCATATTAGTATTGTACAATTGTGGTATGGTGATATGGGTTGAATTATGATGGAACAAATGGAGGGTTACCCTAAATAAGGTAGTCTTACCTATTCACTCATATGAATAGAAGGGATGATAACTATATTGTATTGATATGTAACCCTAATGAGGTGTAGCTTGTTATACCTAGCTTCAATATAACTAAGTGATGGTAATTGGGTATGAATAGCCCTTGAATGACTAATACAATTATGGAGTACTCTGTTACTGTTGTTGAAACCCTAGTATGCTATAACCCGATGGTTACACCTTGAATTATGTGTGGGTTCATATTTGAGAATAGTATGGAATGTGATGGTAATGCTTCACCTTATGCATCCATGATCCAATGGGGATGTCATGAATAGTATTGTACAATTGTTGTAGAATCTACTCTTTCAACTCAAGACAGTTTTGCTATTTGAGTAGCACAATAGTAAAAATTCAAAACAACATGGTGAACTCTCTTTTGTGACTTAGAGGTAATACATAACAATAGTACATATTGAGTCGTATGAATTGAGATAGTTGGATTGGATTATTGATGTTGAGGTAACACCTCAAGAGTATGAAAATATTGAAATGGTTGTTTCTCTCTCTATCCTATGATTGATTGTGGCATAGAGAATTCATTTGTTATTATTGAGCAGTCATGATTTAAACATGTTGTGATTAGAAAAGAAATAAAGGACTTAATGTTGAAAACTGCATTCAAGTATGAAATACAAGAATATGATGACATGTAAGATTTCAGAAGCTTAAAATAAACCCTGAAAGTTCTTTTCTTGCACGTTTATGTTTTAGGGATGAAACCTTTTAAAGGGGGGGAGAATTGTTATGACTGTATTCGAGCTTAATTGGTAAACTAGGGTTTACTTGGATGATTATATGCTTAATTGGATTGATCATTTCTTAAATCTAATTAATGATGATAATTCAATTATGATGTTTTAAACCTAATAAGAATGTTATGTGTTCTATTGTTTGAGAAATTAGGGTTTGACAAATATAATCCCTAATTGGCTGAAATTAGGGTTTTCATGGTACATGAGTATGAAATTTGATCAGGATAGCAGTGTGGTAAATGAGTTTTCACATTTTCTAAAAATTTTGTATTTAATTGAATTTTGGATATGATATGGATAACTCAATCGTGCATATTGGAGAAAAATTTCTGAGTGTTCTTTGAGTGTGGTTCTCGGTCGAACTATACTTCGACCAAAATGCTGACAGAGTGCTTTTCAAAAGTGTATTGTTTTATTTTTAGTTATTTATTGGTAATTCCAAATGATAAAAATTTTTAACTAGAGATATGACACTCATTCATAAACAACATATAAAATTTTCATAATTTTTGGATTTTTTTAGACCTTATCAGTAGACGAATTATAGTAACTGACATTTTTACAGAATTTTGGATAACAGTGCACTATTCAATATTTATTTATTTAATGGGATATTGGAATGATCTGAAATTTTAATTAAAGCTTAGTAACTTGATTATACACAACATGATAAATTATCATAATTTTTGGAGAAGGTTTGATCTCTCAAATGAACGAATTACAGAAACCTTTTTATGACAGAATAATCTACTGAAATAAGAAAACATTTAGTGAGGGGTCAAAGTGCAATTCACCCAAGCAGCTCAATTGCTCTATATGGTCAAGATAACACTCTATAAGCTCTCATAAGTTGTGATTCAAACCAAAGAAACGAAATCCTAGACAGAGATGGAGAGTTAGGGTTTGAGAGGAGAAATTGATGGAGATGTTGACCTAGGGTTTTCCGGTCAGAGGAATGATGAAATAATGTATGTTTAGCTTCTTTGCATAGAATTTAATGGTGAATCTTATCTCACATGTCAAGATTCCGTCCCTCATCTTATTTGATCAGAAATGGTATCAAAACTTCTCCTTTTCTCACGCTTTCTGCATAATTCTTCATTTCTAGGGTTTCTGTGTTGAAAGGAAGAAGAATCGGGTGAATTGCAAGGTATTTGATATGGATTCAAGATTTTCAGATGTTGGATACATTTTAAAGATGTTTTCACACCTTAGGGTGAGTACGAACTTCCTTTAAATAGTAATTTGCATGAAAATTGGTTAAATCAACCAAAATCTTTAATTGCTTAGTACGCGACTACAAAACCTGAATTGTCTATTTGTTCTAAGTTGTTGCAAAATGATATGAAATGGATTCTTCCTTTGTTTGAATGAATTTGAGATGATAAAATCATATTAGAAATGAATACAATGCATTCTAATGAGAATTCCCTAAGTATTCACTGAGGTTATAAGAGTAAATTGAAATATAGGGAATTTGCCTATGACTGAAATTTGTTGTATAAGTAAATAGAGAAAGTTGCTTATCTAGATCCCCTTGGTTTTGAATGATTGTTTATCTAAATTCATAGTACATATATGTCAGATACTATCTTGATTCATTTAAAGTGAATAGTGTTTGTTTGATATCTCAATAAAGAGGGTGAAACCCTAGATGCGAGGAAAGTTTGATATTTGTGAATAGATATTGTGAAATCCATTTGAAGGGATTTTCTTGACAAGATAGTCTTTATTTATTAAATGTTATTATTGATGCATGATATCCCAGTGAATGACATGGAAACCCAAATTGAGCTCAGTTCCAAGGTTTCATACATTTATTGATTTTATATGATTTGTTGATAGTAGTCTTTATTCAGTGAATGTTTTTGTCGCATGAAATCTTTATGGGAACCACGTGAATAAGTTGTTTCCTAGTGGGAGGTGACAAGATGTGTGTTGGCCTTGTTAGCCATGAGAATACTTGTACAACCAGTGAAATGAATACCTTGGTCTAAGGACCTAGAGGTAATGGTTACCTATTACAGAGGTAACAATGCTATGTGATGATCTACGAGTTTGAATACCCAGATCGAGTAATCATGATAATGATGTGAAGGGATGAGAATTCCCAGTAATGTGATAAGGGATTGAGATCCTAGGTATAATGTGTTTTAAAGATTTGAAAAGTACGTGATAGATGTATTAAACCTTTCTTTGTAGCATTTGTTGTGATTAAATGAAATCCTAAGGGTAGGGTGTTCAATGAATCAAGTATTGTGATATCAATGTTCTCAGTTATTATTAATAATTCTTGTCATGATAAGTAATTAACTCTTATTTGAGTTATGAGATGCACAACTCAAGATTTGGGTTGATATGCACGTTCTTTGAGAAATTACAGATAAGTTGCAGGTGCTATTGATGATTACTCATATGTCAAGTAATTAACTCTTATCAGTGTAATAAGATGATAAATTGCACGATTCTAGTATGTTTGTGCCAAGTAGACATGTAATCTATTTATTTAAGAATTTTAGTCTGCCTGCATGTATAGCATGTTGATTACTCAGTATATTACAATGTTTTGAATATACTTCTCTGCCAAGTTTAGAATGATATACATGTTGTATTATAACTTCTGATAAGTAGACGCGATACCATAGAGATACTAGAGTCAAGTATAAGTAAGAGAAAGGTACAATGTAGAAAGAGCTTTCTAGGAATAATAAAATAATAGACTTAAGAGCCATGAACACCATAGAATCCCTATGAGAGGTATGTGTCTTAGGGATGAAACGACCTACCCTAGCGGTGCAGCTAGTATACGGGGGTCGGAACGTACCAACAGGTGGTACGGGGGACGAAGCCCTAGTGGAAGTCTTCTTAAATTACATAATGTAGTGTCCAACATCAACCAGAGATCCCGGTGGCACTAGAGTACAGAAAAGCCAAGAGGTGGCTTAACTCTCCGCATGTGTTCTTAGGTTAGAGGAGGAGTCCGGTTTAGTCTAGAGAGCTATTTCCCTATTGTAGACCAGGAGAGTAGTCAGACTTAGCATTTCCCGGGTGTGTCGCTAAGTCTTGTACGGTGTGATTGTAGTGCACTATGAGTCTTCATATGTAGAGTACACTGCATATGATCAGAGCATAATAAAATGAATGAGAGGTCAAACAAGTGCTTACAGTTATTCAATTATTCTTTGTATGTTTCTGAATTATTAGTTCTCTTTATGATCAATCAAGCATTTCATATATTGATTCACTCTTATAGATATCTAGAATATCCTACCATATTTATGATTCTCAATTATTAGACTCTTTAAGTTTACTGCTATTATAATTGATATCAGATGCTCAAAAGTATATTTGTAATTATATCAGTGCTTTAGACTATTTCTTTGAAGTACTCATTCACTGAGCGAGTAGGTTCACCCCTCTACTCAAAAGTTTTAGGGAATTCACATGGACTTGAAGAAGATATCATTGCATCAGAATAGATCTGCCATAAGAGTTAAGTTTGAGTATAGTTAAGTTCAGTCGGTCCCTGTCACTCTAGGTCCTTGTATATATGTGAGAGAGCTATAAATGATGTTTTGTATGTTTGTTTCCTTAATAAGAGAGAATGCAAATGATTGTCATGTCGTATGTACATGAAAGTTTGAGAAACATAATGAATGTATGGATGTGTATCATTAATGTTGAGATTACATTAGAGACATAATGGTTTAGTTCTCTTGTAAAGTTAGTTTATGTGGTTCAATGCAAGAAAACAAAGAGTTTGAAAAAGAAAAAAAAGTTAAGGGTGATCTTTGTATTATGTTAAATCCTCAATTTATACCCTAATCTCATGATTAGTGGTAATTGTGAGATCGGGGTGTAATAGAAGCTATTGAAGGAAAACAATTTGTTGTAGACAATTCTATTATGTTCCTGGTAGGAGGAAGTTCTATTAACATATGGCATGATATCTGGGTTAAACCAGGACTCCAACTATGTGACCATATAAAGCACCCTATCTCGATTCAGCTGGAAGATTTAACTGTCAATAGCCTGGTGCTGGAAACTAGGAAGTGGGATGCAACATTCTTGGCACACTGGTTTGAAGAAGATGTAGCTCAATTTATTCATAATGTGGTTGTACCCTTTGGGGATGATCACATGGATTATAGAGTCTAGAATCACACCGCTGAAGGCTTATATACCTCAAGCACGGCTTACCATTTAATTATAAAACACAAGGAGGTCATTCTTGAAGGTCCATGGGGCAACATTTGGAACCTAAAAGCATCAGCAAAGACAAGGACGTTCGCTTGGCTGGTTATGCATTCTGCCTTGCTCATGAATGAAAAATGTCAGGAAAGGCATATGTCGGACGTAGGCCTTTGTTCTAGGTACAAGAAGGCGGACGAATCTCTTATCCACACGTTACGAGATTGCGAAAAGGTTCAAGGAGTATGGGGTTCCTTTCTATCTATAGAGGAGCAAAGAAAACTGTTTTACCTGACTAACATTAAAGGTTGCCTGAAGGCTGTTCGCAAGCACCTCTCAATCTCAATAGAAGAATTCTGGATCATTTGCAACAAGTTATGGAGCTTTAGGAATGAAGAAACGATTGAAGGGGAAGCCAAGCATTTAACACACCAAATCTACTATATCAGGAAAGTGATAGAGCTGAACCGGGAGGCCTGGCCATTGTGCAAAGGTAACAACTACCCAATGAACTCTGGCCAATGGAGAAGACTGGTTCAGGGAGTTGTCAAGCTTAATATTGATGTTGCAGTCAGAGGAAAGAAAGCAGTAGTGGCCATGGTAGCTAGGGATGTTGAAGGTCGATGGTTAGGAGGCTGGTCACGAAAGACACACAACATTAGTTACTTTGGTAGAATTGGCTGGCATTCAATTGGTGTGTGAGTAGATCTAAAGGAATGTGTGGACATGGGCAATTGTTGAGTCAGATAGCCTGCTGACGATACAGTTGCCGATGGACGGAGAAGTAAGCTAGCCTAGCTTTGCATACTGGTTGACAAAGGTACAAATAGGGAAGACAAACAATGCTAGAATTCAATATGGCAGATGCAAAGGTAATAAAGTTGCAGATGGTCTGGCCAAGGCCAATCTTAGAAGTAAATCGAGCCAGGTTTGGCTTGAAAATCCTCCAAATTGTATCATGAGGGAATACGTCACTGAGAAATAGACTAGTAATAGACCTCCAGATATTAGTAGATGTAACATCATGGACTATGCTTGTATCAGGCCGCCAGATGAATAAATAAGGCCCGGGTTCGAAAAAAAAAACTGATAACAATTATAACAGTAGTAAGCTTTAAAGAGTCTAATCATTCACAATCATAAATATGGGAGGATACTCTAGATATCTACAAGAGAGAATCAATATATGAACAAGCTTGATTGATCATAAAGAGAACTAATAATTCAAAAACATACAATGAATAATTGAATAACTGTGCACACTTGTTTAACCTATCATTCATCTTATTATGCCCTGGACCCACATGAGGTGTACCACAACATGTGAAAGAATCACAGAAAGCTACGATCTCACTGTACAAGGCTTGGAAGCATGCCCAGGTTCCTAAGCCTATCTCTCGAGTAATAACCTGTCTGCAGTGGGCCTTAGCATGTCTTCCTCTCATCGGTAAATGGGAGTAGCTGGATAGCTCAAACTCCACCTCTCAACCTGGGTACTCAGGTGGTGAGTCAAAGCCCTCAGGCTTATTATGCATCTGTGGACCTACTTGCCACTGATCAGTACACCATGTAACACAGATACCACCAACATCCCCAGTTGGTGTTGGGTACCACACAACTATAAGGAGTCTTCCCTACTGGTCAAGACCCCCACACCCTACCAGTGTGCTCCGACTTACCTCGATTTAGACTACCTCCAGTCGGGAAATTGTTTCCTCCCCACAGCACAAGCCTCATCCTGTGATGATTCTACAATGTTCAGGGAATCTAAATGTCTAATTCACTCTTTAAATTCACAATTCAATCATCACATCAACATATCTTAGTTTAGCTATGTAAACTGTTCATTTCATAAACCATCTGATAACATTTACCACAACTGAACTGTTAAGCATAATCACATCTCATACTGAGAAACATTGATATCAAAATACTTGATTCACTGAACACCCTATCCTTAGGGTTCCATTTACCGCATCCACTTATCACATGACTCACATAAGGATCTAATGTGTCATAAACATTCACTGAATAAAGATGGCTTTAAAAAAGTCATATACAATCAACATATGTATGAAATCTTCAAATTGAGCTAAATTAGGGTTTCCATGCCATTCATTGATATATCATGCATCAAGAATAACATTGAATAAATTAAGTTTGTGATGTCAAGAAAAGCACTTCAAATAGATTTCACAATATTTATTCACAAATTTTCAACTTTCCACCCATCTAGGGCTTTGCCCTCTTTACTGAGATATCAAGAAAACACTATTCACATCACACAAAATCCAAGATAGTATCTGACATATATGTACTACAAATTCAAATAAAAAATCATTCATAATTAATGAGATTCAGATAGGAAAATTTCTCTATCTAGTTATACAACAATATCAGTTATAGCCGAGAACCCTAAAATTCAGTTTACTCTTATAACCTCTGCAAATACTTAGGGAATTCTCATTAAGATGGATTGTATCCATTTATAATATGATTTTATCATCTAAAATTCATTGAAATAGAGAATAATCCATTTCATATCATTTGCAAAATCTAGATCAAAAAGGAAATTTAGGGTTTGTACTCGCATACTAAATAATTGAAGATTATTGATGATTTAACTCATTTTCATGCAATCTACTGTTGAAAGGAAGTTCCCACTCACCCTAAGGTGCGAAAACACCTTTATAACACAACCCATCTCTAAAAATCTCAAACTCATATCAAAACCCTAGCAATTCACCAGATTCTTCTTCCTATCAACTCGAAAACCCTAGAAATGGAGGATTATGAAGAAGGAGTGAGAAAAAGGAGAGATTTGATATCATTTTAGATCAAATCATAGGAGGGATGGAATCTTGACATGTGAGAGAATATTCACCATGAAAGGCTATGCAAAGAAGCTAAACTTACTTGATTTCATCATATCTTGGATATAGAAACCCTAGATCAACAACTCCACCACTTTCTCCTCTCAAACCCTAACTCTCTCTCTCTCTCTCAAGGATTTCGTTTCTCTAAAATGAATTACAAATTATGACAAGTCCTAGTGTGTTAGGTTGACCATATAGAGCAATTGAGCTGCTTGGGTCAATTGCACATTGACCCCCCACAATACTTTCTCTTATTTTAGTTCAACTTTCTGTCAAGAAAAAAATGTTACTATAATTCATTCATTTTAGAGATCAAACCTTCACTAAAAATTATGAAAATGTATCTTGTTGTTTGTAATTGAGTTAAGAAGCTTCATTTGAAATTTTAGATCATTCTGAACTATCATTAAATAATTACAAATTGAATAGTGCACTGCTATCTAAAAATCTACAGAATAATTGGTTGAAGAGAAATTTCCCCAAACCGGCCATGCAAGTTGCCATAGCTATGCTAAGATGGAACCAGAACGACTGTTCTACCTACCACGGCCATGGTGCATTGGTTTCATCAGATTTGAATACAATAGTTGGTCAACAGTTCTATTCTTTCAAAACGACTGTGTGGCCTAGCATGACCATGCCACCAACAACCTAACACAGCCATGCTATCCACCAAGTCCGTGGATCCAAGCCTACAACTACTATTTTCATTATCCTTTACCTACCTCTTTCACTCCTCCTCAACATGAGCCGATTCAGAGAAAACCCCAATTTCAGCGGACTAGAGTTTATGTTTTCTCAAACACTAAATATACAAAGTGATAGCATACTAGGAGTTCTCATTAGGTTTAACCCAACATAATTGATATATCATCATTAATCATATTTAAGCAATGATCAATGTAATCATCCACATAAACCCTAACTTATCAATTAAGCTCAGATACGGTCATAACAACACCTTGTTAGATGATGATTAAACCTTGTTTTCATAAGTATGTGATTATTTGGCTTGCAAAATAAGTCTTCAAGAACATTTAACCATACATATAATGGTGTTTATTTAGTGTCGTGTTTTTAGTTACAAATCTTATGGATGTCAATTTTGTTTTCTTCTTTTGCTACAATTCAAGAAGTAGTCATTTCCTAGTATCCCACACCTGATACAAAACTCTACCAAACCTGTACAAAACCATAATTGAGGGCCACTAAATAACAAAACTGAAACACTAGTTAAAAACACCCTTTTTAGTTAATAATACTACCCCTTATGATTCTTCCGACCTCTAGCCCAAAACCAACTCCCCTATAAAACATAAAACTTCCCATTTTGCCCTTAGGTCCAAAGTATGGTGCTAATTCTATACATCATCATAGTTAGCCATCGAATTATCCTAAGTTGGCCCTTAATACAAATATACACTTGACCAATGCCTCCCCTATAATGTTTCAAAGACATTTACAATGCTCTCTCTCTAACATTCCCTACCAATAAAGAATCCTAACTAGACATCATATAATACCCCCAAAATGTTAACTCCTTCACATCCCTAAAATGTAGGTAACCTTCCCTATACACAATCACAACATCATGACCATTTTTCAATAGTTAGGTTATCACTTCCTCTATAAAACAACTTCTTGAGCATGTATTGACCCCATAGACATAGCTATTTTCCTCCATACACCCATTCCCTACAAAATAACCGCATCTTACAACTATTCAAAACTACCCTAACCACAAATCTCTACCCATACTTAGACAAAAGAAACAACACCTATGTCATGGTCGCACTACTCCATATTCCAACCCTTAACACCAACCCTCACGCCACAACACATGAATCAACACACAAATTCCCAATCACCATCAATATTGGACATGTACCCTCCCCCCTCTTGATCCTAGTAACTAGAATAATGATATCCAACTTGATTTTCTCATAGTAGGTATCCATTGAGTTCACATTCTCAATACTCATGAGCATGTTGTGAGAGTTGACTTAGAAGTGGAAACTAAAACCTTCTTAGTCCTAAAACTTATGTAACACCTCAATTCACTACTTCCTCAGACCAAATTCTCAAATGATATATCCATTTGTCATTTGGAACTTCTTTATATTCTGCACTCGCCAATTGATTGTGATAAGCTTGTGGTTTTTCCTTATCCAAAGATGCAAATAATAAAAAAATAAGCATCATATTACATGGTATATAGCCTTTAGAGATGTCCTCATTGATGATAGACACATATACAAGCTCATTCTCTCTGGCCTCCATGCCCACCTTTATATATATATAAGATTTTCCTATAGTTTGTTCATCAATGGTGTGCATTTGATATTGATGTCCTCAAATACATTGCCTACCCATCATATTTTTACAATGCTAATGTTGCTTTTCCCATCTAGTTATTTTGTTTGTCCATCCTCTTTTAAATTCACTTTGGAACAATTTATCCCCTATTTTGTGTAGATGTCAATGAACAATATAACTATACATTATTTTTCTTTAACAACAATCTTCACTTGCCCACTTGGTCATACCAGACTGCACACCCTCATGAATCTATACCCAAAAACCTCTACACGCTCATGGCCTTCCACAACCTAGGAAAAAACCTTTTGATATTTTCATGATACCAAAAAATTGGATCCCACTTTTGACTATAAATAGTGCCCCTCCACCAGCTTCATTACCCTTAAAAATTATTTTGAATGCTCAAAACATCAAATGCAACAATAAATATTGGTTTGGGTTCACAATCATAATGATCCTTGGCATAAAGATCCATCCTTTTAATTTATTAGAAAAGAAAATTCCAACCCTTGGTTTCCTTTTTTAAATCCTCACTTGATATATGCACTACAAGCGCACCATCCACTAAACCTCTAAGCCATAAATGAGTTTCCAAAGACCATGCCTCTAGCACTAGTTGTTTTTGATATCTGAACCTTGACCCTAAAGAAGGATAAAGATATTCAAGCCATGTAGGCTGATTCATCTAAGGACATGATGATTGATCCTCATGGTACCCCTTCCTATAATCCATATTTATTATCCTCATCCATTTCTCAATCTATTAAACCCTTGAAGTCCATCCAATTATTTCTCAAACTACTCTTTTTATCTCCCAACCTGCCCCTCTAGTTCATATCCATTGCTTGACCCATATAATCACTACCTTGTCTTTTCCAACCAAGATGAATGCACAACTTTATATAATCAGATTGGGCTTGGTTTCATCAATAAGGCTGACAAGGACATTTATTCAAACAAATATTTTTTTATCTTATATTCTCCTCACATGAAGATAGATGTGCTCTTGATAAAAAATTTTCTTCTATGTCGTTACTATGGTTCTCTCCTCATTTCATGTTGTTTAAGTTTTGCATATTTATTTATATCTTTTTTATTTGTGTTTTGATGATTATAGCTAGAATATACATGATCTTAAAAAAAGAAAAGACGCCTCAAATATCACATTTTTGGTGATCAAATTCTTAGATATCATATTATAAAACATAAGATAGAAATTGTGATTGTTCAAGAATGGAAAACATCCCTTTCCCAAAAGAACCTATGTTCCATTGTTGAATTCAGAATTACTAAATTGCTTCATATCCTAGTTGTTTCCTCAGGTTGCCTCATTATAAGTTGGGAAACTCTTGCTTTTAACCTTCAAACACATATAATAATTCTCTATCCTATATCTAATAGTAACATTGACCAGATCCTTAATATGACATGGACTCTCACTAGGTTTCTTAGAGAAACGAGCCTCCAAAAATACACCTTTCATTCTTGAATGATATCATTTAAGACTTCCTATATCACTCCACCTCATTTATAAGTGATGATTTTAAGATATATTCAATATAGATGACCCCAATTCAACAAGTGATCTACTCATATGACCATGTTCAATGGCTTCATATCTAATAGAAACCTTCTTGACTTGAGTGAATCCCACTACTCATACACAATTGTGAACACCCTCTTCATAGAAAACTCGATTGATTCCTTTGCACTAGCTTGTGGTATGACATCTACCCTTTAACAAACACTTTCTCTATGTATAAATTCATATCTAATCACAAACTCATTGTCCTAGATTTTAAATTTATTTTCTGAGGTCAACAATCTTTCCATTTTGAGAGTTTTTGGACTACTCACCCCTCCTATAAGAACCTTATTGATTCCTTTTGGCTTCACAACTCCATGGATTGTCTTAATCCAGTTTCTTTCCTAAATAAGGACCTCAAAACTTAGCTATTTGCTCCCAACCCTAGGATTTATTTAATTTTGGTGCTCTCATGGACAAGATAAATTATATTTACAAAAACAACTACAATTTATCAATTCCTCTTATCCATGTCTTAGTATTCCCAATACTCAACCTGGTAAAATAATAATACTTTCATCTCTATTTGATATACTTATTTGCAACGAGTTGTACTAGCAACAACAATAAAAAAACTTTGTTGAAGTAAGGTGAAAAAATACATCAATTTTCCAATAAAAATGCTCTTCTGAGATAGTCTTTATGTAAATGGACACTGCAACAACAATAAAATGGATGTTTTCATCCATTCTATTGATCATTTCATAAACTTGCAAACAAATATGTAAACCCACATGATAGAACCTGATGCACCTTCCATCATAACATTTTTCATGATTGGAAGGTCACTCTTTAACCTCCCCTTTCGAGCCTGAGGACGTATATGCCATTGTAAAATAGTTTAACCATATTAGGTCCTCTATCCTTGGTGTCTTTTGAGATCCTTCTATACATCTAGTTGGGTGATTATTTATAAATCAATTATAAATATCTTCAACTCTCTAAACTCTCACAATGACCTCTAGAGCTTCCATTACAGAATAAATATCACACTTCTTGCTATCATACCAAATAAATAAAACCCTTACCTTATTTCCAAATTTTGATCCACCCTTTTACTCAAACTCATATATAAATTTCTACAAAGGTCTTGAGTAGTAGACTTATCTCCTACCTTAATTATATTATCTCACATAGAAAGACTTCCTTGATTTAAGGTAGGAAAATGCATGATTCCTATCTATCAACATATGAAATCATCCACTATAATCACAAAAAATGAAGACCTCTTTCTATGCTCAAGGTGGACTTTGAAGAAACATTTTGACCACCTAACATGGCATTTCCTATGGTAAGTTCCAGTTGTTCATGGCTTTGATGATACTTGGATATATTAGATTAAAGGATCTCTATCTATTTTAGTCTCCTTCTGAATTCCCCTTAGGTTTTTCAAGATCTTATAAATGTCATAAAAAATACTAAATAATAATTTAAGATACATATCTATTTGAATATATTGTGTTGGAATTATTAAATAGATATTTTTCATGAAACCTATAACTACACACATCATGTTTAGTATTTGACATCATGTCTTTACCATAGTCATTTGTGGGGCCACATGGATCAAAATTGTTCAAATTATTGACAAGTTCTTTTACATTGTAATTTTCTCTTAACCTTTAAGATTATCTAGGTATTTTTCTATTAATTTATGACTCCATCTATGTTTCTCAGACCTGAATTTCATGCTAGTGTGTAAATGAAAAAATGACCATGATAGGAATTTAGAGAAGTCTAATGCATGACATTAACTAAAGAGTTGAAAAATGAAACACCCATGGAATATAGGTCATGTCTTGTGACATTATTAGCAATATGCAGATTTTGGTAGACATTATGTATGACCATCCATACACCATGTGGATTCACCATTGATGATCATGGACTCTAGGAGACACGGTGTTTTTTCATGGATACACAATGTGATTTCATCACTAGTAACCAAACATTCTTTGAAACTGCATCCCTCCACTTACTATGCTCTGATAGAAATGAAACAACACAGCATACCAATGTGATACATTATGTGACATTGAAGTTGGGGTTACAAAATTAACTGACAAACACCTAGACAATCTATAGTCTGAGTAGAAATTGTGTAATTTTTGAATGGGAATTTGTTACGCTTTAGTTGACTCCACATTTTGAAAAACCTTTTGGAAACTATTCAAGGGGACTCAATGATTATAGGAAGTCATTTGAAATATATTGAGAATTAGAATAGGAGATCAAGAAATATGGCATTTTGAGAGTTGAAGCTGGAAGAGAACAATTCAACAAATATTGTTTTCTAATTCAATCCTCTACAATTTTGTAATAAAAGTTAATACTTCACTATCTATTAGAGACATAAGGGAATACATTAGATTATCTCCATCTCATTCAATACATGGTGTCAAATTCTACTTAAAATTTAGGATCTATGTGTTCTTTCTGTTATGGTTTCTTGACAAATCTCAATATTCAACATTAGCATCATATACTTATAATTATAAAAATTATTTAATTATCAAGTATGTTTCCTTCACTTTCTCCATGAGGGTATTAACCATGGAAATTCATGTATATCTCAATCTATTTTCATTGAAATGAACATTTAATAGAGATTTCATGCATGGGGAGTGTTAATGTAGATGATATGGCATGTACAAGTATTTTGTGTATATTTAACTTAAAATACAGAAGAAGAGTATGTTTGTAGTAGTAAGATGTAACTAAATGACTTATTTGACTTATTTGGATATTATTATTAAGGTAATTTCACTGTCATGATGTTAATTCATATAGGTTTACTCTACAAATTTTCAAGGTGATGTTTTTTAAGACCTTGTTTACAAGGTATGCAAGATGTTTATGTTTGTTAATATTTGGATGTAATCTACATCTAACATGGGAGACAATATATATAACATACCAAATTAATCATTTATGCTAATTAATTAGTTTGACTAATATGAATTATGTACTCCAAGTGATAAGCTAATCTTAATAGTTCATTCTATAAATTAGGGCATTGGAAAATTTAGTTTTGTATTTGTTTCTAATGTGGTTCAATTTACCTAAATTTAATAAAAATCATTTTTAGACTAAGTTTGATTGTTATAAATTAGTTTACATTTTCCTAGCATATGTTTTTCTCCATTGATGCACCTTGACTTTGCAATCATGTATACTTTTGGAGAAAATTAGTAAAATCATGTTTTAATCATATAAAGTTATTTTTCATGTTGAAAATGTTTTTGGTGCAATTATAAAGAACCTATTAGATTATGTTAAGATTAAACTGTCGTATGTAGATAAATCTATGCCATTCACTCAAAATTTATTAATTTTAATGACATCTTGTTTTTATGTTTAATTCAATGTATGCATGAATTATCTTTTTTTATTGTTTATAATTTTTATCTAAAGTAACTATATCAACCTAATATAGAACATGCTTGGAGGAACACTAAAAAATCTCTTTATTTTATTTACAAAATTGGTACAACTCTTAACACAATTTTTTTGACAAGGAGGGGTTATTTTTTCATCCTCAACCATACATATTTGTTTAGGATCATTCAGAAATGGTCATCTTGAAGGATGATCCAAAAATATCCTTGTATTTCATAAATGGCTTCTCACAAAGTCTTTAAAACATAATCCATTCTGTGATAATCATTGATCACTGTGTAGATCCTACATTGCAAGATCCTCATGCCCAGGGAACAATTTTTTTGTCATTAGGTATGTTTTATAATATGTACTAGTTCCTCAACTTGATTCTATCACAAGTTGAAAATCATTCTTTATTATTTTGGAAGTAATTTACAAATAAGACTTCATGTGGCTTGGTGTAATTCTCTCAACTTTGGCGTTGATGATGTACATATGCATCCAAAGGTATCAAAGTAGTCTAGTTTCTTCTTCTTATTATAGATAATCTTGAAGCAAGTCTTTTTTATATTTAGATAGAAGATCATATTTCATATGTAGCAATATATTGGTTTTTTTTGTCATAACCAATATAAAGTGATATTTAAACAAGCATGATCCTATCCATCTACTTTTTCTATATATTAGGCCATTTTTTTTGTAGTTATATAGGATTATAATTTGTGTCAAGAACATAGTTGTTTAAATATATTTGAACTCATTATTTTCAAACTCCCTATCATAGTCATGCAATGGTGTTGACCCTAGTTGTAGGTCATTTACCACACTAGTGTAGTATTTTATTAGAAATCAATGTCGTTTTGTTTTTAGAGATAATGTGAACAAAAGTAAATTTAATAAGTAGTCTATTATTAATAACAAATAATTTTTCCCACCAAGATATATGGTTACCATTGGTAAAAAAATATCCAATAATGTAATCTCTATAGGCATTGAAGTGGATAAGATGTTAAAATAAAATGAGATATTAGTTTATTTTCCTTCATTAAAAGGCACCCATTCACGTTTTCCCCCCTAAAAAGCTAAATTTGGTGGTCCTTGAACTAAATCATGTTTGTATGGGTTCTGTAAAGGTTGTATATTTACATTTTTCCGGCCTACTATGCCAAACATGATCATTTTCATCATTGGCAAGCAAATATTAACCCTTAGTTGTTGTAATAGATTATGCTTAAGGAAGTTTTGATAGTCTAGACTTGTCTCTCTCCTCATGTATGATCTATACACTTCATATTTGTACTAATTTCTCACTCTAGCCCTCAATTTCATGATTTTATATGTTCTTAGGAATTTGAGTTTATCTGGACTTCACATGATAAGTGGTGACACTCAATCTGATAAGAAACTAAGGTTGCACCTATATTATATATCACCTTCACTCATCCTGTTTTTAAAATAACTTATGGGTCTTTTATTACCCTCAAAATGTTTTATTTGTGTAGAAAATACTATTAGAATTCCAACACACCAAAATTTGCTCAATTCTGAGCTAGGGTGAGAGAGATATGCCCTTTTGAAATTTCCATATTTTGACCTTGATTTTAACTCATTTAAACCATATGGAATCCAACTTGGCCCAAAATTTGGTGTGTCCCAATTTCCCCATTCTTTACCTTGTCAACCTAGTTCCATCTTTGTTGACCAATCATAGTCCAGATTTCTTAGACCAGGGATCTCATCCTTTGAATCCAATAAACTCACATTACACCCCTGATCCAACGATCATGGTGGTTTCTTCCACCTTCATACCATGTTCGACGCTAATGGTGATGCAATCTAACTACCCCATTTCTCACTCATTTACATAATTAACCCAAATTTATCCTTTAAATCCCCTTCCCCTACTCATTCCCTCTTTTTTCTTAGCTTTTTGCAAGTCATATCCCCTTTCTCCCTACCTCCTGTAGCATAGCCATCACCTCCTTTTTTATCGTCTCCGCCTTAGTCACAATCATATCTCATGATGCCTAGTTGTGGCTTGACCATGATTATCCAAGGTGGCATGGTCTTCCTCATTCCTGAGGTTGGAGGTTGTTACTCGTCCCTTGCTACGGTCAGCAGACAACCTCACATTGTCATGGGTGTTGTTGGGACGAGGGGTAAAGTGGTGGGGCAAGAAGACGAGTCCTGAGCCACGAGATCACGATATGAGGCTATGATGCCCAAGAGTTTCTCCCTCCCTATCATTCTCATCAACTTTGTGGTTATGGAGATCATAAGCTACTAGATTGATTGGCTTCACGGTAGAATCCCATCTAGCGGATGCCATTTTTTCAAAAGTAGGTAAATCATCATCTCTCTCGGAAAAAAATGCTACAAATTCCCTAAACTTAGAATATTATAAAAAAATTACTCATTTATCAAAAATTAGACATATAATGTACCATTTTGATCAGCAAAATAAGATATATCCACTAAAAAATGGTTCACGCCCTAAATCTACTCGTGTTTCTCCTAATATGGATAAAAGAGATACTTGTATGCATATCAAATGATCTTTATGCCGTTTTATGTTTCCCTCGCATCAATGATGATTTTATTCTACCTTAAACCTGTATATGAGTATTTTTACTCCACATTAGACTTATGTAATACTTTGGATCATCTTAAGGTGACTATAATGATTGTCTTGACCCTAAAAATGACCCTATTTTGTACATGAATGACGTGGTCTAATCAAAATGGAATCTTTGGCCTATTTTGTTATTATATGATTATCCCACATTGAAAATAGTAAACTTTATATGTATTGTAACATGTTTAATTAAGATAACATGACCTTCTTCCAGTAATAGTTCATGTGACTCAAACACCTACTTTAGTCCTTAATATTTGCTAAAATGTGATGTTTTCATACTTCTAGGATTGGAAATTTAATCCATGTACACAATGGATCATTACTGTTTAAACCTCTATGTTCACCTTCCAATAAACCCCTACAATGAGTTGTGACAATAAATTCCAAATAACACACTCATGTGATCTTTTAATCACATAAGACATACACGTGAAACCTAATAAGATCTAAATGAAGATATTGATTTTTGTGGACTCTAACTTCACAAGAATCATACTTTGATGAAACATATCTTATCTTAAGACTTCAAATTAGTATATTCATCATACTTATAGATCTAATTCCAAAATAAGTCTACCTTATACTCCTTTATGATCTTCTGATGTGCAAATGAGACACGTTGCATCAAGTTTAGCTAATAGGACTTGACTATGATTTTACATGTGCTACATGATAATAATGCAAAGATCTTACTCTCGCTAATTCCAAATAACATTTCATCTTTATATTGTGTCACTCATAATGTGGATGGTTCACCTAGATTAAGGGCTTAATGTTGATACTTCTGTTATGTTGAATAGTTGCATGCATGTTTGGAAACTTGTATGTAAGAATGAACTAATTGAAACCTAGGTGTAGGGGCAACATCTACATGACACATATGATGTTTATGTTATCAAAACTCTACTTATTTAAGACCCCACATTATCAGTTTTTACATCTCAGGTCCCCTTGTAAGAATCTTACTAAAGGATCATATCTTGGTCACTACTCAATAGGCACGCTTAATCTCTAGACCTTACTATGATATTGACTTGTTTGTATGTATGATCTTATGAATTCTTGTCTACTTAGTTACTTGATTGAGCTATTGTTCCTACAACCTCTAATTTCATGTTTGGGTATACTATGTTGGCAAACCTTGAACTTAATCTATAAATCCATTATATAACCCTTGCTTACATACTTGAATTTTTAGGATAAGAGCACGGAGTATGTTGAAATATGATTATCTCATTGACTTTGGTGTTGATGTCCCTCACATAGAGACAAGGTGACATTCATGCTTCTACACTCAAATCCCCTCACATACCCTAATTTGTTCCAAGGCCTAAAAGTTGATATAATGGAAAATAAAACATTAAACATGCTTTGTATAAAATGTTGTTTAAAGTGTTCTCACCTTGTTTATTATTATTTCTTACTATAGTTTTTCTAGCCAAGAATCTTATATATTATTCTTAAATTATGCTTACATGACATTTCATATTGTACTCAATGTACTGACATTTATATATTTTATTTATATAAATGAAGATTCACTTCACTAAAGACAAATAGCTTTGAAATTAAACACCATTGGATATCCTTGAAATGGAAATGGGTACATGTCTCTCTCTCCATAATGTATCTATTTATCTCTATTAGTTTTGTTATTGTTTTTTCATATATGTTGCTAGTTTGAAACTATGTGCCATTCAAGGGATGGATTCCCAGGTCCTATATCCTTTGTCTATCTAGACATTAGGAGTAAGTATTGGGTGAAAGAAGTTCTCTAACAAATGGTATCAGAGACACATATTTAATCCCCTATTTATGTTTAAGGAATGTCAAACCATATGAACCTACAAAGAACCTAAATCGACACTGGTGAAATTGGGGAAATAGGTATGGTGGTAAATGTGGAGGTTTTGGCCAATTATATATCCTATCCTCTTAGTTGCGGTTGGTGGGGTTCTTCTATACACCTACCTACCCAAAGTGGATACAAGACTAGATTAAATTTCTTCCCTTAATGCTTGGAAAATCTTCTAGCATCTCAACTCTTGTTTAAGGACTTTAATCCACCCAAGGAGATGACAATTAGTTAGCTTTCTCATCTCCTAATGTGTTTCTTCTCTCATGACAATAAATCACATGATTCCTTGATTATGGCTAGCTTATGCATGGAAAAACTAAAATTAATTTGAGATCATTAACATTGATTAAGATGACAATGCCACAATCTTACCTTAAATTGAAATGTCTATTTTTCATTATTGAAGCACTCTTGAAATCAATGTACTTGTATGTAGTACCATAGATTATGCAAGCTGAATGTTACCAAATCTAACATATGTTCTTTCTATGTTTGAAGTAAGTCACATGAATCCTTGATGTGGTGAAATAAGGTGGGGCTCATGATTTATACTTAATAGGTAAAGGGAGTCTCTATATGAATAAACCTATGTTGTCCCTATATTTATTATACCTCTAATATAACAAAGCAAATGTCTCCCTAATGATAAATATTGTTCCCCATACATTGTTACGACCAAGTACTTGGACCCTTGGATCATTCTAGGAAAACTTGTTATAAGAGGCAAATTCCTATTGATTATTATGCCTCCTTGTAATGCCCAATTTTGAATCATAGGGGTCATATGAAGTATTTCCCATACTCTATGATGCTCTAAATGTTGGATTTCCCTATTTTGACTTTCCTAATATCTAGATATACACCCTTTTTCCATGATCTATGAAAGCAAGGGGTCAATATTGTACCCTCAAGTTAGCTAAAAATCTTGAAACATGGGCGATTTATCCTCACTCTCACAATGTAATACAAATCAGTAGACATTGCCTGCCCTATATTTCTATGATTGATCCCCCATGAGTAAGGAGGGAAAATTTGCTACATTAGAGTGCTACTTTCATTCATTATATCTCTAACTTAGGTCACATCCCTTATTATTCGTGTCACTAAATTTTCACCTCTTTATTATTTAGTGATTTGGAAGGTAAACCCTTCCTTACCTATGATTTTGATTTATTGACCTAAGTCTCTAATAGGTGAAATCATTTGACACTAGATCTTGAATATCAATTTGATGATAAAATTTACTAGGAAAATTTGGATTGTAGCTTGGGGATAAGATTTCTATAAATACCTAGGTCTAGATCATTCATCAACCTTGCATAGTGTGATGATGAAATCACAAAGTGTTGCATGATTTTTGTATGGTTAAGGTAGGAACCTATACCCTAGATATGACATTTTTAGACATATAACTCCTAATATCTAAATCTTGACGCTTGATATTGCTTCATGAAATCTCAACTCATGATTATTGGCTTCAATAATGGTACAACTCCAATGATCACCCCTTAGGACCTTGATATCACCCTCAATATATTTTTAATGACTTACATAACCCCAATCTTGGAAACATGATCTATATATATTCTATCAAATACAAATTATAGTTTATCTCTCATGTAGACTACGATCGTACCTTCTATATACTTGGAATGTGAAATCATGATTTTAAATTATGATGTGTGTCTCGAATTTTCAAAATTCAAAATCTCAACTGTGGATGTATAACCCCACACAGGCCAACGTAGAATATAGAACCCTAAACATAGTAATTTGGAATTCATAATTTACACTTTATTAGAAGTAGTCATTCTCTTGACCTAATGAGTGATCTCCTCAATTCCTTGATACATGATGATCTCTCCAAGATCTATACGATAATCTCACCAATTTGATTATTCATGGATCTATGCGTTGACCATGATGATCGATTGTTGAATTCTTATATAGTGTTGATATTTAATAAATATCAAAATTATTGTTGTTATGAAGGTCCCATTCTTGATTAAAGGGTTGTGTTAGTTTTCAGGAAACAATTCCTTTTAAGGAGGGTAGGATGTGATTGTTTGGAGTTTTCTCTATCTGCACAATTTTTTCACACTAGCTCTCAATTTCTTGATTTAATATTATTTGAAGATTTTGGAGTTTACTTATGTTCACATGACAAGTGGTGACACTCTATTTGATAACACACCAAGATTGCACCTATATTATATATCACCCTCTCCCATCCATTTTTTGAAACAGCAATGGTTCTGTTCTTACCCTCAACATGTGTTAATTGTGTATAAGACACCCAAATGATTCCAACACACCAAATTCACTCAATTCCAATCTAGGGTGAGAGATACATGCCCTTTTAGAATTTTTTTATTTTAACCTTCATTTTTACTCATTGAAATAGAATTGGATCCAAATTGGGCCCAAAATAGGGCACAACCAAATTTCCCCTCCTTTCACTTGACAATTTTGTTTCACATAGATGAATAATTATAGGTCACATTTTCTTGGTCCATCAATATCAGCCCTTAGATCCACCAGACGTAGATCACACCCATGATCCAACATCCACGGGGTATTCTACCACCTTGATATCATCATTGATGACCATGGTGCTGCTCCAAGATACATACACCATTTCCTACTAATTGATGAAAATTTACCTCCACTTCTCTTATATAAGCCTTCCATACTCATTCCCTCTATTTTCTTGGAATTTTGCAAACCCTATCCCCTTTCTCTTGACCTTCAATAGTAGCGCCGTGACCTCCATTTTTGGGTGTCTTCCCCCTAGTCACAATTGGCACACGTGATGTTTGGCTAAAACTTCAGCATGCTTCCCCGAGCCAGGCTAAATGGGTCACAGTCGTCCTTGAGGTTCAAGGCATTGACCCAACCCTTGCTTCATTGAGTAGATTCCCAGATCGTGATGCCATTCCCTCTCTCTCTCCCTCTCTTTCTCATTCACTTGTGGGTGCGGAGATCATGAGTCTCTAGATTGACTATATCCATGTTGGACCCCCATCGAATGACTATCATTTTTCCAAAAATAGGTAAATCCTCCCCTCGCTGAACCAAAATGCTAGAAATCCCCTAAGATTAAATTGTAAGAGATGACTTGTTAATTATAAGTACTTATATAATATTAGTAAAAAAATAAGATAATCAATGAAAAATGGTTTCACAACCTAAATCTACTCGTGGTTCTCTTGATTGTCTAAAAGAGATAATTTTATGCTTATTTAATGATTTGTATGTCCTACCATGTTTCCCTTGTGTCAAGAATTATCTCCTCCTTCCCTAAACCTCTAAATCAATACCTTTACTCTTCCTTATGCATTTATAATAATGCTTTGGATCATCTTAAGGTGACTATAGTGATCATTTTGACCCTACAAATGACCCTTTTGTGTACATGTATGATGTGGTTTAATTAAGATGGAATCTTTGGCCTATTTTGTTGCCTAAGATTATTCCACTTTGAAATCAGTAAAATATATCTTGATTATGACATGTTTAATTTAGATCCCTTACCCTTTATCCATTAATAGCACATATGACTCAAAGACCCACTTTTGTACCTCAATTTGTCCTATTTAAAAAAAATACCTTAATATGTCCTAAAATGTGATGCTTATATACTTAAAGGATTGGACCTTTAATCTATGTGCAAAAGTGGAACCTCAATATTTAAACCTCTATGTTCACCTTAAATCTGTGCCTATAGTGACTTGTGACACAAAATTCCATGTAACTCACACAAGTGCTCTTTTGATTAAGTATGACATACATGTGACACCTATGATTTTGCATGTGAAACATGATAAAAAGACTATGACTTTACATACAAAACATGATAATAATCTTTATCTCATGATCTCCCTATTTCTAAATTAGAGTTTATCTTTATATTGTATCACTCATAATGTGGATGGTTCACCTAGACCTAGGGCTTAATATTGATATTTGTATTATGCTGGATAATTTTATGCATGTGTGGAACCTTGGATCTAAGAATGAACTAATTAAAACCTAGGACTAGGTGAAACATCCACATGTCACATATTTTGTTTATCTTATAAGAACCCTACTAATCTGAGAGCACGTATTATCTCCTCTTACATCATAGGTCCCCTTGTAAGAATCATACTCAAGGATCATAACTTGCTCACTACTCACAAGGTACACTTAATCTCTTGATATTACTATGATATTATCTTGTTTTTATGTATTCTCTTATGAATGCTTGGCTACTTAATTACTTGGTTTAGCTATTGTTGCTATGAATACTACATTAATGTTTGATTAAACTTTATTGAACCACCTTGAATATAATCTAGAAATCTATTATATAACCCTTGTGTACATGCCTAAATTTTCAAGGTAGGGGCACAATGTATGTTGAAATATTGTTATCTCATTGACTTTGGTCTTGAGTTCCCTCACCTAAAAATCAAATGACATTCAGGATTTTAGCCTGAAATGCCCCTCATGGACACTTCCTCTTGTAGAAAAATGAAACCTCAAAAATTCTTTGTATGAAAGAATGCCATTTAAAGTTTCCTCTTGTGTTTATTATTGTACTAATTATAATGTTTCTATTTGATAAATTTTATATTACTTCTAAACTTTTCTTACACGCCCTTTTAGAGCATACTCTATGCTCTCAGATTGATATAGTTTGATTAACGAGTTTATGGATTCCAAATAAGAATTTGTTGCAGTTAGGTTTACTAGAATTGAAATGAAACACCAATTGTATATCTTTGAAATAGAAATTGGTACGTGTCTCTATCACTATAATGTAACTTATTATTTCTGTTAGTTTTGTAATATATATTGCTTATGTGAAACAATTTGGCATTCTAGGGAAGGATGTCTTGGTCCTCTTACCTTTGACTTTTTATCCATTAGGAGTGATGATTTGGAATATTTCCCCATTTCAATGCAGACCCAGAATGGCCCATGGACATCCAACTCCCAATCATAGAATACCAATGCAAGGTGGCTATATCACAATGGGAAACCCTTTCCAACATTCCTAGACCACACGGCTCAAGAGTGGCATGCAATATTCCCATGTGGGCCCCACCTACTAGAGGGGTTATAACTCTAATACCATTTATAATGCATGAGCCCAGTGCCCAAGGCTCTAGTAGAGTTTCAAGAATGACAATTGGACCCATAGACCACCACTAGACTCAACTAAGCATTTTGTCCTCACTCATGTGCAAGTCAGGATAAACCTCCTCACTGGTCACCCATCCCAATACTACTCTAGGTTGAGCATGCTTAACCACAAAGTTCTTTACTGATGGGTTCCCTGAAAAGGAGGTTCACCTTGGTGATATGTTTAGCATTATTCCTTTTAAGATCATTTTATCTGATGTCTAAATACTGGGACATTACACCTTTGGTCCCAGTGTAGCCCACTTATTGGTCAAGAATTGTAATGGACTATTTTACTTGATATTTTATTATATTTTTTAGAAAAATAAAATAATAATTCTCTAGTTTCCAAATGGATTGATAATAGAATATATGAGAACATATATTTGGATAACATAATTTCTTTGAAGGAAGTATGGATTTTTGTATTCATATCTCCCTCCTCGTGCAAACAAATTCAAAAAATATATTACAATTACAACTATAAGAGCATGAATCAAACGTGGAAGTACTACTACCATAACGAGAACCATACCTTACAAATATGAAGTCTCCACAAGAGGGGTTATAGAACAATAATACCTTTTTTTGTGGTTAGCAAAACAATCAACCAATTGATTACATTCTCTACATTTAAAATTGATTTCCCATTCTTTCATCATTTTCTTCTAAATATCCATTACCCAACTAGAAAATATGTAATTCTCTTCCATATTTCCCTCTATAATCTTCTTAACTATAAGGGAGTCTATTTCAATATTCACTCTATTGTGTCTTTGTCGTCAAGAAAGCTCCAATGCCAAATTGATTAACCTTATTTCAATTTATAGTCTACTATGAGCATGTATATTATTACCAACACCCCAAATCCGCTCACTAGAAGCATTTTTTTACCACGAAAACAATGCTTGAATTTTTCTTCTTGAAGGAAAAATTTATATTAATCTTAATGAAACCCTCTACCAACTTCTTCAATTTGTGTGTCTCTTTGGCCGAAGCTCCATTTCCCTCCTTTCTCCAAGCTTCCGTGGAGGCATGTACTTCTTTCTTTATGTAGTAGATTTGATGAATGACCATTTTGTTCTAGTTTTTGAAAACTTCTCAATTCCCAAAATTCTATATGTGCTAACAAGTATACATGAAGATGGTGGAGTGAAGATCATTTGAATTAAGGTTAGCTTCCAACCATCTCCGGACATCGATGGTATTTTAAAAATTGCTAAATATCTGGCTATTCAGAAGGCCTACCCACACATATTTTAGATGAGGGAAATCACAAGTTGCATGGGGGGTCGATTCCCCAATTTCTTGAAATCTTGGGCACCTACTATTAGTAGCCATGTTTCTGGAGACTCTCCTACCATTGGTGATAGGAGATTTTTGCCCTACTAGCCACATAGAAGTTTAAATTTTTGCCTATATTCATTCTTCACAAGATATCAAATTCAATTTTAACCTTGATTTCCTTATTAGCACAAATATTTCCATAAGTGTTTTTTTTTAATTCCATATTTGGTATGCTCCCATACTCTCACGGATTTCAAACCTGCATTGGCTGGAAGGTTAATTCTTAGAATTTCCTTATCTATTTTGTTCAATAGGCATTCATTGAGGAAGTCCTCATCTCGTTTTCCTTATAGATTTATGAGACTTCAGACCTACATGTCCTTCAATTCATCAGAATCCTCTTCTTTTCTAGGTCACAGAACACAACTTTCTTGCTCAACCAAATATACTCCCAAACGTTAATGTTCATTCCACTAATGGGCTCCATGTATTTTTTGAATGAAGTCTTTATGCTACATCATATCCCTCCCAATCTAATGTTATGGGAATATTCCATTTGTACTTATCAAACTTATTTTTTCATATGTTCACACCACAAAGAACTTCTTCCTCTTCACATATTTGATGCATGTTTGGATATGAGGACTTAGTTCCAATCTCTTTGCTTTGACCCAAGCCCTCAAAACATATTTATTATTGTGATTTTGTTCTAGGACACCAAGGACATAGAGGGAGCCTTGTTATTGCCTCTCCATATAAAAGTAAGAATGTTAGTCTCAAATCTATCAAAAACCTTCATAGTAAAAAATATTGTTTGAATGACATATGTAGGTATAGCCAAAAGGGTTGATTTGGCCACACATACTCGTCCATCCAACAAAAGGCATTTTTCAGACCATGCATTGCATATGAAAGACACCTTGCTAATTATTGTTGTTTATGTGTCTTTGTTTACCACGGGGTGTGGCAACGGAACCCCAATGTACTTTCCCAACTCTTCAATTTTTGAGAAGACACTTGTGATGGAAATTTGCTATCTAATACAAGCAGGAACACTTATTACAAAGTATATTCTCATCTGTTCTACTACAATTGTCTATCCAAACACCGTGGTGAAATATTTGAAGCAACTGATGATGGTTCTCATCTATCTCTTAGAAGAATGGTCAAACTAAAACGTGTCATTTACATAACATAAGTGAGAGATGAAAGGACCTCCGATAGATAACTTGACTAGTTTCTAATCCTTACCTTGCACCCTGTGATGTATCATCTTACTCAATCTCTCTAGATATAGAATGAAGAGGTATGGAAGGAGCAACCCCCCTTAGTAGAGATCTCCTGAATACTTGAACAAATAAGAAGAATTGTCAATCCTTATCACCAAGTCCTTATCGTTCGAACTACAAATCATGATATATATCATGATGGTACCTGTAAAGACCAAGTCTCTACTAAAAACCATGATAAACAAATTCATCAAATGTGTGGTAGCGGAAGAAATAAAACTTGACTTTATTCAAAATGTATAAAGAATACATTATAAAATTTCCATAAAGGGGAGTACAACTTTATACAAGCTTAGGATCTAGATAGAGGAAGACTTAGACTAAGCCAATATTATCT
This sequence comes from Alisma plantago-aquatica, assembly GCA_963693085.1. Lineage (NCBI taxonomy): Eukaryota > Viridiplantae > Streptophyta > Magnoliopsida > Alismatales > Alismataceae > Alisma > Alisma plantago-aquatica. The sequence continues at coordinate 636,986,460 of OY856409.1, read as the reverse complement.
CCAAACAAAACAACTTAATATATAAAAGCAACTATGATCATTCAAGCTATATGTTCCTTTTCTTCTTGTTCTATCCTTAGCCTTAGGTTCACCAAGCTTCCATGCGCACTCTGATCCTAACCTGGATGGTTGGGGTCATCCAGCAAGAGAAAGATAAAAGTATGTGTTATTCAAGAGAAATAGGACAATTAAATAATCTAAAGTATTGCAATATAAAAGATTCTCTACAATAAGAGATTTCAAAAGAAATGAGGCAAGTATATGAATAAGAGGGAGAAAACTGCCATAATCAATCACCACAATAATAATCACATATCATGAATATATTAAGACACAAAGTCATCTCAATGTAGGGTGAGGCACCTACCGGACCTCACCAGTGGCAGGGGGACTAAAACCCCAGTGCCTAAAAAGTGGCAGGGGGACTAAAACCCCAGTGCCTAATATATAAAATGGCAGGGGGACTAAAACCCCAGTGCCCGGCAGAAGGACTAAAACCTCAGTGCCCTATGGGTGGTTTGTACTCATGTACACTACATTGTCATTTGGCCTAAAATACATCATGGTTAATAGTCACTTGGCAGTATTGAGAAGTATTAAAAGATTTGCAACATTGCACAATGGGAATAAAACCCAAATAAATAATCTCAATAAATAGATGAGCCAAACATTGTCCATAGAAAGATTCAAGAGTACAATTGAATGAACCACATAAGCAATAAAAGCATCTCATAAGTAAGGGGCCAAATATAGGTAATCACAAGATCCATATAATTCAATTAGATGAGTCATAATGGCAACAAAAGCATCAAATAAGTAAAGAGCCAAATAAAGGAATATTGAAGGTTAACAAGGCTAGCACATCTTTAGGGTAGGGTTGGATAAGAGCCCAACTGAAGGATAGGTGTGATTTGTACATTATACATTCCACATAGATTTCACATTCATCATAGATGTCACATACATAAATAGGCTTCACATACCTGTTTTAACTAATTACCATCACATTCACCAATCTGATTGTATCACCATTCCATTTTCCCCTAGTTATAAACATTACACATGAATTAATATATATAAGGCATAAAGTATATGGAAAACCCTAATTTTGGAACTTATCTACAAAACCACGATTTAAGGTTCAAAACCTAGTCTAATATATTATTCATATTCTCGTGAATAAGAAAACATATTTTATTTTACAAATTGGATTTAAAATGAATTAATTATGTATTTTAGAACATTTTATACACTTAAAAAGGCATTCAAAGCAAACTTCGAAAAAGGAATCCAAATTGTGACTAAAAAAACTTCAAAATCGAATTCTACATTAAAAATCCTTTCCATTGACTATTTATTCAAAATTTTCTAACATGGGAATGATTTATTATGAATTAAATCATCTCAGCCAATCAGAATTCAGGGAAAAGCCACATCAGCAAAATAAGGGGCGATTGGGCCACTGAGGCCGGGCCCACACTGACGCGGACCAATCACAATTGGCCGCATCAGTAAGTCCACTCTCGCTGACCTAGGTCAAAGGTGAAGGAGCAAAGATGAGAAAAGACTGAAATACCCTTGCTTACCAATTAAATTTGATTAAAAGGGAAAGGGCACTAGAGACTTTAGAACATTGTGATTGATCATTGCGTGAACACAACACAGAGAGGAAAAATACCAAAAATACCCCTGGTTAGCTAATAGATGCATCCGAGGGGCTTGGATATCTTGGTCTTTGTCTGACCCTGATTGCTCCTTCCTCGGCCATGGCGAGGGAGCAACCTGGAACTCGAGCTCCATAGCTCCAGTTCGCGCCAGGGCACATGACCATCGACTGAGACAGGGAGTAGACTCCCCGTACAGCCACGGACCCAGAGAACATGCGCCTGAGTTCTATCATGCTTAGAAGAGAAGGGATAGTGTTCCATATGGCTGGGAAACAGGGGAGGATCATCGGGGAAAACCACCACGAAAATGCGACGAATTAAGCAACTGCAACTGAGATCGGGATTAGCTTTGCGGATCCAAGTCAAGCTGAAGGAAGGTCTCATCGAGGGTGGATGAACACAGGTGTGGATAAATGCATAGCTCTGCCGGAGTCCAAAAACTGGTCTATAGGACCGGGAATTCGGGGGCATCGCGAGGTAAGTTACAGAGCCAGAAAAAGAGAAGAGAAGCTAAGGAAGGTTACCTAGCCCGTAATTTGACTGTGGTGACCGGAGGAGGGAGCATCATGACAAAGTTGCTAAAGATTAATCATGAGAAAGTTGGGGTCTTCGAGGGTCTTTGAGGAGAAATTGGATGAGGAGGATGAAGTCTCGAGGCCTAAGGGTGCTCGACGACCCGTTAAATAGGTAGGAGGAGGACCGAGGTCGCCTCTGTGACTCAGGGGTTCGAGAGGAGTGAAGAGGTTGATTTGGGCATAACACTGCCAGGGAGAAAGGGGCGATGATCTAGGGCTCATTCGAACCGTCATGAAAAGACAAACTCAAAGGAAGAAGAATCGCGCTAAAAGGCGCAAAGGAGAGGGAGAACGGCTCCAAGGAGCCAAGGAGTCTGGCAGCCCGAACGGCTAGAGGTAGGAGAAGGTGCGGACGCCATTGGATCAAGTTCAGATTAAGTCTTGACGGTCGTATGGTGAGTAAGGGGTGCATGACAGAAGAATAACCCGAACATTAGTGTTGCAAATCGTTATAAATGAAATAAATTTAATGCAATATAGATACACTTAAACTAAAGCTTATAAAATGGATTTGAAGGGTCAAATGAAGTCCAAAAGCCACCAAATTTGGACCATAGGTTCATATTAGCATTTAGAACGATGCTATGAAATTAGATTTTGTATTTATATCCAATAAGGCCCTTAGTAAATATATTTCTCATTAAAGTGTATATTAATATATTAAAATGAGTGAATTATATGCAAAGACTTCTTTTAATGGATTACATGAGTGAATTTCGAGATATCCATCCATTATTAATTTATAAGAGAAAAAACTCAACATAATATTCTATTTATATATATTATCATTTCTGAGGAGAGAGAAGGAAATTAGGTTAATTACACCCATAATTAATTACATTACATATTATTATTAATATATTTATCCAAAAAGCTCCCAATTAATATTATCTACTTATATTCTCACATAAAACTCCATTTTGCATTTTTATCCCTTAATTATTACCTTAAGTGGGTTATTTGTGCAAACACCCCTCCATTTATATAAATGAGGGAAAAGGGTAATTTAAATCTTGAATTGTGCTCAAATTGCACAAGGAGTCCAAAAAGAATATAAAATAAGGGAAAATTATGAAATTAGTCCAAAAGGGCTAGAAGGCAAGGAAAAGCTCAAAAGTGGGTAAATTGCAGGAAAGACCCTGAGATTTAGTATGTTACCGCACACCACCCCTTAAAGAGAATTTCGTCCCCAAAATCACAACAAGAGGAAAGAGATGGTGAGTGTGCAACTTCCCAACCTTAAACACTAGGTTATAACCCTTAATCTAGGGCACAACACAAAATCTACATATGTCAGGTGTTACTAAGGTTTCCACAAAACCTATAGCCTTTTATCCAACTCAAATTAACATTTTTGCCTTATTAGCATATCTCCATCATGAAGAGGTATCATATTTATTATACTATCACTTGTGCCACATTTTATTCAAAACAATTATATCTCAATATTATATCATGTGTATTTCCCTCATCAAGGGTTTTAAGCACAATTAGGGTTTTCTAAGCCATTTCAACATTAATTAATGTATTAGGTCAAAAGCCTTAATATCATGAATTCATTTTCCATTATCCACTTAAAACTATCATGTAGAATTATCACAAATTATTTTGTAGAAAAAGTTAATATTATCCAACAAGTTATTAAGCCTATAATAATTCCAAATAATATTCATATTGCACATTCACTACTACAGAAATAGCGTTCAGTGTCGCTTTTCTGGGCGTCGGTTATTTCGGACAACTGACGCCTATAATATTCGGCGTCAGTTATTTATACAAACCGATGTCTATATTCGAAGACCAGCCAGACACGGGTACCGCTTTGTATTCAGCGTCGGCTGAGTGTAACCAACCCAAGCCTAAAGGCGCCCACGAAATCCAATTTTTGAGCGAAAAAAATCTGGGTCACATACAACGTCGGTTGTTTAACAATTCACCGACGCCTATGTGAAATGAAATTTTGCGTGAAAAGTTCCACTTTCGGTGTCAGTTATCCTTGGATAACCGACGCTGATAATAGTTCCCGCCAATTAATTTGGGGTAAAGATTGTCTAATTGGACGTCGGTTATTACGATCAATCGACATTGAAGATAATAGGCGTCGATTGTCCTAGATAACCGATGTCGTTGACCAACTTAATAGAGGCCCGATCACCCGACTCTTCCCCCTTTCTTCCTGTTTCATCGATTCTCCTGTGCGCTCTCCCAAAATCGCCGCCTGGTGCCTGGTGCCTGCTGCTTCTCGCTCGCCGCCGACGATCCCTGCTGCTGCTCTACGTCACCGCCGCCGCCCGCCGCCTTCCTCCTTGTGCCGCCGCCGCCCGCTCCTTCCTCCCTGCTCACGCCCTACTGCGGCGTTGTCTTCTTGCTTGCCTCCGCTGCTCACAAGGTATTAGCCGTAGCACCTTCTTCCTTGTCTTCTTCCTTGCCGCCCGCTGCTCTGCTCTGCTTGCTGCTCTGACTTCAAAACCTAAGACTAGTTAGTGTTCTACTTCTTTCACTCAGAACTGAGAAGAATGGCCTACCATGGCCGTGCTGGGCATCACAGCCGTGGTAGGCCAACACAGCCACAACCGTGTTTGATTTGATTTAAACCCTAATTTGATTTAAACTTGTCCATTCTAGCATCCTAATTTGATTTGATTAAACACTAACATTGATGAAACCCTAACATCAATTGTGATGAAAGCCTAACATGTACATATCTATTATTGTGTTTGTTGGCCTAGAAACCCGTCCAAGATTGACTCATTAGGAGTAAATCTTGGATAGTCCCCGGTTTGAGACTGTTCTTGAACACCTAATCTCACTTAGGATGTAAGTGTATAATGTTTATTGGGTTTTCGAGAAAATTTCGGTAGCATTTCCCCGTTTGTTCTCTAAGTACATATGTACTTAGAGAACAGTGGGGAAATGCTGCCGAAATTTTCTTGAAAACCCAATACACATTATACACTTACTAGTGAGATTAGGTGTTCAAGGATGGGATAGGTGGTACACATTTATTATATATAAGAATGACATCACATGTGTTTTTTGGCCTAGAAAGTGAACAATCATTGTTCTTTATATTACTTGTACATTGGTATAAATTAGAATGAACAATCACTAAATTATATAATGTTTGTATGGAGTCCGGCTTCATTGTAGATATCTATTATTGTGTTTGTTGGCCTAGAAACCCGTCCAAGATTGACTCATTAGGAGTAAATCTTGGATAGTCCCCAGTTTGGGACTGTTCTTGAACACCTAATCTCACTTAGGATGTAAGTTTATAATGTGTATTGGGTTTTCGAGAAAATTTTGGTAGCATTTCCCCGTTTGTTCTCTAAGTACATATGTACTTAGAGAACAGTGGGGAAATGCTGCCGAAATTTTCTTGAAAACCCAATACACATTATACACTTACTAGTGAGATTAGGTGTTCAAGGATGGGATAGGTGGTACACATTTATTATATATAAGAATGACATCACATGTGTTTGTTGGCCTAGAAAGTGAACAATCATTGTTCTTTATATTACTTGTACATTGGTATAAATTAGAATGAACAATCACTAAATTATATACTGTTTGTATGGAGTCCGGCTTCATTGTAGATATCTATTATTGTGTTTGTTGGCCTAGAAACCCGTCCAAGATTGACTCATTAGGAGTAAATCTTGGATATTCCCCGGTTTGGGACTGTTCTTGAACACCTAATCTCACTTAGGATGTAAGTGTATAATGTGTATTGGGTTTTTGAGAAAATTTCGGTAGCATTTCCCCGTTTGTTCTCTAAGTACATATGTACTTAGAGAACAGTGGGGAAATGCTGCCGAAATTTTCTTGAAAACCCAATACACATTATACACTTACTAGTGAGATTAGGTGTTCAAGGATGGGATAGGTGGTACAGATTTATTATATATAAGAATGACATCACATGTGTTTGTTGGCCTAGAAAGTGAACAATCATTGTTCTTTATATTACTTGTACATTGGTATTAATTAGAATGAACAATCACTAAATTATATATTTTTTGTATGGAGTCCGGCTTCATTGTATATATCTATTATTGTGTTTGTTGGCCTAGAAACCCGTCCAAGATTGACTCATTAGGAGTAAATCTTGGATAGTCCCCAGTTTGGGACTGTTCTTGAACACCTAATCTCACTTAGGATGTAAGTGTATAATGTGTATTGGGTTTTCGAGAAAATTTCGGTAGCATTTCCCCATTTGTTCTCTAAGTACATATGTACTTAGAGAACAGCGGGGAAATGCTGCCGAAATTTTCTCGAAAACCCAATACACATTATACACTTACTAGTGAGATTAGGTGTTAAAGGATGGGATAGGTGGTACACATTTATTATATATAAGAATGACATCACATTATACACTTAGGATGTAAGTGTATACCCTAATCTTTTCCTAATATATACTTGTTTCCTAATATATACTTGTTTTCTCTGATCATAGAATGGATAGATCATGGATGTCCATTCGTAATCGTTGCACCCCAGAGTTTATATCTGGTCTTGATCAGTTTATTAGATTTTCCGAGGAACATAGGAAAAAACCTACAGATAGGTTCTACTGTCCATGTAGGCATTGCGGTAACAACTTGAAAGTCAACACTGGTGAGGAAATCAAAAGTCATGTCATGTGCAACGGGATTGTACAAGGCTATACAGAATGGCACTGGCATGGAGAGATTTCAAAATCAAAACTAGTAGATGTCGATAGCAGTGCTTGGGTGGAAGAAGAAATTGCCTCCGATGACATAAATGTGAACGAACCAGTTCCAGCAGACATCGTTGATGCGATGCTGGATAGTTGTAGGGTAGAGCACACTGATCCACCTCCTATCTTTAGAAACATTGTGCATGATGCTGAGATACCGTTATACACAGGCTATGCTAAGTTTACGAAGCTTAGCGGTGTGTTGAGATTGTATAAGTTGAAAGCTAACAATAGATGGAGCGACAAAAGCTTCACTTCATTGTTGACTTTGTTGAAAGAAATGTTTCCTGAAGGAAACGAGCTGCCAATCTCAACATACCAGGTAAAGAAAATGTTGTGCCCAATGGGAATGGAGGCCAAGAAGATACACGCATGCCCGAATGATTGTGTATTATTTTAAAAGGACTATGTAGATTTGAAAGATTGTCCAAAATGTGGTGCGTCAAAGTATAAATTGACGACTTCGGGGGAGTCCAAAACTGGTTCTCCTGCCAAAGTATTGTGGTATCTACCTATAATATCACGGTTTCAACGCTTGTTTGCAAATTTGAAAGATGTGAAGAATTTGAGGTGGCATGCAGATGTTAAGAAAAATAATGATGGGATCCTATGACATGCGTCTGATTCCCCACAGTGGAAGAAGATTGATCTATTGTACCCCAAATTTGGTGAAGAAGATAGGAATCTAAGACTTGGGCTTTGTACAAATGGGATGAATCCGTACGGGACATTGAGCAGCCAACATAGCACTTGGCCAGTCATGCTTGTTATATACAATCTTCCTCCCTGGATGTGTATGAAAAATAAATACGTTATGTTGTCGTTGTTGATATCGGGCCCTAAACAACCCGGAAATGATATCGATGTTTATCTTGAACCTTTGATTGATGACTTAAAGAAACATTGGGCTGAAGGTGTGATGACCTTTGATGCTTCAGCAAGAGAGACATTTCGTTTGCACTGTTAATGACTTTCCAGCATATCGGAATTTGTCTGGATATAGTGTCAAAGGAGCTAAAGCGTGTCCTATATGTGAAGAAAACACTGATTCAATAAGACTAAAACATGGCGGCAAGACTGTATATCTTGGTCATCGAAGGTTTCTTTCAAAATTCCATCTGTATCGTAGGAAGCGCAAAGCATTCAATGGATGGAATGATGAACGGAGTGCACCTAAACCTATACCAGGGGATGTTGTTTATGCAAGAGTAAAAAACATTGTCAATGAATTTGGTAAGAAATCACAATGTAGTATGGCCACACGGAGTGACAATTCTTCATTCAAGAAGAAGTCAATATTTTGTGATCTTCCTTATTGGAGTTCTTTGACAGTCAGGCATTGTATCGATGTAATGCACGTTGAGAAAAATGTCTGTGATAGCATCATTGGTACTCTGTTAAATATACCAGGTAAGACTAAAGATGGGATAAAATCTAGACTGGACCTATGTGAAATGGGAATAAGGTCAGAATTAACAGAATTACGTGAAATGGGTAATAAAAGAACATACTTACCTCCCTCTTGTTACACGTTGTCTAGAAAGGAGAAGAAAACTTTTTGTGAATGCTTGGTAAATGTTAAGGTGACACATGGTTACTCATCCAACATCCGTAGATTGGTATCAATGAAAGATCTGAAGTTGATAGGTCTTAAATCTCATGATTGTCACACTCTAATGCAACAAATATTGCCTGTGGCAATTGGATCTATATTGCCAAAGCATGTAAGGTTTGCAATTACCAGACTTTGTTTCTTTTTCAACAGTCTATGCAGCAAAGTTATTGACCCTGATACTCTCGATAATTTGCAAAGAGAAGTGGTTGTTACCCTATGTCAGCTTGAGATGTATTTCCCTCCTTCATTCTTTGATATCATGATACATCTTGTTGTCCACTTGACTAGGGAAGTGAAAATGTTGGGACCCGTTTTCTTGCATTGGATGTATCCCTTTGAACGATACATGAGCGTTTTTAAAGGTGATGTTCGAAACCGTTATCGTCCTGAAGGGAGTATTATTGAAGGTTATGTGGCGAGAGAGGTTATGGATTTTTGCAATGACTTTCTCAGTGGTAATGACACTCCTGATAATGACAAGAATATTGAGGAGGGCAAAGGAATTTTGGGATCACGGGTGAAAGTAATCAGCCGTGAGCAGTTGGAACAAGCTCACTTGTATATTTTACACAATATGGACGAAGTGAGTGTTTATATCGAGGAACATACCAATTTCATAAAGAGACAACATCCTCGAGCAAGTTCAATGTGGCTTGCTAGAGATCATAATAAGACTTTTACTAAGTGGTTTGAAGATAAAGTCTTACATCAACTATCTCAAACACCAAATGATATTACAGAAACTATCAAATGCCTCGCCTTTAAACCAAAACCGAATGTTATGTCTTATGAAGGGTTTGACATTAATGGATTCACATATTACACAAAGTGCCAAGATGATAAGAGTGTCATCCAAAATAGTGGGGTCACTCTTCAAGCGTCGACTATGTACTTTGCAAGTGCAAAGGATAAGAGTCCACGTGAAGCTAAAATGTCATATTACGGTGTCATTGAAGACATTTGGGAGTTTGACTACATAGATTTCAAAATTCCGCTCTTTAAATGTAATTGAGTTGATAACACAAAAGGAGTTATAGTGGATGAATTGGGTTTCACTTTGGTGAACTTTGAAAAGATTGGCGAGAAGGGTGAACCATTCATATTGGCATCACAGGCGAAACAAATATTCTATATCGATGATCCTGTAAATGATAAATGGTCGGTTGTTCTTCATGGTAAAAGACAGTTCATTGAAGATCCTATAGATGAAGAAGAGTACTATGATAAGTATGATGACTCTAGTCCATTCTCAGTTGGTTTGCCAACTCCACAAAATATTGAAGCTAATGATGACTTATATGTGCGCGGAGATCACAATGAAGGATTGTTAATTGATAAAAGATCACAATTTTAGAGACATGTATGTTTATACAAATGCTAAATGTTTGCCTTTTTCTAGTTAATACAAATGATAAATGTTTGCCTTTTTCTAGTTAATACAAATGCTAAATGTTTGCCTTTTTAATGACATTTTCAGATGGTTGACCATGATGAGCATGATGTCCATGATGAGCATGAAGTCCACGATGAGCATGTTGTCCATGACTAGCATGGCGAGGATACCAATGTAAGTTCTAAAAACATATCCTGTATTTCTATAAAATTCATTATCTTCTAGTTATGTCATATATCTTATATTTCTATATTGGGCTAATTCAGTGTGTTTATTTTTGTCAAATTTTAGGTTGATGATGCACATGTACCCACTGAAGAACTGGAGCAACTTGATGCGCAGCACCAAACACTTAACAAGAAAAGGGGCATCACTCTGTTGAAGAAGTTAATAGCACTTAGTGGCAGTGGATCCAAATTGGTTGTGGAGTTTGATAATGGAGGAAATGCAATTGGAGTGAACCGCAATAATTTTGTAAACTATCTTGGGTGTACCACTCGGAGCCATTGTGGTATTAAGTATGATAATTGGCATTAAGTTCCTTAGGGGAAAAAAGACTTGATATGGAAGGATTTATGCGTGAGTTATTATTATTTGCAATTCTATTTTATAGATTACAAATTTGATTATTTGTAATTCTATTTTGGATACTAGTTAATAACATTTCTATTTTACAGAATCTGTTTGCATTGGATGAGAAGTTGCATCGTAAAAGTGTGATGCAACGCGCTGGAAAGATGCTTAGGAATTATAGGACAAATCTGAACAAAGAATACATAAAAGAGGGTGATAAGAAAAAGAAGTCAGCCCTTGAACAATGGAACTTCTTGGACAAAGAAGATTGGGACAATTTTGTTGCTTCAAGAAAATCTGAAGAATTCAAGGTATTAGGTGTCACTCCCAATTTAATTAATATACATTGTATTCACCTATTCAAGATTAACATTTAGTGATACTAACCAAATCATTAATGTGCATACTAACTAGGCCCTCAGTGATGCACAAAAAGCAAGGCGTGCACTGAATGTGCATGACCACACTATGGGTCCAAAAGGCTATGCAAGCGTTCGCCAAAGACTACATGTGGAGTCTGCGGCTACTCAGGAGTCTGCTCCTACTCAGGAGTCTGCTCCTACTCAGGAGTCTGCCACACCCATGCCTCGCCATGATATCTGGATAGCTGGGAGGCAAAACAAGAAGGGTGAAATAAAGAAGCCCGTAACTGCTGAGGCGGCTGCGAAAATGGTAAAATACAACTCTTATAGCAATCATTTGAATATTGATTATTTGTGTTGTTAATTTACCAATTTCTGTTGATGGTGATTAGCGGGAGCTGCACGAGCAGAGGAAACAAGGCACGTTCATCCCTCAGGGCACAAGGGATGAATTGACAGTTGCTCTGGGTAACCCAGAGCATCCTGGACGTGTTAAGGGTGCAGGTGCTGGTGTGGGCATCAAAGCATTCTTTGGGCCATCCCGGTGCAAACCCAGAGTGGGACTTTCTCAAGAAGAGGTAACCTATTCTTTTTTTAGAATGTTACTGCAAAAGAAAATTCAATAATAAGAAGCTAATGTTTCTTTTATCCATGTATAGGAGAATAAGAGAGTCGAGGATATAGTTGCTAAGAAGGTCAACGATGTAGTTGCTGAGAAGGTCAAGGAAGAATTGCTGCGGTGGCAGGCATCTCAGGCTTCCAATCAGCCTATGGCGACCCACTCTTCTCCTGATGCACAGATTGTGAGTAATCCTGGAGACCCATCGCCTAACACGTCTGCTGTAAGTATTGTTTATGACATTGTAGCTAGTATTTTCAAGATGATATGTATATATGTATAACATTCTTTACGTAAATTTGTAGGCATTGAAGCCATGCCGCTTAAGAATACAAGACTATGTTGTTGCAGAGGCGCAGGCTTACCCGTCCCTTCCTGGGGAAAGGTTTCACGGGACTCCAATGCCACAGGGCTACGTTCGTGTGGGCCCATTATGTGTGTTACCCGATTAGAGGGAAGCTACATTGTCATATCCCCACCCGGATATTGATACACTTGCTGAGGCAGAAGGCGGGGTCATATTGTGGCCCAAAGCAGATGTCGTCTACACTACTGAAATTGTAAGATAAATTTACATTGATTTAGACTATTAATGTGTATATATGATGTCAACTGATCTAAAATTATATATACAGGTTAAAAAGAAGACACCAGGAGCACCTAGGCCTCCACCTCCACTTCCCGCATTACCAACTTGGGTTCCAACTGACCTAACATACCCGTTAGGTCCTGCTTGTAGGGGAATGGCATGTTGGCTACGGGCACATAATATACATTGCCCGATAATTGTTTCTTTAGATGCAGATTATGCAGGTCAATCATACGATAGCTCTTTATTTATACAAGATATTATTGAGTTGTTTATGTATGATTGGCTGAATACATCAATGATAGAGACATGGATAAGGTGAGATCTTGTTTATACATCCATATACCTTGTGTAAGATCCGGTGATCTGGTTTCTTATATATTAATGCATACGTAATACATGTTTTGCAGCTACTTAGTCGAAGATCATTGCAAACAATTTGCATTTGATCATGTGGGATTTTTGATTCCATCATTGATTAGTATGGTAGCTAAAGACCCTGATAATGTTCAACAATACTGTATAGATGCTTTTACAATTTTTGGTCAGCAAAAGAAGACGATAATAATAGCTCCATTCAATGTCAAGTAAGTTTACTTTATTTATAATTTGGACTTAAGAAAATTCCATTTTTATTGTGCATTTTGAGTTATTAATTGTTAACTTTTTACCTCTAGCGGTAAACATTGGGAGTTACTAGTTATTGTCCCCGGGACGTTCACTATTTATTATCTAGATCCCGCGGGAAGTACATTAAACACTAAAATTGGACACGTAATGAGAATGCCATTATTCTGGTGAGAAATATTTCATTTTTGTATTTGTTAACATCTGTTATTACATTACTATTTACTTATGTAATTTACTGTGTTATATTAACATGTAGGGGTTTAGATGCATTCAAAAAGGCTGGAGGAACGGTCCCAAGAAAAAAGAACCAGCCAATAAATTGGCAGAACGTACAAGTAAGTTCCCGACTCCAATGTATATATTATTGATGTGAATTGTGCTTAGTTGTATTATTTTGTATGTTTCAATTTATAGTGCGCTACACAAGACAATGGCTGGGCATGCACATACTATGTGATGCGATTTATGCAGATGATTATCAAACATGCCGCATTGGACATCGATACCATACATGAGGTATTATATATAGTCTCATTAGTTAGTATGAAATATATCAATCTTATTTTTATATTATTACTTATATATATACATCATTCTCTTTGCAGGTGTTTAAAACTGACCACACTATAGGTAAACGCTTAAAAAATATACATGCTCCATATACGATGGAAGCATTAAATGAAATAAGAGAAGAATGGGCAAAAGCCATACAAGCAGTGGCAACTGTAAGATATAATTGGGATGTTGATAGCGATAATGAATGATACTTTGTAAATGAATATTTCTGAATGTTAATACATGTATTTGAATGTTTCTATATGTGTGAATGTGAGAAATGAATTGATGTCTGAATGTATCTACTTGTGTGAAATTTTCCTTGGGACTTTTGCAGGTTTGTGGCCTGTTTGTAGGCTGATATCAATGGATGTCGTAAACCTGCAGTTCAGAAAACTGAACTGCAGGTTCTCATCCTGCTGACCAGCCACAGCAGGCCTGCAAACTGATATAAAAAAAATAGATATAGGCGTCGGTTATTTACAGAAAGCCGTCAGCAAAGACCTACATCGTCGGTTATTGGATAAAAACTGATGCCTAATATTACAAACAACCCGGCCGTGCAGGAAAGCACGGCAGTGGTGGAAAAGGCATCGCTTATTCATATAAAACCGACGCCTATAGTACTAAACACGGCCGTGCAGGGAAGCACGGCCGTGTCGTCTTGAAGTATGGCGTCGGTCTTTTAGTAGATAACCGACGCAGAATGTGTCCTAGATGACGCCGTTTTCTGTGGCGCGAACCCTTTTGGCATCGGTTATCTACTAAAAGACCGACGCCTATATGTTAAATAGGCATCAGTTTGTTTGACCTTTAGCGGCGCCCACATAGGTGTCGCTCAGAAACCGACGCCAAAGGAGGTTAAACAACTGATGCCAAAGGTTGTTTCTGTAGTAGTGATTGTCATATCATCTTTCATTCTCATATTAATGACATCATTAATCATTTTCATCCATTACACTTCATATTATAAATTATACATATTTAACATCACATTAGGCATTTTATGAATATTTATGTGAATCCAATTATTCATTATCATGTTCGAGTCATTATACTCATTTTTGTTACTAGGATTTAAATATTAATGAATTAATTCATATATCAAGTTATGATGTGGTGTTCATTAGGGAACAAGGAGATATACCTTATATATATTGATAACTTTGTGACTATAATACATTTATATGCATTAAGGTATATTACGTGATGATGACACCTAATGTCACTAATGTATCATGAAAGGTATTAAGGATATATATATGTATATGTTGTCAAAGCTATATGATTACATATTGGGGTTTAGGTCAACATGATCATTACATGTTAAAGCATCCTTAGGGTGCATTATCCATACACATTTTACCATTAGGGTAGCATAGACAACGTTATGTATATTTATAATTAGTAATAAGTAACTCATTATTATGTGAATCAATAATATGTGAAGGTTCAAGCATATGAATTATCTCTATATGACTTACTATATATTCATGTGTGTATAAACAAACAAGTTGAATTACTAGTATAATGTTTTTGGTAAATTCTTGTTCACATAATTTATTATGTACATATGTCCACATAGATAGGGTTTCTAACTCTAAAGGTATTTGATTTTGCTTTTAATTGGGATTCCATCCCCCTAAAAAGGGATTTCGTCCTCAAAATCAGATTTGTAAAACCAAATAGGGTACCAACACCATTACCCTCACACCACCCCTTAAAAGGGTTAACTAAGTCAAACTAAGCTAAGGGTAAAAGGGTACATAAAACTCAACACTAAAAGGATTTACTAACCAAGATTCAAGGTGTAACATAGGGTACACTAAACCCTAAACATAGGAGTATAAGGTATTTAAGGATGATTTTTGTGTAAGAGATCAAATCATCACTTATGGTTTTCCTAAGGTATTCAACAATTAGGCAACATGCCCAAAGATAGACTATTTCGAGATGTCTGTATCAGATCAGGCCAGGCCAGGTCATATGAGCTCAGGAGCCCGCGTTACCAAGCTAGTGGGGCGGAGGAAAATATTGCCAGCCCCCAAGCTCTGACCCTTTCTAGACACCATCACTTTCAACTTCTTGCTCTAGTAGCTTCTCAATAGACAATTCACCAAAAAGTTGACAAATTTTATTTCTAATATGAAATTATTATGATCCTAAATCAAACTTTCATTATAGGTCAATTCTAAGGTGAAAACCTTACTATAGGGAAACTATATATGATAAGGGTTCTATCTAGGAGACAATTTTGAATTAGTCAAGAATCTGACTACCTTGATGCTCTGATACCATGCTGTAAAGACCACGTCTCTACTAAAAATCATGATAAACAAATTCATCAAATGTGTGGTAGCGGAAGAAATAAAACTTGACTTTATTCAAAATGTATAAAGAGTACATTATAAAATTTCCATAAAGGGGAGTACAACTTTATACAAGCATAGGATCTAGATAGAGGAAGACTTAGACTAAGCCAATATTGTCTCCAAACAAAACAACTTAATATATAAAAAGCAACTATGATCATGGAAACTATATGTTCCTTTTCTTCTTGTTCTATCCTTAGCCTTAGGTTCACCAAGCTTCCATGCGCACTCTGATCCTAGCCTGGATGGTTGGGGTCATCCAGCAAGAGAAAGATAAAAGTATGTGTTATTCAAGAGAAATAGGACAATTAAATAATCTAAAGTATTGCAATATAAAAGATTCTCTACAATAAGAGATTTCAAAAGAAGTGAGGCAAGTATATGAATAAGAGGGAGAAAACTTCCATAATCAATCACCACAATAATAATCACATAGCATGAATATATTAAGACACAAAGTCATCTCAATGTAGGGTGAGGCACCTACCGGACCTCACCAGTGGCAGGGGGACTAAAACCCCAATGCCTAAAAAGTGGCAGGGGGACTAAAACCCTAGTGCCTAATATATAAAATGGCAAGGGGACTAAAACCCCAGTGCCCGGAAGGAGGACTAAAACCTCAGTGCCCTATGGGTGGTTTGTACTCATGTACACTACATTGTCATTTGGCCTAAAACACATCATGCTTAATTGTCACTTGGCAGTATTGAGAAGTATAAAAAGATTTGCAACATTGCAAAATGGGAATAAAACCCAAATAAATAATCTCAATAAATAGATGAGCTGAACATTGGCCATAGCAAGATTCAAGAGTACAATTGAATGAACCAGATAAGCAATAGAAACATCTCATAAGTAAGGGGCCAAATATAGGAAATCACAAGATCCATATAATTCAATTAGATGAGTCATAATTGCAACAAAAGCATCAAATAAGTAAAGAGCCAAATAAAGGAATATTGAAGGATAACAAGGCTAGCACATCTTTAGGGTAGGGTTGGATAAGAGCCCAACTGAAGGATAGATGTGATTTGCACATTATACATTCCACATAGATTTCACATTCATCATAGATGTCACATACATAAATAAGCTTCACATACATAAATAGGCTTCACATACCTGTTTTAATTAATTACCATCACATTCACCAATCTGATTGTATCACCATTCCATTTTCCCCTAGTTATAAACATTACACATGAATTAATATATATAAGGCATAAAGTATATGGAAAACCCTAATTTTGGAACTTATCTACAAAACCATGATTCAAGGTTCAAAACCTAGTCTAATATATTAGTCATATTCTCCTAAATAAGTAAACATATTTTATTTTAAAAATTGGAGTTAAAATGAATTAATTATGTATTTTAGAACATTTTATACACTTAAAAAGGCATTCAAAGCAAACTTCGAAAAAGGAATCCAAATCATGACTAAAAAACTTCAAAATCGAATTCTACATTAAAAATCCTTTCTATTGACTATTTATTCGAATTTTTCTGACATGGGAATGATTTATTATGAATGAAATCATCTCAGCCAATCAGAATTCAGGGAAAAGCCACATCAGCAAAATAAGGGGTGATTGGGCCACTGAGGCCGGGCCCATGCTGACACGGACCAATCATAATTGGTCGCATCAGCAGGTCCACTCTCGCTGACCTAGGTCAAAGGCAAAGGAGCAAAGATGGGAAAAGACTGAAATATCCCTACTTGCAAAATAAATTTGATTAAAAGGGAAAGGGCACTAGAGACTTTAGAACATTGCGATTGATCATTGCGTGAACACAACACAGAGAGGTGAAATACCAAAAATACCCCTGGTTAGCTAATAGACGCATCTGAGGGGCTTGGATATCTTGGTCTTTGTCCGACCCTGATTGCTCCTTCCTCGGCCATGGCGAGGGAGCAACCTGGAGCTCGGGCTCCATAGCTCCAGTTCGCGCCTGGGCACATGACCATCGACCGAGACTGGGAGTAGACTCTCCATACACCCACGGACCCAGAGAACATGCGCCCGAGTTCTCTCATGCTTAGAAGAGAAGGGATAGTGTTCCATATGGCCGGGAAACAGGGGAGGATCATCGGGGAAAACCACCATGAAAACGTGACAAATTAAGCAACTGAGATCGGGATTAGCTTCGCGGATCCAAGTCAAGCCGAAGGAAGGTCTCATTGAGGGTGGATGAACACAGGTGCGGATAAATGCATAGCTCCGCCGGAGTCCAAAAATTGGTCTATAGGACCGGGAATTCGGGGGCATCGCGAGGTAAGCTACAGAGCCAAAAAGAGAGAAGAGAAGCTAAGGAAGGCTACCTAGCTCGTAATTTGACTGTGGTGACCGGAGGAGGGATCATCATGCCAAAGTCACCGAAGATCCATCATGAGCAAGTCGGGGTCTTCAGCGGTCTTTGAGGAGAAATTGGATGAGGAGGACGAAGTCTCAAGGCCTAAGGGTGCTCAAAGACCCCTTAAATAGGTAGGAGGAGGACTGAGGTCGCCTCTGCGACTCGGGGGTTCGAGAGGATTGAAGAGGTCAATTTGGGTGTAATGCCTCCAGGGAGAAAGGGGTGATGAGCTAGGGTGCATTTGAACCTTCGTGAAAAGCTGAACTCAAAGTAAGAAGAATCACGCTAAAAGGCGCAGAGGAGAGGGAGAACGGCTCCGAGGAGCCAAGGAGTCTGGCAGCCCGAACGGCTGGAGGTAGGAGAAGGTGCGGACGCCATTGGATCAAGTTCAGATTAAGTCTTGACCATCGGATGGCGAGTAAGGGGCACGTGAAAGAAGAATAACCCGAACATTAGTGTTGCAAATCGATATAAATGAAATAAATTCAATGCAATATAGATACACTTAAACTAAAGCTTATAAAATGGATTTGAAGGATCAAATGAAGTCCAAAAGCCACCAAATTTGGACCATAGGTTCATATTAGCATTTAGAACGATGCTATGAAATCAGATTTCGTATTTATATCCAATGAGGCCCTTAATAAATATATTGCTCATTAAAGTGTATATTAATATATTAAAATGAGTGAATTATATGAAAAGACTTCTTTTAATGGATTACATGAGTGAATTTCGAGATATCCATATATTATTAATTTTTAAGAGCAAAAACTCAACATAATATTCTATATATATATATTATCATTTCTGAGGAGAGAGAAGAAAATTAGGTTAATTACACCCATAATTAATTACATTACATATTATTATTCATATATTTATCCAAAAAGCTCCAAATTAATATTATCTACTTATATTCTCACATAAAACTCCATTTTTCATTATTAGCCCTTAATTATTACCTTAAGTGGGTTATTTGTTCAAACACCCCTCCATTTATATAAATGAGGGAAAAAGGTAATTTAAATCTTGAATTGTGCTCAAATTGCACAAGGAGTCCAAAAAGAATATAAAAGAAGGGAAATTTATGAAATTAGTCCAAAAGGGCTAGAAGGCAAGGAAAAGCTCAAAAGTGGGTAAATTGCAGGAAAGACCCTGAGATTTAGTATGTTACAGTACCAATCATTCTCTATTTAATGATGATATAATTAGAAAATCTAAAGTCATCTTATTCTACACCTTAAATGAATCCACCTTTATAGCCATCATTTACATATAGTTCTTCATTCGTATATTATAGATTATCACTTGGGCTACCACAATGTTGTCATTTATCCTCCTGCATGAGATAAACAATCTCTAAGCCAGAGAGATCCAAATGGAAAGAAAGTCTTTCAATTGAGTAACAAACTTGAAATATCAACAATGATTTTTCACTGAAACTGGTTTTCCAGACACTACTTGCATAGTTGATTGTATATTGACCCACAAAGGTCATATCTTATGGATTAATTTTATGTAAAATATATGCTCCTAAACATAGTATGATGAAACATTAAGGGCCTATGTAAAGTAAACTATATAGGGAATAAAATTACAATAATGGTAGGTGCATCCATGTAGTCTTTGATCACAACATTAATTGAGTAAATCAATTTTATGTAGGTGGATGAGTTTTTGTAGTCAACACTTGCTTTATGGGTCACTCTAATAATAGTGATATTCGTAAGAAAGGTTTCAAACACAACTTTGTAGATTATAGATGATTGACATGTCTCATTAACGTGTAGATAAACTCCTCTTAGTGGATATGATTTAAGTTTATAATTAAGGCACTTCTAGCATGTTTCTAAGAGTGATTGAGAAAGGGATATGGATCATGATGGTCTTAAAGAAGATTTGATATGGTATTTTTCTAGGCTTTGTTTTCAATTACAATATTGCAAACATTTGTATCAAGGGCTTTAATTATTGAGGAATTTTTTATTTTTCTCAAAAGTTTTGTTATCACTATCTAAATGTTTAAACAATATCATTTTATATTGGTTAACATTATTTATCAGAACCAAGCATATTTTTCAAAATAAGAAAGCATTAGCATTCTCAAGAATATCGATCCTAGACTTGTAAGAAAATCCCATGTCATATTTAGTGGGATCAAATCTAAGATCATGTACTTCACTTGATAGATCATGAATCTGGTCATACAAGCCATTTACAATCTATGAACATTTCTTATGACTATATATATATTATTGAAAACTTTTGGTAATGCTTTCTACATATTGATTTTTCTACTATGATTAGACATGCCGTAAGTTCTTTTTTTGGTTAAATTCTTAATAACACATGACATTCAGTACTATATCAAATTTATGATGACGTTTCAAAAGTTACAAAACTATACTATTTCACCAATTGT
Organism: Alisma plantago-aquatica; assembly: GCA_963693085.1. Classification (NCBI taxonomy): domain Eukaryota; kingdom Viridiplantae; phylum Streptophyta; class Magnoliopsida; order Alismatales; family Alismataceae; genus Alisma; species Alisma plantago-aquatica. Next base: position 636,966,004 of record OY856409.1, on the reverse strand, counting down.
ATTAAGAAATATATAATGACATTATGATATCCTAACCATATATCATTACTTATAAATTGTATACCCCTTTTGGCATGTATTGCACTTTCAATAGACATTAAAAGTTGCCTACATTTGCACGTACATCAATACATGAAGCAATGCACAATAATATCTTTTTGGATATATCAATTAAATAATATATGATATACACATATTTTATACTATAATTCTATTATTGTTAAGTAACCATGTTAGGTTTGTTTGTTTTATAAACATATAGATATGAGCTAAATGCTACCATTAACTAGTTAACAATGTATTTGTATGTGATTCTTTCGTTAATAAATTTGACAAACCATGCATGCTTTTGTTACTTTATTAAATTTTAGGATGAATTTGTCTAAACAAAGAAATAGTATGTATTCAATGAATTTTACCCTTCTCTTTATATAATTTTAAGGATTTTACCTTAATTCAATGTTCCAAACTAGCCCTTGAATGAAAAATTCGACACTAATACCATCTTTATATACATATCCTTAGTGATTCAACTTTTGATTGTTCTTCATCAGAGGTTAAGCGTCGCACCACCATGTTTGAATTGGTTGAATACTCCTCACCACTTGAAATTATATCCATTGTGTATTTCCATGTGCATTTGTATACACTTTTATATTTATCATTCTCCTTGTTTCCTCTCTTACATAACTTCATCTCTTCCTTCTTTGATATAGGACTCGTTATTGACTTTCCCTTTCCTTCTACACTCATAAAAATTTATTGTAGAAGGTAAATATGCTTTTTTGAAGATTATCTAAGGAACTTCACACCTTTTCGTACTTGGCTTCTTCATATGATACTTCCTCTATGGATAAATTTGAATGTTCAAAGTGTATATTTGCTGGTTCTTAATCTTTGCATGATTTGTGATATCCTTGGGATTTACATTGTAGGTTTCTAGATTATAAACTAGCTACATATATGCAGCTTGGTTAGCTCCTTTGACCCCCTCATTTTTTGTATCTTCTTTTCATGTGAATATGTAAGTAATCTACATATCTATGTATCTTCTCTTTCTATGAAATATGCATACCAATAGAAGTTAGTCCATTAGTATGGCCAGAGAACCTTTGATTCATGTAAGTAACCTTTTATTTTTATACACTCAGAAAAGTTTTAATTTGTTTCACTAAGAATATATTGGATACTTTACTTGTCTCATATTCACATGGACTATGAGTTGTGCTTCAAAGATAGAATCAATAGACGATATTCTATTCAAATCATAAACAAAAAGTGTATTGTATATAATACATAATCTATCTTCATTTTATGTATTGACCTTTATAGTTTCCACATTCCAATCTTCAAGTTTGACTATTTGTGTATTGTATTCCCTTTCACAAATCTTCTAAAAATCATGTACCACATCATTGTCTTCCTCTGTATATAGTCGATTATATCAAAAAATTGTATCTTAGATTGATGGGTTCCTTCAAAGTGTGGTGTCTCAAACAATTTGTTCCCCTTCATCTAGATCAATGAAGTTTATATAGAAGGCATGTTTTAAAGCTCATGTAAAATGGAGAAAGTCTATGGGGGGGTGAATACACCCTTCCATAGATTCTAAAATTCTTTCAAATAAATAGAGTGTTAAATGAAAAAAATATTACAAGCATAATCAACTTACATATGCAGAGGAAGTAGGAGATCTGGGGAATACACAATCTATAAGTACTTCAAGTATGGAAACCTTAAGTTCATGCTTAGTTGGATATGTAACAAATAGTCTTTGGTAATCAATTTTGTCCTAGGTAAAAAATAAGAAATACAACACAATGAAACCTACTTTTATTTGAAGTGAAATTCTTCATGTTGCTGGCAGTGAGAAACCATAGGAACTACTTCCTTTTTCATGGACTTAAGAGAACACCACTTCCTCCTTTGCTTGTAGTAGATAGGAAGACAACAACTACATTTGTAAGATCATAAGAGAAATTATCCCTCAATGTAACAAAAGATACCAATTCCTTACAATGAAGAACATCCCATTTCACACTTACAAAATGTGAATGGAGATGGGAAGAGTTTTTCCAGAAGTAAAACACAATAAGGAGAAGGCTTTATTACTGATTTTTCCTAGGTAGATAGGAAAAATGAAGTCTGAAGAAGGTAAAACCCGAGCACTGTAAAATATCTCAATAAAAAGCATTATCAAGGCTATACAAAAATGTTCATGTAGACTGAAAATAATTGAGGGGTTCCAATTTATAGGAACATATTGGGGTTAGCGTCAATTATCATGGTCGAGCACGTCATAAAACCTAGTCATCACATGTACTTGAATTAGTGTTCTATTGCCTAATTGAGCATTTAACAAGAATTCTCTTGGTTGAAGTATGTGGTTGATCAATTTTTGCATTGACAGATATGCACTTTCATTAAAGTTGTGAATATCAAGAAGCACTAGACCCATCATATATTTTCAAAATTGAATTGATGTTATACCATTCTATTAGTTGATCTCTATCTCAATTGGGATGTTTCTCAGTTGAGCTCATAGATCAATTGATAAGGATGAAATGTTATTAATTTTTTGGATCATTCATAGTTTGTTTAAAAGTTTATCTAACAAACATTTTTATGCACCAATAGTTCATTAAGAATCAATAATTTGTTCTCTAATATAATTTCATAATGTATCTCTAACTATTTTTATAACAAAATTTCCCCTCAAATGGATTTCTAGGCTAATTACTATGGATACTCCATGTATTTCCTCAAGAAAAACTTGTCATTTACAACTGTAAAATAAATGAAAAAAATATTATTAGATGACATATTAAATACAAATTGATATATTTGCAATGCAATTCTGTATTGGGTTTGATTCTAAATCATGCATAGAACACTTATTATAGAAATAGATTAATAAATAGTTCACTCATCAAAAGAGGTTCTATGTAGTGTTCTTGGACCAACAAACTTAACGATTACTCAATGAAGTAGATACCAAAATTATTCTATTGAGATATTTAAAATCTCAATAATATGGATAGCTAATTAACTAAAAGACTCATCTTAATAATAATTGAACAAAAAGTAATGAAGAAGGGTAATGAAGAAAAGAGGGCCTCTGGGTGAGAGGAACACCACAACTACTAGAGCCCCTTCCTGTAAGCCCGCATAGGTGTTGGGTGCATCATTAGCCCACCCCTCGTTAAAATAGGAGGCCCTTGAGTATAAAGAATAACATATAAGTTATTTGGAAAATTATATATGTAGTCAATTTTTAAACATAATTTGTAGTTTGTTTTGGCCTTTTGTCAAAAGACAATTTAGAATAGGACAACCCTTCGATGATTGTGACATTTTATTGGAATATTATTGACGTTGTGATGTAATTGTTGAAGTGTTATTTGTACTATGAGAGAGAAATAAAGAGTTGAGGAGGGAAGAAAAGAGAGAGGTAGTGAAAGAGAGAGAGAAATAAATTAGGAGAAAATAGTGAGAGGAGAAAGGAATGAAAAAATAGGAGAAGAGAAGGTAAGTAGTAGGATAGAGAAAGAAAAGAAATGAGGATGAGAGAAGTGTCAAGAGAAAAAAAAGAGGAAATAAGAGGGGAAGTGGTGTGAAAAGAGACAAAAAGAGAGGGGAGAGAAGTAATGGGATGTCAGAGAAATTGAAAAATCAAATGGAGGAGAGAAGTAGTAGGAACAAATAAAAAAATGAAGGGTAAGAGTAGGTATGAATAGGGCTGTAAATGAGTAGGGTATTACCCATTTACCCCCTACCCATACTCTGTAGGGTAGTAAAGGGTAAGCATATTTTTTACCCACCACCCATTTACCTCCTACCCACTTTACCCACATCTAAAGAGGGTAGGGTAAGGGAGAAGCTTTACCATGCCCTCTTTACCCATTTACCCATTAGTATAAGGCTAAATTTATAATTTCATATTCTAATACATGTACTAATGCCACCCAAAACTCCCAATAAGAAAGACCATTATTTTCTCAATTTGTTCTGTGATAATTACCAAAACTTTAATATGCAATGGGTAGCATGAAACTATTGGTATGTATGCCCAAAGAGTCAATTATGTGATGATTGTAATGAGGCATGATTTAATTGATTTGATAATAATAATAATAAAATGGAAATTTCATTTATTATGTTTTATTTCGTTATGAGATAATGATGTAACATAATAAATGTCTAAAGAATGATGTTACTCGATGAAATATGTCTTCAGGTTGAGAACCTGAATAATGAGATCATATGTATAATAAGAGTACATACATTCTTGTTATGTCCATAGTCAGATGTTACTATGGAAGAAAAATAGACAACAATAATACACAAGACTAGAGTGTGTGTTGGTTGTTGACATATTCTCATTAGTCATGATATATGATATCAAACCAAGCATATTTGTACTTGTTAGAGAATGGTGTACCGGACATACCTACCTTGAGAGTGATACATGGAAAGCATTAAATGGTAGTTTGAATCAACTCTCATAGTGATGGTAGTGATTGTGGTTCTTAGACCTAAAATCACTACACTCATGACATATCATTTGATGTACTTTGATATCATTTAATGTGACCTTGAATAAGGATTACCATAAAGGTGATGCTCTGGTACACTGTGACACATAGGGATTGATTGTGATTGATGTAGATGAGATTTTCCCCTCCGATCAGAGATGATATCATGGCTACTTGATAAGAAAAACTGAGAAATACATGGCCATGATTATGTGAGTCAATATGGGATATTGAGCTCATGTGTATCTAAACAATCAACTCTAGGTCAAGATACATGGATTGAACATTGAGAGGATGATGATTCCTTGCCTTGAGTTCAATCTGGATTACAGAGACAAAGGAACTAGACAATCACAATACCATGTATCACCAATTGTAAGTTGAAGTTGTTCTACAACTTTCCAATTACTTGGGTAACAAAGATGTATTGCTAGATACCGCTCAATGCTTGTGATGTCATAAATTGGTTATAGACATTCACTGCCAACATAACCTGGGACCTATGGTGTTACGTGCATAGGATGCATCTGGAAAAGGAGTTTACTCATGAATATGGTTTAACTTGATTACTAAAGTATTTAGGTATTCAGTTTAAACAACATTGGTTATACATTGGCTGAACTGGAATTTGAATCGACCATTTCAGAATATGAATCACCCAGTTTAGAAGTAAACCAACCGTTTCAAAATGTGAATCAAATATTTTAGATGTGAAACAATCAGTTGAGCAATCTGTATGATTGGATCAACAATTGATGTTGATGCCGTGAATCATCTCATTAAAGACAATATCTTTACAAATAGGAAATAATATGAATTGACCAATTCAAGTGTTGAATCGACTGTTTCACATGTGAATCGACTGGTTTAGTAGTCAAGAGACAGGTTTGTGGTTCGCATTTTCCTAAAAATTTATGAAATTTTGTCTCTTTAACTCCAAGTTGATCTAAAAACCCTAACCCTGACCCTTCAATACATAGAGGCAAAGTCAAGTATTTCAAAAGACACAACAATAAAATCTAACAATTATTATCCTCTCACAATTATGGTAACATGAGAGCGCAAGCAAGTCTTACCGTAAAAGGGAGAGACAACAAGAGAGAGAAAGTCAATGTTAGTATGTTGACAATAGAACAGACAACTAATTTCTGTTAGTTTCAAAACAACGATAGAAGTTCCAGATAGTTTGTGTGGACTAGGTAGAGGCGTGGAGGATGTTCCCACCCTCTAGAGGATGTCGTCAATCACCGTCTGTGGTTCTACACTAGGAGACTGTCGCCGATAACTGTCTAAGTGATGCTTGTGAAAGAAGCACACCTCTACAAGGATATTCGTTGGGCTTGCTCCAAGACCATGTATATACCATGTAACCTTCCTTTCGAATCCATAGTTGTTGACACATACTACTAGTTAAGGAGAATATGACAAGAAATATTTTGTTTCTGCCGTCATTTCTGTTATCATATTTTCCTACATAAACGACCTTTTATAGTCATATATTTGAGAGAAAATAGATTTATCAATAAAAATGATATATTAAAAATGTGTCGTCTTGTGTTCAAAAAAATATCAAGTGAAATATTATGATTTTTGTTGTATATTACAGAAAACATAGTTATTACTATCAAAAACTAGTTTTAAGAGTGTATTGTGTTTGATGTATGGAATATCATATGAATTTTTTGTTAAAAATATTTTATACTACTTTATTTTCTTTTATCCATTTTACCCTTACACTATCCATTTACCTTGTGGGAAAAGGGTGCAGGTAAGGGTAGGGTAACAGTTTTGAGGAAAAGGGTAATTACAGTACATGCTACCATCATCTTTGATGTAGGTAAGGGTAAGGATAAGTGTTTACCTTACCCTACCCTACCCTACCTATTTACAACCCAGGTAAGAATTAAGAAGAGGAGGAGGGAGAAGGGAAGTTGTAAAGGAGAGAGAAAGAGGAAAATAAGAGCAAGGAGTGAGGGAAATAATCTGAACAATGAGAGAGAGTAAAATAATAGAGAGAGAGAGAGAGAGGAGGAAAGTGATTTAAAGAGATAGTATACAAAAGAAGGGGAGGGAAGTAGTTTGTAGAGAGAAAAGAGAGAGAGAAACAGGAAGAAGGAAAAGGGAAGTAGTGCCATGAGAGGGAAAAAGAAAAATAGGAGGCGTGAGAGAAGAAATCAGAAACAACACGTTTATATGTGATAGATAGCACGTTGTATCACACATGAAAATAAATGAAGGTGGGAAGTAGTTAGAAGAGTGAGATTCAGAAATTTAAGAGGGAGGAGGAAATTAATGAAAATAACATATTAATCTATGATAAAAAAACACATTATAACATACATACCACGATTGGATGAGGAAAGTAGTGGGAAGAGAGTAAGAGAAAAAGTTAGAGGAAGGAGAGAAATAATGAAAAATAACATATTAGTTACAAAAACACATTATTACTTATCTGAATACAAATGGAGGAATGTAGTGGGAAGATAGAGTAAGATAAAATTAAGAGGGAGGACAGAAGTATCTGAAAGTAAAACATTAATATGTAACAAAAAATATCATAACATATATGAATATAAGTAGAATAGGAAAGAGTGGGAAGAGAGAAAAAGATAAAATAAGAGTGATGAGAGAAGTAGTGGAAAATTACACATTAACATGTGTCAGAAATACATTATGTACAAAAGTGAATAAAAATAAAGGAGAGATGTAATGGGAAGAGAGACAAAAAAGTAGGAGGGAGAAGGGTTGTGGAAAATAATGCATTAATACTTCATAAAAATATATTGCAACAAATCAAAAATACATAGAGGAGGGATATTGTGTGAATAGAGAGAAAAAGAAAAATAAGAGAGGGAAATATTGGCCAATAATGTTTATTCATTTATAATCAATGTGTTTTTTTTGCCTGGTGTTACTATCTCTTGTCCAGTGTCTTATTTTTCTCATTTGACTAATCACTTTCCTCCTCTTATATTTTCTCTCTCAAAAAAATGAGGGAGAGTCACTTTATCCTCTTCCTTTTCCCACTTTCTTCTCAATTTTATTTCTTTCTCCAACTCTGTCCCCTTCTCCTGTCCTGGTTCTTCCTTTTGCTCTTGTCATCCCTCTTTCTTCATGAATGCCAGCACCACCCCACCCAATACCATCTTTGTTAGCCCCGTCCCGTCACTTCCACTGGATTCCCGAAATACTGAAATAGGTTCACTTGGTGTGCTATATAGAATTTCCCATGTTTCTTTTACCTATTCAACATTTTAGGTCAGAGAAAGATTTACTTGCTCTAATCAGATCTATATATTTGGAAACATGTTTCCAACACATATCAGCACTTACGAAAGGGTTGGAACATCAACGATGGAACAACTCCACAACGAATGAGTACCGTTTTAGCTTATTCCGCCACTTCATATTCCATCCATCAAGATTATTTAGGTTGTCGCGTAGTGGAGCAGCCACTAATTCCTCGACACAAAGGGAAAGGCTTATAATGTTTATCTTTCCCACTTCCACGAGGGATTGTTCCCTGGCCCTACTAGCTCAGCACAGAGAGGGAATCATAGTACAGAAAACCGCGTCGTATTCAGCTGTGACATGAGCAGCGTACGCTGCCGAATTTCTAAATTCCCAAACACAGTGAAAATAGAGTCCTTATTCATTCAAGACTAGCCTTGCCATGTGAGTGAACAACACCTTATTAGTTATATTATTTCCAGCTGCTGATCCGGTGACGTTGACCAAGCTATTAGTAATTGCTCCCTAGTGTCTTGCTATCTGGTGCCTAGAATGAACCGTTACTGACTCAGTGTAAATTTTATGAGTAATGCTACATGGAACAAGAATCTAGATCAGAATTGGGACACTTTACTTTCCTCCTCCATTTTATTGTTATGCATGCAAAATGCCAAAAAGTGTCCCAATTTTGGTCTACTTTCTGGTATGCATAGCAACCCCAAATTTTATCCAGTGCTGATTTGTAGCTGCAACGGCTGTTGAAATGAGATATGAAAATTATCATCTCTCATTCATGTGCAGGGTCTAAATAATCGTCTCCGTACGTACATACTGATCATATTTGTAATGTGGGCCAACGGTAAATTAATGGCTATATATAATGATGATTTGATAGGAAACTGGGAGAAGGCATGCATTTGGAATAATAGCAGATTTTCCCAATTGCCTAACCCGTTCAGTTTTGAGGGCCAGTGACGGTCGGCTGGCCGCCCCGTCGTCCTCTCCCTCACCCTCCCACTGTCAGATGGACTGTCTTTACATTTTGTTTCTCCTCCCTGGTGTCAGATACCTCGTGGACAAGTTTTTGACGTTGAGATATGTTCATGTGCTGATGATCTGAATGGGAAGACATGACCTGCCGAGGTCCACCATAAAACACATACCTCGTCAGTCGTCATCCCTTAAAGACACACTGTTGTTCAGTTACTCTACTATTCCCCCCCCCCCCCCCCCAGGACCTTTTTAGTTGACTTATATTATTGGGGATGACAATTACAGAGTTTTTTTCCTAGAATAATCCTTTCCATATCACGCAAATCCAGGAAAAGAGTAACATATGAGGAAAAAAAACCAAATAGTTAAACCATTACCTACATTGGAATGTGAAAATCTTCTTCGTTATTTTATTTTTCATTATCTGCCCGTTTCTTTCACTCTATTATTTTTAAAATTCCACATCTCTACTGGAATTAATGTATTGCCTATGTTCCAGCATGACCTTGAGTTGGTCCACACTCACTTAAGTGGAATCCGATGAGAAGAATTGTAGCAGGTTCTGAACCAAGTATCTCCCAGGTGTCACAATCTGTCTCAGAGTTATTGTCTCATAAAATTCACCGCTTTAAAGAAATTGACCAAAAAAATATGGTTTATGGAAAAAGAAATCACATGTTTGATCCAAATGGTTGTGGATTTAGACAAATTCATCCTCACTTTGACGAAAGTGCACTCAAAGTGGACCCAAAAGTTAAGAACTTATATTATAATTTCTCTTACAACACGAGCATTCCAACTCGTGTTTTGTTCTACGGGAAACACCTTTTTGAAAACCAACAACAATTGGATCAAATGGGTGAGTGCTTGATCGTAACCGCAATTGCTTTGCCAAATATAATCAGAAATATTCTGCCACTTCAGATCAAATATGATTAACAATAACAACGCTGATCATGTCTTCTTTGATTCTGGTTGAATTAGTCGAGTTGAGTTGGGGCTGATTGAATCCGATCATTCTCATGCCAAAATACAAACCATATTGTAATACCGCCACAATTATAAGATGTGAAGTTGAAATAAAATGCAAAAGAAGACAAGTGAACAATAGTGAAGAATAGTGTGAGAAAGTTTTAAACTATTTTGTATCGTTATACAGTACTGGTATATGTAAAAGTAGGTCTAAATTTGTGTCTATTTTAGGTTTGAGAAAACTCAAAAATACATGTATCTACATTTCTGAGCCCATTTAGTGTTGTCTTTCATAACTTCTGTCTGCAACAATTTACAACAAATGCGTGATTGTATTTCAGTAAACACTGGGATCCTTTTCAAGTTTGGACCAAATGGTTGATTGTTGTTTCAAAACCTACAACACTTTACATTGGATTTAGGTTGAAACTGGTGTAAAAGTTGGATCGGATTTGATTTGATATATATCCGACTCTTTCTTAAGCCAAAAATTTGAAAACCAATATAAGAATAGTGTAAAAAAGGAAGAAAAATGAATGAAGGAGAGCGTCTGACGAAGTGAGACAATATAAATAAATTAACAAACCATTCCTAAATAACGAAGAAACTATTTGGAGGAGCTCTTTAAGATTTTCAGAATGTCAATATGTAGGAGATTTTGGAAGGAGGGATTAATTATTGGGAAAACGTTGTTATATTTATTTTGAGTTGCCCAATGGTTTAGAAGGAGTAAATATTTCTAGTAAAGAACACTTTTTTTTTGGCACACCCTAAGGTGGAAACAGTCATAATTATCATACTCCAATATAGTAAAAGGGATCTCAAAGGCTGCGAGTCCTATATCATAAGTTCTTCTCGGTTTGTCAATATGCCAATGAGATAATTAGAGAGAGCATCGTAGTTCTTTAAGAGTAAATAATGAACACTATTATTCAAGAATAATGTGGTGTAGTCATTTACACTACTTGTGAATGGTTAGGATAATATCTATTTCTTTTCTTCTCTTGTGGGATGTGCATGATACATGACAAGTCATGACAACGATGAGAAAACTGTGCATTATCATATGCTCAACTTGAATCAAATTTATTAGCTGTTTCTGATATTTTATGAAAATAACCAAAGATTTTGCATATTCGTTACCATTTTCTTGGTTTTAACTTTGTTAATAAAAAATTATAAACTTGTAAAATTTAAAACACTTCATTACTAAACATGGTGCATTTTTATAAAGGCTAAGTTAAGGATGATTGTGATTCCGTAGCCTTTCATATATTTACTTTTAGTTGCTTCTTTGACCGGATTGACAAGAGTTTGGTAGCTATGTGGAACAACGGATGAAATACTTTACTAATTTTCAACGAATCAGAGGTCAATATTTAACTTTCAATTACAATTGTGATACATTTATCAATTTTGCTTCGTAGTGTAATAAATTGTGATTAAATATTTACACTACATTTCTTCATATTTATTAAGGAAGAATGCGGATGAGATATTTTGTAGGAGATTATATATGGCGCACTTCACAACTAATAATGTCACAAAGAGATCTATGAGACAAAAGTTGAAAGTTCTAGGTAGTGTTAGTGGAACAGAATTATTTTTCAAACCAAAACTCTATCAAACGAATCTCGATATGATATGAAAAACAGAAAATCAACCATTAACACTACAATTTGACCCAAGAATAAGGCAGTTCAAACAAGAATAGTGGAGTGCCCTCCATCGTTGCCGTATACTCAGATTTACAACATACCTTTATTTAATTTTCAAGGTAAATATGAAGTAAAAAGTATATAACACCTCTTCTCTATTGAGCCAAGAGAGAAACATGGTCATTATCTTCTTTTCGAACTTGTCAAAGAGTACCCATGAAAGGCCAACTTCTTTTTTATAACCTTTGACTTACCTTCTCAAGATAAGTAGCTCCAAATTACAATAATAGTTGGTGAATAATATGGAAGAAAAATAAAGTACAATTAAGATCTAACAATAAAACATCTATTATCGAGCTTATGAGTCAATTTTCATAACGATTAGTATACGATTTTTGCACGTAGACTAATGTACTGGAGAGTACCTCGAATATCGACAACTTGAGAATGAGTGGGTTTTAGCCGTTGTAGAACCTATGCTCAAACTATAATAATCATCTAACGCTCAGGTGTGTTTGTGATCATCCGGAGATATCCAACCTATCCAATATATAAAGAAGAATTTGCTTGAGGAGATAGTTGTCAGAAAGTTTAAAGAATATCCAAGCGCTCAACTAGTCATTATAGGATAGATAGTGGGGTCAAAATGAGTGGCTTGATTATACACAAATTTAATGACTTTTGCATTTTCCTTTAAACAAGTGACTTACAACAGGTAAACATTAAATTTCACACAATTGATGTTCAATATAGATCAAACTACACTACCATATTTTTCTAAGAAACCTTTGAACCATGATATACTCAACAAAACATTACAATAAAAAATGGGAAATAAATGCATCAAAATAAAATTAACATTAGTATTCAATTTGGAAAACGATATCCCACCCCTTTTGAAGATGAAAAATGTGAAGAAAATTCACTTGCAAAGAAAAAAATGCTTGCCTTTGGTTTATATATCTCCAATAAAATGAAATTGTGTATAACATAATTGGGAGGTGTAGAATATGACATTCATATCTTAAGAAAGCGTGATTGTACTATAATCCATAAGAGAAATGGTAATTACTATACATGTGTAGAAATTTACGTTGAAGATAAAATTGTGAGTAAAAAGAATATTATATTGAAAAATGCGAGTGAAATGGGATTCATGGGAAATATTTTATTCTAAATTTTGCATGTTAAACAAATTTCTCTATGGATTTACATATATCTAAAGAAAAAAAACTAAAATCTTTTAATTAAATGATTTAATATGAAAAGTGGTATTCCAAGAAATAAACTCATGTTAGTACTTGCGTAAACTCAAATTTTAATATAAATTGAGTCCAATGTCATACAGGTGCCAATAGTCTACGGGAAGAGTCACCATATGTGGAATTCAGATACCAAAATAGAGGGATGATTATCCATACCCCATCAAAATTAAATGACGTACATGTATTCACATGTGATCTGTAACCAAGTGAGACTGTTGGCTCTATTTTTTTTCACAAAAGATGTTGATTACATTAGTATAAAAAAAACTCAAATCGTAACCACATAACTAGAATGTAGTGTTGAGAGAAGATAGAAAAATAAGGTATGAATGGTACAAAAATATCTATCACGACCCTAGGTGTGTGCTTTAAAAGTGGCGGCAGTGATCCCAAAGGTGAATTCAACTTTTAAATTTATAACCTGAAACCTTCAAGGATCCTCACAGCTTTAATAGGGGGTCGAAATAGATATACGGGGTTGAACACAGGGACATGAATACATTTAGGACATTTAAGATCTCGTTCTTAAGTCAGTTAAGACAACCCGATAGTTGATAAAAAGTATGGAACTAGAACTAGTCTAGAAGATTATCACAAAATAAAGCAAAGTAAAAGAAAATAAAACAAACATTGTCTATTCGATTCTACTAATCAAATAGAAGGAGTTCTTGGCTATGTAACTACAAGTTGGGAAGTCTATGCATCCGTTCTCGGGCACAGACAACCCTCGAATACCTCAGCAAGCAACCTACATCCAAACATAGTACGTAATGTGGTATATGTTCCTGTAAGGTCATCCCACTCGCTTTCTCACAGTGTGACTAAAACCCATCAGTGATACAAAACCTCTCTCGAGGATGACAAATCAACACCTTCAAATATTCCAGATACCCTCTCGAGTCTTGAATATTCTGAGATGTTAGGAACAGATGTGATCTGAGCAGAACCTGATAGTGGGCCTGGCTGTGCCCAGATCCCTGGCTCTATACAATCACCTTAAATCATTCTCTTTTCATATTAGGATCCTAACTACCTTCTCTTATCTATTTCTACAATGTATCTCTCGATATAGGCAAAAATAGAAGTTCAAGCAAGAAAGAGATCAACCAAACTAGCAATCATAATAAAAAAGAGAAGATAAACAAACTAGATCTGTAATAAAACTACTTGCTTAAGGTAAAAGTACATAAACATACACAGAATGTGCTACGTAGTCAAGAAAGAGCTCAACTAATAATGGACAAGCATAGTTGACATCAAACATAGATGGAAGAACATCATTTGTACAAAAACTAAAGAGAACAACAGAAGAAAGGAGAAGAAGAAGAGATTTATCCTATAGAGGAGAGGTGGCTCTCGCTCCTTAGCCTTCATATGGGCTGGATCTCATCTTTGAGTCATCCTCCTTGGTCTTCTGAAACCCTTGACCTCTGTTCTCTTTGATTCTGCCCCAAACAACATCTTGGTGGCTGTATGGAGGTAGAAAATGGTTGTGAATGGTAGAAAATGGGTGAACGGTAGTGGAACATGATAGTAGATGGAAGTAAACCAAAGGGATGGACGTAGAATGAGCACTTCAACCTTTTCAGACCTTGAAACTCTGCCACGGGGCTCCGAGAACTAAAAATATGTAGAACCCCTCTCTAAGTAGAGAGGGGTGGGTATTTATAGGTGAAGGGGAGTATATGTGATAAGTGATTGTGACACCTATCCTCAGCGCGACTGTGCCGAGCGTAGAGGTCATGATAGGTGTTGCGGTCGAGGTAGGTGTCACAGGCAAGATAGGTGCAGATGACCCTTGTCCTTAGTGCGGTCATGCCAAGCGTAGCGGTCACAACAAGTGCATCGGTCAAGGCAGATGTCTCAGGCAAAATAGGTGTAGCAGTTGAGACAGGTGTCGCAGTAGAGGCATGTGTCACGGGTGAGACAGGTGTAGTTGGACCTTGTCCTCGGTGCGACCATACCGAGCATAGCGGTCAGGACAGGTGTCGCGGTCATGACGGGTTTTGCGGGTGAGACATATGTAGTTGACCCTTGTTCTCACCGCGGCCGTGCTGGGCTCGACACGGTCGTACTGAACATAGAGGTCATGATAGGTGTAGTGGTTGCTACTGATGGAAGTCTAGCTACTGCAGAAACCATTTGTTGGGGAGAAATCTTAGAGATTAGATGTCTTTTCATATTCGGTGCATGCATGTCTCAAATTGGCTAGTTGAGCAAATTTAACTTCAAAAGATATATAAATTATGTAAAGATAAGTAATATTTTGGACATATTAAGGCTAAAATGACATAAAACTATAAATAAATTCTTAGAATAAATGACTAAATTTGGGTGTTATCAACCACCCCAAGCTTAAATCCTTACTTGTTCTCAATCAAGATTGCGCTCAAAGAACAAAAAGATAACATCCAAATTATGCTTGGCGATAATTGTTAATATTAAGAAAAATAGTTTAAAATATTAATTCCCCTTACTTATTTTGTTTTTGAACTAACCCCTACCAATCGAGCGCAACCTGCTAAAGTAAGATCAAAGATCATCCAGGAAAGATTAAGCAAATTCATTGCAATTTGTCAATACTAGAGAGGGATTGAATCATAATTATACAACATTTAAGCATCGTCACATAAGCAATCCCTCGGGTGATGAGTTATGAGCTATTATCATGTATTCATGTTGACCAATCAGGAACAACGTGCCTCCCACTTATTCAGGTCCTAAGAAGCAACAAAAAGTAAAAAGACTCTAATGACTTCTGAGGATCCCGATATACGTCATGCTGGTCCATGTAACGAGTAACAATCTCTACAGTCTGACATAGTTGGCCTAGAGCAGTGAGACAAACTCCTCGTATTGTGCTCGAACCAACCCTGCTACTGGGATGGTCTCATAGGTCTCCTACGGGTTCCTAGTGACTCTCTAATGAGCCTCTGGGGTAGTACTACTAGACACAACATACCCACATTCATGAGCTCATTCATACAGCGTATGTGTACCATTCCTAAACTCCCTTAAAAGAGAGAAACACTCTTATTTTTTTCACACTCAGGCTTTTATTCTCTGCATTCTATTTCTTAGGTTTGGGTGGAACTATTTTGAATATTTTTATATTTTTGGGCGGCCAAGCCTCTTTTGCACATTTTTTTATTTTTCATCTTTTTGTGTCGATCTAAGGTGAGACGACACGCAGGCCATCAAGAAAAAATAGTCCTACTTGATTATACCTCAAAACTCATAATTATTCGCTTGATACATGTGTAAAAAGTAGTAATTATGATTAAAGGATCCTTAGAGTAGAGGCAAGTTCGTAATAACGTGGCCTGGAGTCTTTGATCAAACTCTAGCTCTTTTTAACAGTTTCAGATCCTAGGTTTGTCATTCACAACACAGATCATGGGAATAAAGTTTTAAGCTATGAAAAGGTGCATAACCTCAGATTGCTTGACAAACTTAAGGAAAGAGTCAATGAGCTAGTCAAGCAAAAGATCAAGCAATTTTTTAAGATGAAAATTGTGCATTCGGGCATAAAGATAAGCATTGAAATATGATATTCGAATAGCCTTAATTGCCAAGACTACAAATTATGCAAAAAAAATCTATAAATATCTTTTTAAAATTTATACTAAATGCATGGAGTAAATATGCATGTGTGAAAAATGAAGAGATAGAAGGGTAATAGCCTTACCATCCCAAGATAAAATCTTTGCTCGTCCTCGAGCAAGCCTTGAACATGAGATAGTAGGGAAGGAATGCATGGATGCACATCAAAGAGATTTATTAAAGTCCTAGCATGATGCATGTATGCAAGGATATGTAAGAGCAGTTAGAGGAAAGAAATTATCTATGAAATAACATGAAAAAGTAATTTATTTTAACAAAAAGAGAAGAGAAAGGGGTAAGAGAAAAGGGGGTGGCTGCCCCACGATACTGACACTGGGATCTCAAATCCTAAGTTTTGGTACATGTGTCACCTGTGTCTTTCCGATAGGGTCCCCAATGTAGGAGTACAATTGGTGGAGATATGAGCTTTTCTGAGTCTGAAGTAGAGTAATCGAATCTTTGACTCGGTGAAGTCATCTCTGTGCTGGAATTGATTTGAACTACACTGAAATGAATTATTTGCCAGAGCATCCTCAAGGTACCCATCAATGTATGAATCTGAATAGGAAGGCCCTAGGATGTTGATATAGGATGAGATGTAGGGGAGAGGCTGAAAGTTTTCTAGAGGACTCCTCTCTTCTCTCTCCACCTCTAAACTTGAGGTTGGATGCTCAGATAAATTTTCATGTACAATCTGAGTCATCCAATCATCTTCTGAACAAGAAATACCCCTAGGTGAATCTATTAGTGGTTCTACCACCTCAATCTTGTCACCTTCTAAAGGGTTTGGGGTATCTTCATGCTCAGCAGCCATGTTGTAGTGGATTGTCCATCCCACTCCTTGAATGCCTATCGATCTTTGCAAAGGAATGGTATATAGTGTCATCTCACACTGTTGTAGTTCATCACCACCACTATATTCACTTTTGCAATTTGAAATGTCATTTTCATCATCATCCTCAAACAAATTATTCCAAACCATAGTAGGTGTGCTGGTTGAAACTAAGTGACAAGTCTCAATCTGAGAGGTATCACCTTGATTTGGGATAAAGGTTGGTTGCCCTGAGGAGAACAAAGGTAATCATCATAGTCACAAAACCATTCATGTTGGTGGCTTGTAGCTCCCATTGGTTGATCAAATGAATCATCTAGATGACATGAAGGGTTTCCCATGGTGGGTTGGTATTCACAGAAAAATTCTGGTGAATCCATTTGATGGTCTGAATAGGATGGTTAGGCAAATAACATTTCAAGCCCAATGGGAAGATTTTGATGACTGTAATCTTCAAAGTGGTGCAGTGGCCCTTGAAATCATGTAGCAGCCAAATTGACGGGCTCTCGAAGTCGCATGTCCTGTTCAACATCATTATCATGAAGCTGTTGGACTTGAGCGGCAATGATTTCAAGATCCATCAATTTTTCCATACACTTCTGTTGGGAATCTGTTGTATCAAACTAATAGTTTCGGATGAATCCTAGTTTAATAATTTAAAATATGCTTCTGATGTGGTCTGCTGCCTCAGTGGCTACCTAGAGATGATGATCCTATTTTTCTAGTAGTTGCTGAAGTGGATCGTCTTGTTCTTAGAGACGAGGAGCTAAGTAGGAGGTTAGAGCGTTAATACTTTCTCCAGCTAACTCCACTGCTCTAATCAGTTCTTCATCCCACATTGACCTAAAGGTTGAGGGTTGATCAACAATATCCCTTGCTAAGACAACTAGTAATGACAACAACGGGGGCGAGTATAGCTCGACTAGTTGGAGTGTATGACTTTTAATTATTTTATAGCATTCAGGACTGTGAAAAAATTTGAGAGGATAGGTGGATAAGATAACTTGTCTTGCAGAAGTAAGATCCATGGCTTCATGATGCATAAGAAAAAGGAAAGCTATTCAATATATATGAACAAGTATATGTAAACAAAATAAGAACTATGCATATATATAAGCTTATGGATGAAAGAACAAAATCTTTAGGCGTGTAAATGTGAAAAACCACATCGCATGTCATGTTCAACATCTTTATCATGAAGTTGTTGGACTTGAGCGGCAATGATTTCAAGATCCATCAATTTTGCCATACACTTCTGTTAGGAATCTATTGTATCAAACTAATACTTTCAGATGAATCTTGGTTTAAAAATTTAAAATATGCTTCTACTTTGTTCTACAACCTCAGTGGTTACCTAGCGATGATGATCCTATTTTTCTAGTAGTTGCTAAAGTGGATCGTCTTGTTCTTGGAGATGAGGAGCTAAGTAGGAGGTTAGAGCATCAACACTTTCTCCAGCTAGCTCCACTGCTCTAATCAGTTCTTGATCCCACATTGACCCAAAGGTTGAGGGTTGATCAACAATATATCTTACTAAGACAACTGGTAATGATGACGACAGGGGAGAGTATAGCTCGATTAGTTGGAGTGTGTGACTTCCAATTATTTTCTAGCAATCAGGACTGTGGTAAATTCGGGAGGACAGGTGGACAAGATAACTTGTCTTGCAGAAGTAAGATCTATGGCTTCATGATGCATAAGAAAACGGAAAGCTATTCAATATATATGAACAAGTATGTGTAAACAAAAAAAGAACTGTGCATATATATACAAGCTTATGAATGAAAGAATAAAATCTTTGGGCGTGTAAATGTGAAAAACCACATCCCCGATAAAGGTGCCAGAAAGTTGTTGGCCCAATGCATGTGCTCCAAAAGTGGAGGTATGATCCCAGAGGTAAATCAGACTTTAAAATTCATAACCTGAAACCTTCAAGGACCCCCACAACTTTATTACGGGTTTGAAGTGGATATACGGGGTCAAACACATGGATGTGGGTACATTTAGGATGTTCAAGATCTCATTCTTAAGTCAGTTAAGACAACTTGATAGTTGATAAAATAATGGAACTAGAACTAGTCTAGCAGTTTGTCACGAAAAAACAAAGTAAAAGAAAACAAAACAAATAGAGTCTGTTGGATTCTACTAATCAAAGAGAAGGAGTTCTTGGCTATGTAACCACAAGTTGGGTAGTCTACACACCCGTTCTTGGGCGTAAATAATCCCCAAACACCTTGGCAAGCAATCTACATCCAAATATAGTACATATTGCGGTATCAGTTCCTGTGGGCTCATCTCACTTTGCTTTCGTGCAGCGTGACTAAAACTCATCAATGATATGAAACTTCTCTCAAGGATGACAAATCAACACCTTAGAATATTCCAAATACCCTCTCGGGTCAAGAATATTCTAAGATGTTAGGAACATATATGATCTGAGCAGGACTTGATAGTGGGCCCGACCGTGTCGAGGTCTCTTGTTCTACACAGATCACCTTGAACCATTCTCTTTTCAAATTATGGTCCAACCCACCTTCTCTTATCTATTTCTACAACGAATCTCTCGATATAGTTAGAAATAAAATTGCAAACAAGAAAGATATCAACCAAACTAGAAATATAATAAAAAAGAGAAGATAAAATAGAAAACGTACTAGATCTGAAATAAAACTACTTGCTTAAGGTAAAAGTACATAAACATGTTGAAAATGGGCTACATAGCCAATAAAGAGGTCAACTAGTGATGGACAAGCATAGTTAGCACCGAAGAAAGGTGGAAGAACATCATTTGTACAAAAAATAAAGAGAATAACAGAAGAAAAGAGAAGAAGAAGAAGAAGAGATTTAACCCATAGAGGAGAGGTGTCTTTCACTCATTAACCTCTGTATGGGTTGGATCTTGTCTTTGGGTCCTCCTCCTTGGTCTTCTAGACCATTTGGCCTCCTTTCTCTTCGATTCCACCCCAAACAACAACTTGGTGGGTGTATGGAGGTGGACGATGGCTAGGAATGATAGGAAATGGGTGAATGGTGATGGGAAATGATGGAGATGGAAGAAAAATGAAGGTATGGATGTAGGATGAGCACTTCAACCTTTGTGAACCTTAAAACTCTCCCATGGGGGTCTAGGAACCAAAAATATGCAAATGACCTCTCCAGGTTGCGAGGGGTTGGTATTTATAGGTGAAGAGGAGTGTATGTGATAATTGGTTGTGACAACTGTCCTCGGCACAGCCGTACCAAGCGTAGCGATCGCGACAGGTGTCGCTGTCGAGGCAGGTGTCGCAGACGAGACAGGTGCAGTTGACCCTTGTCCTCGGCGCAGCCATGTTGAGCGTAGCAGTCGCAACAGATGTAGTGGTTGAGGTAGATTTCATGTATGAAATAGGTGCAGTGGTCGAGATAGGTGTCGCGGTCGAGGCAAGTTTCACGGGCGAGACAAGTGCGACTGACCCTTGTCCTCAGTGTGGTCATGCCGAACGTAGCGGTCACAACAGGTGTTGCGATCGTGACGGGTGTCACAGGTGAGACGATTGCAACTAACCCTTGTCCTTGAAGTTTTTGTGTTGAGCCCGGCATAGCCGTGTCAAGCATAGCGGTCATGACAGGTGTAGCCGTCGCCACAAATGGAAGCCTAGCCACTGCAAAAATCATGTGTTGGGGAGAAATCTTGGAGAATAGATGTCTTTTCAAGTTCAGTGCATGCATGTCCCAAAATTGGGTAGTTGAGAGAATTTAACTTCAAATGATATATAAATTATGTCAAGATAAGTATCTAGAGTAATTTTGGGCATATTAAGGCTATAATGATACAAAACCATAAATATTATTTTAGCATAACTGTCTAAATATGGGTTTTATCAACAACCAAACTAGATAATTCACTTCTTGTTTAGAAAATTATGAAATATTAAAATTTTGTATCAAACTAATATTAAAATACAAATAGCACGGTACAAGAAAGTTGAATACCACTATACTAGTGAATAAAAGGATAGATCATATTTTGGTTAGAGTACAAGATTAATCTTTGGATTTAGAAAACCATATATATAAGAAAACCATCTCAAATCTACAGTGATACATCATAACTAAGATTAGGGATATATAAGATTAGAGTTTCATGATTATAGATGGAAAAATCATAAGATTCCAATAAGATCATCAACAAAATCATTAATATAGGTGAACTAGTAATTTTGGGTCATTATGATGCAATATTTTCATAACTGGGGTATACATAGGGTATACTTGAGATAAGCATCATAACCATCACCAAGCTACTAATTTGAGGGCATTACCATAATACAAATGATCATTATGGCAAGATTTAAGCAATATTAGATGTCTAATCATCAACATGCATACTAGATTAGATTTCAAGTCAAAATTTGGGTGCATGAGGCATGATAAATTACGGATTTGGTGGTCACATAATAGTTCTGAGTAACATTAGAGTAATGTTCAAGATGTAGCATAATAAGTAAAAAACAAACATGTTTCATGGTTCAAGGTTCATCATCAAGTCAAAATAGGATACTAAGGTGATAAAGTTCAAATCTTGATTCAACATTCATCAAATTTTATAAATTGAAGATTATTAACAAGATTTGGAAGTGTTGGTTGACTATTTGATCACAACAATCATATTAAAAGTCCTCAAAAAAGGAATTTTGGATTTCAGTAGAGAGTTGGGTGAAATAAGATTATAAAGATCTTGTTTTTAATATCAAAATTTATATATAAAATGTTAGGCTTGGCCCAAAGATTGATTTTATAAAATTTTACAAAGGTTAACCTATTAAACAAGATATATGGACCCTTGGATCATGATTCATTTTAGTAGTCCTATAAGTTCCACTAGTACAAACTGACCTATATCGTAGGTTATTATTGGCATATATCGTTGGTTATATACCGATGACAATGTGGGCGACACTAAAACTAAGGACGTACGTTGTCAATTAGTTTGGCAAAAAAAAAGGACAACATACATGTATACCGTTGGTTTCACGTAACAGTCAAACCGATGCAATAATAGGAAACACACCACTAAAATGTGGTTTCCCTTGCCAGTTCCTCATCAGTTATACCAAGTAGAACTGACGAGGTAATGACACATTTTTCACCGGTTTTAAGATAAACTGACAATGTAATGACCAATTTGTAGTCAGTTTCTTATGAAATGATCGACCAGGCTTCAGTGAATAAATAGTGAAAGAAAGAGATGTTCATCAGCGGTGGCATATGTATGTGTTTTTTTCTTATATATAAGGTTTGCAAATCTACTATCAGACTGCTAGCCTTTCCGGAACCTATAGTTTAGTAGCACTATAACAGTTTAGTAGAATTGCAACAATTTAGTAGAACTATAGGCTCTGCATGCATCACAACTTAATAACAGGCTGGAAAACATATAAGTATATATATATAAGCTAAATTGATTTAGCTCAACATTCAATCTATTTTCACTTTAATGCACTCATATGCATGAACTCATGGCTCAATTGATTCACTTTTCAGCCACACATTCAATTTCATATATATGCACAAATACACATCAGAAAGTGAACATGATAACATCCAATCCTCCTCATTACACTTCACATTCAATTCATACACATATACATCGACCGCCACCAAGTTTAAATCCACATGTGTAATATATAAAACAAAATATTGGCATCAAAGTTTGAATACAAATATCAATCAACCATCCCAATTAGTTGGCAAGTCGACATTCTTGATGAAGTTGTTTGCCCACTCTTTGTGTAGGTCATTCAACTACTCCATCGTAAAGGCTTCAGTAGTATTAGTAATCTGCATAGAGAATGACATGTAATTCTAATTAGATTTGCCTATTTGTATTATCAAATGAAACTGCTTCATTAATTTTGATCCAATATTAATAACAATACCTTCACAATATATTTGATATCTAGTGACGCATGTCTGGCAATGTTGTTCATGTACAACATCAAGTAATATATGCATGCCAAATAATTGTCTTTTACATGACATTATAGATCTATAATTAAATTTATAAATGTAATTAAGTAGAGTTGGTAATATATATGCATTGGAGTGAGAATACTATATACATTAATACTCCACCAAGCTACTGGTTTCTTTTTTAAATCTACTTTTTCTCTGCCATTGTCGAATACTTTCATTCCCCTATAAGTTAAATTAACAAATATGTTGCATTATTAAACTATCATATGATACAAAAATCAACAAATATGTTGAGCATAGAAAAAACATACTTATGCATGAATCGACAATTTCATTGGGTGTCCCTCATTTGGCATTAGTTTTGTACTCAAAGGATCAAATAAATACACAATATCGATCTCGAGAACAATCACTAAGATTTTTCAATGCTTATTTCTAAGTGCATGGATGGAAAATAAATTAAAAACTAAATTATACAACATTTTCATATTCATAAGTTAGAAATACAAAACAACAAGACCAAAACTTAAACCCATTGAAGTGAGCTATAATCACGATCTCAGAAGTACCAAAACTTTTATTGTGGTCACATAATCAATGACACCACTCAGATGTATAGCTGCCATATTTGATAATCTGAACTTAGCATCAACATAATACATATGACTAAACATATATATATATACAATAATTACTATATAGGAAGTAGTTATAAAACATGTATTTTTTTACATATAATGCGGTATTCAGACTCATTGTATCCAAAGTTCTATCACCAATGTGTTTCGCCATTGATAATGAAATATCTTAGAAACATCTGTCAACACTAGAGTAGTGTTGTGATCTATACCTATGACTTCCTCCTGAAGATTGATCACTATGGTATCTGAAGGATCTATATTCTATAACCATATTGTCAATGTCCTGCAGTTAGAGCCTTTAGAGTTGAACAAATCATGTGAAATCAAATGGGGGAGAAGAGGCTTTGGAACCGTAGGGGGCTTCTTAATTGTTGTGGTATGCATGCATGTATTCTCATATTAGCTTATGATTATATAAAAATTTCATATACATTTGTCATACCTTAATAAATACAATGAGACATTTTGGCCACCCAGTATAGCCACCTTCTACATCTCTGACTGTGGTGGCATCCAAGTGCTTGTATGAGAGTTTTCATTCTTTCCATGCCAGAATGACACATATGACAGACACATAAACATGATCAATGGGAAGGGGAACACCATGAACTGCATCAGCATATGGAAAAACCTAACCATATGCCACGATGTTGTATGATGGAACATCGATGGCAAGATGACATTTTCTTCCACCAAAAATTTTATAAAATACAATATTGAAATTGATCCACTTATATATTGACTTGAGGAATTACTTCATCACAACATATTAATTGACAAATTGAATTTTACTACGATCAGGCCACGCA
Source organism: Alisma plantago-aquatica (assembly GCA_963693085.1). Classification (NCBI taxonomy): domain Eukaryota; kingdom Viridiplantae; phylum Streptophyta; class Magnoliopsida; order Alismatales; family Alismataceae; genus Alisma; species Alisma plantago-aquatica. The sequence continues at coordinate 636,941,510 of OY856409.1, read as the reverse complement.
TGTCACGAGTATTCCCAATACCCTCCTCAGACGTGTGATGCTATATGTGATCCATGACTATTAGAGGAGCTCTTGCTGCCTCAGAAGCCTTAAACTGCTCCAAGACTGCAAGTATCAATCTTTATACTTCATCATGGTCCATTCCCTCTTTCTTGACAGATTTGCACTTTTGCTGGCATGATTGCAAAAAATATTTTATCCCAAACTCAGATCCACTTGACTTAACATGTCCATGATGCTCTTTCATCCCTAGATCAACTATCAATTCATCATGTGTGTCCTGAGCCGTGAACTTTCCCTCCTTTGTTTGCTCACCAAGCTCCAACTATTCTTCATCAATACTGATTAATCAGTAAAACTTAACACTAAAGGGTAAAAACATGCACATGTGTTGTGAGACCAAGAAATTTACTATTTTTGCAGCCACCTCCTAGGTTGCTTGGATGGAGATTTATTCGGCTTTATTTTTCCTCACATCTATCCACTCCAAATAGTAAGGAAACTGTCTAGAAGCACTAGAAGACTCAATAGTAGAAGGAGTAGAACGAGAAGGCCCTTACTCTTTCTCTCTCAATAGACAGCATTTAACATAACCACTTAAACCCAACTCGTGGGTTATGCACATTCTTATCATGCATTTCTTTTAACATCGTGTATGGCCTGATTAATTCAATAATAATATTGTTAAATAATCATAAGAAATCATAAGAATGTATTTAACTCAATACCTTAAACTCATTTGTTTTTCTCTACTCGAGAAACTATTCCCGTTTTTTTCATCAAGATAGGGCCATTGCACTGTGGGTTTCTTTTTCCTTCTTGGATCCAAAGATGTAGTCTCTTGTGAGAATTGTCAACCAATCTCTATGTCTTCTCCCAATGAGCTATATAATATTCTTGTGATGCGACCTTTCATCAAGCTCGTACATATGCTAAAAAGGTTCAACATTAATAGCTTTTAGAAATGTAAAATGGAAGATCAAGAAAAGAATATAAAAATATAATTGCATATATCTAACCTATAACTCCTTCTAGATGAGGTCTTTATTGAACTAATGAACATATCTCCAATCCTAAATATAGAGAGGCACTTTGCTTTGACTAAGGACCCCACAGTAGCTAACAAACTCTTTAGTAATTGGTATGCCTACTTCATTAAATTCAACGGTTCCCTTCTTCCCTTTATCCATAGATTGGGATTTTCTTATCAAATTTATCCCTCTTATTAGCACCGTCATCACCCTGGATAGGAGGCCCAATAGGATCCTCATGCTCATGATCATTGTGCTCCTATTCATATGCCATCTATAAAGTCAAATATGAACATATGAAAAAGTCAGATCACATTTGAAAAAATAAACATGTTATATAATGCAAATTTAACACATAAAAATTTTGATTACATATGAAAAAATAAATTGGTTTAATGCATGAATGTTTTATATCTTAAACTAATATTCCTTCTATGTGATCTTCATGTGTATAGTCATCATTTGTAATTCAACATTTACACTTGGTAAGACAAACGAGAATAGACTAGAGTCATCATACTTTTCATAGTACTATTCTTTATTAATAGGATCTGAAATGAACTATCTTTTCCATGAAGAGCGACAGACCAATTTTATTTTATAGGATCGTCGATATAGAATACTTGTTTTGCATGTTACGCCATGAATAATTGTTCATCCTTCTCACTATTCCACTAAAAATTGACTTTTTTCTTTATTCAATGGCCTAGAGAAACCATTGAATCTTCCTCATCCGTTGTTCCCAAATTTGCCATGGATTCTCCTTATCTAAACCCTAACATTCTCACCTTTATTAAGTTTTACTTCTAAACTCATTTTGTTTTCTCTAATTGCATGATTTATTAAGATAACACTTTTATTCTAAATTATTGAATACTTAAGATCTTTCTTTGTTACATTGTGTGCATATGATTTAAATGATTGGATATAATGGGTTAAAATTTTAATTTCATGATTTTATTGGACTTTTTATATGGGCCCATCAATTAATAGGCGTTCTTGATCTCGATGAGGGCCATTAGAAGACAATATTTAGGAAGTTTAGTTGATGTGACATTTTTGTTTTGGATAGTGGTTGTCAGCAAGGAGAAACCCCTAATGTGTGTTTTAGGATCTTGATGCAAGTGTTTTAATCTCATTTTTCTCGACAGGAGAGCCAAATGGGCACTATTCCTGGGCTAAAATGCAATTTTTCCTTTCCCAACATATCAATATACCCACTTAGATTCCTAGGCTCATTTACCACATCTTGAATTGTTGATATGCCACTAAAGTGTGAGGAGAAGGTCCCAAAGCTTAAAGCTCGTGCTTGTGCTTTAGTGATGGTGGTTTAGCTAGATATGAGTATCCAAGGCTAGGAAGTATCATTATAGGCTTGGATGGCCCTAGAAAATGAAAGTTTGTCATCTATTTTTCTCTCTTCTACCTTCATGGTCATGCATTTTGCATAAACATAATGGATATAGATTTTATTACCTAAAGATATCTCATGTATATGTTCTTTGTCCTAGTAGGAGATAAACATTACTAGTAGGGATGTTTTGTGCGATGTTTTATGATATTTTGGAGCTAAGATCTAGCCTTTCTTTAAAGAACTTGATTTTTTCATGAAATTTGATTTATATGGAATATGTTTTGTCTTCCTTTCTTACAAATCTTTTATGAAACCTATAATAATGTTGAATAAATACTAAACATTCTTAAAAATGTAACATCATGGGATGTATATGCAATCTATCAAGAAATCTAAACTTTCTTACATTGCCTACTCTTGCGTATTGGTATATAGAAAAAGGCTAAGAATTTTGCTTAGAAAAAGTTGAAATCATCATAGTATACATTTCCTTGCCTTAAAATAACACTTTTAAGTACTATGTGGGCAAGGTGTTGGGAAAATCCAAAACTTATACCCAATTGTCATTTCTTGTGAACCTAATATGGAATTACTAAGCTTGTCATGCTCTATTATGTTGAATGTTTACTAATATGCTTGATTCTTTTAAATATGGCATTATTATGCAATCCTTTTATTATATCTCCAACATGCAAATGAAATTACATAAAACATTGGCATGGTTGTCTTTTTTTCTAAAATGTGAAGAGTTGCATACACTTCTGATGCAAATGTTGAACTCTTATGAGGGATTTCCTTCAATGTGGCTAAAATGATATTTTTGGAAAAGTATTTACCTTTTTGAACATGATTTAAGGCTGCCTAAATTCTTAAGGTTTATAATGTTTAAAATAAGTAATATATTTGTGTTATGTTATGTTTTAGACTATGTTTTCCTTGTGAAAGATGAATCTACGTATAAACTTCTAAAAGCAAATCAATTTCAAATAGTACCATGCAGAACTACTTACTTGTTAAGATGAAGGGGGTAATGAAATAGGTAACTCTGTAAAACAATTTGATTATGGAAAGATATCTAGAGTCATATATGTCTATAATGCATGGGTAACTAAGGGTCCTGAATAGGTATGATTTTCCATTATTTACTTAAATGAGATACATATTTGAGTGGGGTTGATGTCAATAATTAAGATACATGAGCATTCAATCGAGAATCATATGATATTATGATAAATGTACATGTCTTGATACCTATGACATAGGTTATCAAATCATGAGTACTAAGGACATAGCTGATTCAATTATATAGGTTTTTGTCCTATGAACCCCTACTTGTTATACTCATAGAGATAGAGACATGGAATGATCTATGGAGAGAGGTTATCCTAAGTTCCTATGCCATAATTTAGAGGAGTTCATATTCACAAGTGGTTTGCGTGATACACCTCCAAATACTCAGGGATAAATAATAAAACAAGTAATCAAACCATGTATCCATACATGTATAAGTATCTAAATGATTTATATAATTAATCTGTATATACCTTGTATGTCTAGTAAATATTTCTAACTTTACTTTTATACTACATATGTTGCTAGTTATATTTTATTGAGATACAACTTAATGATTAATCTATCTTAAATTAGATTTTAATAATAGGCATTTATGCTTATAGTGCCTTACAATTGTTATAATTATCACTGGGATATGGATCTCACTCTCATGGTTGTTGACGTCTTTTAGGCTCTCATCCTCATACCTCAGTTTATAGTGGAGAGGAACTAGATTTTAGAGATCAATAGTCGCCCAAGGTTGGATTTGGCCTTTTGGAGTTGTCTACAGTTGTACTTGTACACTTGGGTCCAGGTAGGGTGTTTTGTATTTCAATGTACGTATAATTCTACTTTTGGATTGTATGTCATCTATATATTCTCATGATATAAATTTGAAGGATAATTTTTGTATAAACTCATTGTGATGGTAATCACAAATGATAAACAATGCACATATATTAATCAACACGATAGCCACTTTATGTGCGTCTATGTGGGCATGTGGCAGAAACTCTCTCTCATGTTTATCATCGACTCCTTTGTTATGATATTGATTTCAGTTGGCATTTTTCCTTTGAGTAATCTCATGTTTTGTGACATCATGGCTTGAGTCTGTCTACAATGATGAGATGGAAATTATTAATGTCTATCATCATGTTGAATATTGTGACTAGTACGTGATATTGAATATGTTGTGTGATCAAAACAATGTGATGATTTTATAACATGGTATAATGAGATGACATGGATCATTAACTTGATAAATACTAACCAAAAGACTTACAAGAAATTTTATCTTTGTCAATGACATGCCATTACGTACCCATTGGTAGCACTTACAAATATGCATCACTATGGCTTTTAATTTTAGGTTAATGTGAAACTAATTTTTGCTGGTGAATAGGGTTTTACTTGGAACTATTATGTTATTAATTTTAGTTTTGAGTGAAAATGAATATTGATCAATGTAAAATAATATTGACTAGATTAGTTTATGTCGTGATCATTGTACAACTATTCCCTTTAGGTATGATGGGAAAGGCTAATAGTTTGAATTTTTAATAACATAGTGGATCCTAATAAGGAACCTAGAATGTGTATGTACTGGACTCGCCCTTAGTTAGAGTGGATTTCATGGGGAGTTTCTAAAACATCTAAGGATTTGGGATAAATTGCACCTTCACAAATATCATTAGGTAATATGGCTCCTCATGTAGTGAGGTGTGACCTTTAGTTCATTACACCTATCCACCTAACATGTACTTTAGACTACGATATGCCAATTGTAGTTGGTGCCCCTCCTTTCTTCCTAGGACATGGAGCTATGTATTTGAGTAGTTTGTAGGTGGTTGTTCCCTTACTAACCAAACATAATGGCCTTGTAGCCAATAAAGATGTTGTTGTGATGGTTTTAGTAAAGTCACTAATCCTAAGATGTATATGGTAACACTATGGGTATGTGTCAAATTAATAAGGGCACATGAAATAAATTTCTTGAGTCGAGTATATTTGATATTGAATGTTACATTAATTTAATTAATAAAGATAAATACACTATATATATAAATATTTATATGCATGCATATACATATATATATTTAAATTGTTACTAGATCTTATAGATTGACAAATTGATATGAGCATATTCAACCCACCTCCACTGACTATAAAGTTAACGACAATATGCCTTAGGCGCCCGTCTATGAAACGACATAGATCACACACAAGCATAATACATAGTAGGGAAAAATCTTATCCAACATCATAATTTAGAACCAAAAGATTAATACAACATAGATCCAAACAACAATAGAAGATAGACAAGTTTCTGAAATAACTAAACTACTACATAGAGGAAAAGAGTAACCCCTTTAGTTACTACTAAGGCCCCATGATAAGATGATGTCCTTTGTTGTTGAAGATACTTCCTGCAGTTGGATTCACTTTTGATTACCTAAACAGGGAATGAATAGGACACAAATTCAATGTGGGTGCAAGGGTACACTTGAAAATTGAAACTAGCAAGTCTAAAAAGATAACATAATATCATCTTGAAAATAGAACAAGAAGTAAAAGGCTAAAGGACAAACAACATGAAAACATGTAACAAGTTTTAAAAGAATGTTTTAAGTGCATTGAACCGTTATACTTCATCCTATCATTGTAAGGCCTTATATTCTTATGACAACTTCCAATAGAAGAGTACATATGGAAAACTAAGGCACATACCCAATACTTACACACATTTCAACCATGAGGGGCCCAAATGGCCATTTCCATAGCGTCACCCTATATTCTACAAGGGTTGTGTTCCCCTCTTGACAACTCAAGGATGAGCACTGAGCCTTATGCCCAAATCCCATGAATTGACTAGGGCACAAGGGTTTGAGTACAATGGTTTTATACTTTAATGTTTAAAGGTTTTGTTCAACATATAATATAGAAAAAGTTGAAAAGATATCATAAGGTCACTTATTTCAAACAATATTCATAGACAAGCATTTAGACTCTACATATATAAGTAGCAAACAAGTCATAGCAATAGCAATAGATCAAGGAGAGTAGAAAGTGCACCTTGCTAAGTGAAAAGTGAAACCTAGGATCAAAAGATCAAAGTAAGGTCTTCAAGGTCGACCAAGAGTATAAGGACAATACAAGGAAAGATCTCAAGTTAGTAATAGTGGGAGTATCCACATGGACATTCTTAAGTACCTAGGCCCTTTTATACAAGCATGGTTCTAGTCATATCAACATATAAACAAAAGTTCACTACATGGTACACAACATCATATGGTACATTAGGTTAAAAGAACGTCCATGTTCAAAGTATATTCAAGGAAAAATCAATCTGATTTAATAAGATGAGCAAAGGAAATTCGCATCCTTTAAGTCATGGTTTCAAGATAGGTCATTTTAGATCATAATCATGTACTAGAGTGTGCACTTAAGATCTTATAATGTTATTATGGCACAAAAGTGTGAGATCTTGATTCTAGAGAGCCTAAGACATTATAATGCTTATTGATTTTGAGGGTGATAACATTTCATAGAGATTAAAAGATCCAAACCTAATAAGGGCTCAAGATACATTATTTAGTACCAAAAGAGTCAACTTGTGAGTCATGATACATGAATGATGTCATTAGTGAGCAAGTAGGTAATCTAGATCATCTTAAACTCATTTCAACGGAGTGTAAGTTATTGAGGTACTATGAAATACTATTAATAGTCATTAGGATCATACAAATAGCAAAGATGAATAAGTTTAAATGATTAAAGATCAAGAAGTTCTATAAAATAGTAAATCAAGATAGATATGAACAAAACTAGGGGAAATAGTCATCACCATCAAAAAGGTGATGTTTTTTCGATCATTTTGGTATATGGATATAGAATGAGGGAGATGCATTTCTTAGAAGACTTGAGCAAGAAATTAGATTTTTGGGGACATTTTACGCTAAATGGGCTGAGCAAAGGTGACTTGGGAGCCCAAAGGGGTGAGGCGGAGTAGTGGCCTCTGGTCACTAGTTTCTCATGTCATGGGTGCATGCTAGAGGGAGGCTACCTATGTTCTTGAGAGGCTAGCATTGGTAGTGTGCGATTGCTAGGGAGAGTGGGTGATGAATGCATATTCATCTCTTATTTTTGCTTCATTTAGAATAATTAATTAGGACTTTTTTGTTAATTTTAGCTAATTCAAAAATAAATAGCACTTTCATCTTCTTGATATACTTTTCCTGAATTCTTATGATATTTTTCTTAATTTTCAGAAATTATCTAAGTAATTAAATCGAGAAAAGAAGAGATGAAGGTAGGAGGCAATTCAGTTACCCGCAATGCTGACTTAAATGCATACCTTGCACCAAAATTAGCATAACTCTCACATCCTAAGGCGGAATTTAATGTTCAAATATGATTTGGAAAGGGAATTTAAAGGCCTACAGGAAAATCATATTTTTGGGCACACTTTAAATTCTCTGGACGACGAAAATTCGCTCGAAATTGCTGCTGCGAGAATCTGCATTAAAGAAAGACAATCAAGAGTTTGTTGACTAGATCTGAAAATTCAAAAGGATGGCTCCCTGTCTTTTTCCCCCCTCTTTTTTAGATAGCCTACCCCTCTTTCTCCTATAAAAGGAAGAGCACTTCCTCCTCCCAAGGATCATCTTTTGTATCATCTTTTGTACCGGAATTCTAAGCATTTGTTCTCCTATCATTCAAGCAATAGAATTTCTTCTTAGTGTTCTTTAATTCTTGCAATTTATATTCTTGCAATAGATCTAGTTGTTCTTCCTTTATTCTTCTTTCTCTTCTGTGGATTGGAGCAAGGGTTGAAGAGATTGGCCATTTTATTGTCTCTAGCAAAAGGATTGACTCCTAATTTTGGGCTAGACTATGGCCATTTCGCTTCTCCCCTCTGCCTCCATGTTTTCCACAAGCATGTGTGAGTAGACTTCTATCGAGGCAAGGGGAATAATCCCTTAGCCATGTGATGACTAGATTGAAGATTTATACGATTTTTTAGATAAATATATTTTGATTTGGATCTCGACGATTTTAACGAAGTGATCTCTCGTTTTCATCGCTTGTTAATCTTGGCGGATGTGACCGTGGAACCCAAGATTTAGAACAACCAAATTGATTTCATGGGAATTTGGATGAGACCTCGGAAAAGTCCCCATTAGGATGATTGAACTAGGATCCTTGAACGCCAGGACCAATGGGTTCACGGGGAGTTCATCTTTTGTGAATCATTTACAAATGTTTCACATGCCTTCTTTTATCTTTCTTATCATTTCTTTGATCTCGTTTCACATCGACTAGGGTGGTAAAATCCTTTAGCTTCGGTATTTCTTTTTCTTGATAGTTAAATTTTATTTCAGCACTTTTATTTTTTTTCTTAGTTTTAAACAACCTTCTCATCGGAATTAATTTTCTTATTTTTGCAATCGGATTTGGATTTCAACTTTTCTTTTCTGCCATCCCTTGGATCGATACCTATCTATACTAAGTTGACTTGTTGTTCACAACAACTTGACAACCGGGCTAGAAGGTTCAACTCTAGGACGTTTCCTAGTGATTGTTGCATGTACAACGACGCGCATCAATTTGGCGCCGTTGCTGGGGACGGCACAGTTGTTTTTCAGATCTGGTTGCCTGTATATCTTGTATATTCCTGGTTCATATTCTCTAACTTTCATAACTTTAGTCTTTTTTATAATTTCTTTTAGATTTTTGTAATTTCTTTTTACCTTCCGAGCACAATTCCGGAAGTGTATCTCCTCTTTCTGCTGAGTTTCCATTCCAGCAGTACTGCTTTCTAGTTATTTTTTTTTAGTAATTTTAGTTTATTTCATAATTTTTTTGATTTATAATTTTTAGTTCTCTTTGGAATTTTTGACTAACCTCTTATCTCGTAATCTTTCTTCTCTCATTCATTGATTGACATATCTTTCAGGTACTTTTCCTTTCAAATGGAGTGGGCCTCCCAATATCTACCAGAATGCTATTATTGTGGTCATTGCCACCACACATCTCTTGCATGTCCAACTTTATCCCATAACACCCCTCTTTATGAGCCCTTTCATCCTGGCGGGTACAATGCAAATCCTTATTTTTCTGAAAACCATTATGGGGAACCTTGCTATCCGTATTCTAATGGGGGATATGATCAACAAAATTTTGTGGGGTGTAACCAACAAAACCTTGGGGGTTATGAACATGTTTATGAAACCCAATGTAATCCTCAACAAGAAGAGAAACTTAAGTCCCTAGAGAATATGGCAGCAAAACTCCTAACTAGCCAAACCTTATTGGCCACCTTAGTAGAATCCCAAACCCAAAATATAGATTGTTAAAATATGTTTCCTCATGAATTGGTGACACCTTATAATATTGAATCTTCCTACCAAGATGGACGCAATGGAAATTACAATCCACCATCTTCTAGAGATTATTATGAGGAGCAATGCCACCCAAAACAATATGAGGATTACTATGGCCAAGGACACTATGGGGAGTGTGGCGAGGATGACCAAAATTTTCGGGTGTATAAATCCTATGGTGAAATGCAAATTGATCTTGAACTGGAAGAGAGACTTAAGGACCTAGAAAAGAGGGTAGCAGAAGCACAAGTAAAACTTGAATCCAGTCAAGCCATGTTAGCTACCTTTCTAGAGGATCAATCACAAACTCCCCCTATAGAGCTTGAGCAACCCAAGATGGTTCTTCCTGACAATGACGATGATGATCCTTATTTTGTGTCATATATGTCAGATCCTGAAGAAATAAAACAAACCATGGAGACATATTTTGTGTGTGATGAGGACGTTGGTATCCCTATCTTTCCTTTAGAGACTCTATTACTTGAATATGAAATGTCAAAGCAAGAGAGTCATTCTAAAGATCCAACAACTCCTCCCATCCTCAACATAAATCTGAATGATACCATAGACCAATACCCTTCTTTTGAGTCTATTTTGGATAATGAGAATCTAACCCCCTTTATGATTCTTCCCGAGCCATCACAGCCAATTTCCATCCCACACATGGCTGATCTTGAAGGGGAGATACCACCATTGGAAGAAGCTCACACACCCCATTCTATTGTTTGTAAGGAAGTCATCCTCATCCCTCCTGAATCCTTGGGGACCCCTTGTACAAAAGAATTAGAGCCATATGTTATATCAACAATGAAACTTACAAAACCAATGTTGATGACATTATCTTTGAGGAGAAGCAAAACAATTTTGTAAATAATTTGAAATCTTTTTCATCATCAATTCTCCCTTATACATGTCATCATGATGGTGGAAAACCTGAACCAGACCCTCCACCCAACTCATTTCATCCTGCTCTACTAGAATCACTAGTCGGGTACCCACCAACCTCCCCAAATCCACATCCATCTTCAACACTTCCCCTTCTATTGATGGAAGATCTTTGGATCCTATTGGAGGGAATGCAAGGTGAAATAAAATACGAGCACCCCACTGATCTTCTACAATTACCCTATCATAGGGTACACTATGAGGCTCCTCAGATAAAGGTCTCAACCCTCATCGACATTCCCTTCAGATGGACATATTTTGAGCTACCAGGACCTCCTGGTGAACCCAACAAATTTCTTCCCTCCATCTCGGGTTTGGGTTTTGCTTGGGACGAGCAAAATCTAAGTCCATGGTGGAGGTGGGTGGTATGATTCTATTCCACCCCCTTATCTTTTTATTCTTGCATTATTTCTACTTTTTTTTTGTTTTGCATATAGTTGCTTTGTTTATGGCCATTATCTAGTTGGCCATATTTTTATTTCTTTTGTTGCAAAATGGCCTTTATCTAGTCGGCCTTGATATGATCATTTGTCAAAATACTCCCCTTAATGATGTAACTTCCTTGCAACTAAAATTTTGAAACTTTCATGACTAGAAATCCTCCTGTCACTTAGGACCTCAAATAATAATCACTCCTTGGAAAAGATGGTAAGCCATAGAGGACTGATAGGATTCAAGAGTGATGCTTTCTTATCATGTACAACTTGTATAAATTTTCTTGATTTTTCACATGATTCGGTAATAGTTGAACCAATGCATGGTACTCCTAAAAAAAGATGAAAAATAAAGTTGCACAAGAACAACCTCTTCTAATCTTCTTCTACCACTTTCAAATCTTTCCATTCGTAAAAAAAAAAAGCCAATAATGCCTAAAAGGCTAAGTTTGGGGTGGCACCCCTTCCCCCTCTTTCGCTTTTCCATACCCACACAATTGGGTGTATCACCAAAAATCAAAGAAAAAAAATGCGGTCAATGTAACTACATGTCCACTAAATAAAAAGGTCTTGAGTCGAATAGAGGAGAGACTGTCCTTCTTCCATACCTCCTTCACTCTAATTTTCTACCCAGGGGAAAACTACAAAAACCCCAACCATCCAAATCAACCCTGTTCTTGTGTAAAACTTAAAAAAAAATTGGAGTACCAAATGCAAAGGTGAAATGAAAATCTGTTTTATTGCAAGTCTTGAATAAATGTAAGTTTGTGAAGTAGGAAATATAAAAGTCACTTTTTGTGAATTCAGGAAGTCAGGGTCGCTTGGCCATATTTTGGAGGAAGGAATCCAGTGATTGTTAGGAGAGTGAGGATGATATATTGAGAGTATGTCTTGAAAGTATTTCTTGATTTTAATGTTGCTCGGGACAAGCAAAGTTTAAGTTTGGGGTATTTTGATGAATGCATATTCATCTCTTATTTTTGCTTCATTTAGAATAATTAATTAGGACTTTTTTGTTAATTTTAGCTAATTTAAAAAAAAATAGCACTTTCATCTTCTTGATATACTTTTCCTGAATTCTTATGATATTTTTCTTAATTTTCAGGAATTATCTAAGTAATTAAATCAAGAAAAGAAGAGATGAAGGTAGGAGGCAATTCAGTTTCCCACAATGCTGACTTAAATGCATACCTTGCATCAAAATTAGCATAACTCTCACATCCTAAGGCGGAATTTAATGTTCAAATATGATTTGGAAAGGGAATTCAAAGGCCTACAGGAAAATCATATTTTTGGGCGCACTTTAAATTCTATGGACGACGGAAATTCGCTCGAAATTGCTGCTGCGAGAATCTGCATTAAAGAAAGACAATCAAGAGTTTGTTGACTAGATCTGAAAATTCAAAAGGATGGCTCCCTCTCTTTTTCCCCCTCTTTTTTAGATAGCCTACCCCTCATTCTCCTATAAAAGTAAAAGCACTTCCTCCTCCCAAGGATCATCTTTTGTATCATCTTTTGTACCGGAATTCTAAGCATTTGTTTTCTATCATTCAAGCAATAGAATTTCTTCTTAGTGTTCTTTAATTCTTGCAATTTATATTCTTGCAATAGATCTAGTTGTTCTTCCTTTATTCTTCTTTCTCTTCCATGTATTGGAGCAAGGGTTGAAGAGATTGGCCATTTTATTGTCTCCAGCAAAAGGATTGACTCCTAATTTTGGGCTAGACTATGGCCATTTCGCTTCTCCCCTCCGCCTCCATGTTTTCCACAAGCATGTGTGAGTAGACTTCTATCGAGGCAAGGGGAATAACCCCTTAGCCATGTGATGACTAGATTGAAGATTTATACGATTTTTTAGATAAATGGATTTTGATTTGGATCTCGACGATTTTAACGAAGTGATCTCTCGTTTTCATCGCTTGTTAATCTTGGCGGATGCGACCGTGGAACCCAAGATTTAGAACAACCAAATTGATTTCATGGGAATTTGGATGAGACCTCAGAAAAGTCTCCATTAGGATGATTGAACTAGGATCCTTGAATGCCAGGACCAATGGGTTCACGGGGAGTTCATCTTTTGTGAATCATTTATAAATGTTTCACATGCCTTCTTTTATCTTTCTTATCATTTCTTTGATCTCGTTTCACATCGACTAGGGTGGTAAAATCCCTTAGCTTCGGTATTTCTTTTTCTTGATAGTTAAATTTTATTTCAGCACTTTTATTTTTTTTTCTTAGTTTTAAACAACCTTCTCATCGGAATTTATTTTCTTATTTTTGCAATCGGATTTGGATTTCAACTTTTCTTTTCCGCCGTCCCTTGGATCGATACCTATCTATACTAAGTTGACTTGTTGTTCACAATAAGTTGACAACCGAGTTAGAAGGTTAAACTCTAGGACGTTTCCTAGTGATTGTTGCGTGTACAACGACGCGCATCAGTGGGGCGTTCAGCAATCGTTGTATGTGAAGGATGAGGGGTGAGATCTCAGGCGTTGATGGAAGATCCAACAGATCAGATGAAGTTTGGCCCAGTTCCACACCATGCAAGAGAGGTGAGATCCGAGGCATTGGTGTGTGATCCGACGATGCTTGGATTATCTTCAACCTCGTGCCCAGCTCGAGTCATAAGAGTACAAAGAGTGAGAGAGAGGGAGAGGAGCATGGGGCAGGGCTTCCCCATGATAGTGAGGGTCGAGGCCGAGGGTTGAGAACGTAGGGGTCCTTAAATAGAGGTGTTGGGAGGCCCTAGGGTGAAAGATAGGGAGTGGAGTCGAGAGGTTGGGAGTTCAACGATGGTGAGGAGGGTGGTTGGCAGTTTTGTGGTGACCAGCTAGCGCCACAGCCTGTGTGCGGTCCTTATTGGCCGCGGCGGCGGGTTACAAGGCCAAAAGGCGATAAGTATGGGTGGTTGGTGGCCGGGATGGGCACATCAAAGCAGTTCGCCTGCCATGGCTGCTACACTGTGAGCAAAAAAAGGGGATTTGGGGGTCGTTGGATTGTGGGACGATTTGAGGCTCACCATGATCTGACGGCCATAGATGTCTGAGTCATGCAATGTGTGAGAAGGGTGAGAGAAGGAAGGGAAAGGAGAGAAAAGGGGGAGAGGCAGGACGTGCCTCGCATGGGCCAGGCATGTTCTAAGGCTAAGAGAAGGATGGCCTTAGATTAGAAAAAGAACGAACAAAATAGAAGAAAAAGAGAAGAAAAGCAAGGTGTGTTTGAAGGATCACAAAACCCTCATTTGAACTCTGATTGGAGAAAGATGATTGGATAACCCCTAATTTGGACCTAAAATATCAAGAATCAAATGAATCTTGTATTAATGATGATTAATTGTTATTAATCAAGTGGTGGCCAGATTACCTAGGTGATTATGGATGTATAGGAATCTCTAAACTTGGGTACATGGGATTTATTTAATCATATGACTATAGTTTTCTTGGTTGAAACCATGATATGTATGTATGCTCTTTTATTTGAAATTATTGGATGCAATATTACTGTGAGTACTCAATGATTTTCCATTTGAAACATAAATTATAAGTAGATGTTTTGTAGTTATTTAAGGTGTTCATTTTTCCCTAACGAAGGAATGGATTAATGTTGACTAGTATACCTCTCTAAAGCACATGGTGTACGAGGAGTTTCCCCAGAGTACTTAGTACACATGATAGAACCTAACATATATGTTTTGGTAGTAGTCTACCTTGATAATGCAACTCCTCTAGAAAATGATTAAAATCTACGTAATTTTCTTAACAAAGAGCTATTTTCTATTATATTTCTTTATTTATGCAAATCTTTTTAAAGTTACAAAAATCATAAAATTTCAATTATCTTTCAGCCCGTGTACACAACACATTGTGTGTTGATTAACTATTTAACATATATTTTAGGATCAGAGCTCGAATGGGAGAAAATATGGGAAGTGAGTAGTTGTACAAGTCATACTTATTGTGTAGATACTAGTAGCATACATGATCATATACTTGTAAGACACCTTTCAATATGTAATTATAATTCATGTTGTAATAATTCATTTTTTAAATATACATATTGATTGTTGAGAGGATTTGTGGTGGATGCTTATGGTTATTAGTTCATGTATGTGTTTATTTGTTTTGCATCACTCTCTGAGTAACATTTTCATATTTTGTCTTCTTGTCCCTATGGGGTTTGAGGAAGGCAGAATCGAGGGACGTTACACTCTTAGTTCCCTTGTTTAATCTTATGTTGTGAGCGAGTAGTTTCCCTTACTGGGGCACAATGATAGCCCTATCACTCGTCCTTTGTGTGCACTTTATTAATTTCCATTTATACAGATAAATGATTGTTTTCATTTGTTTCTTGTGTCCCCTATGGATTGATCACCATATATGCATATTTATTATAATCCTAGATGTATAAATCATAAAGTCTGGGATTACAATATTGAATGATAAATATTGAACCCCAGATGTGATCATAGAAAGGTGTTCTCTCAGACAATGGGTTAGTGATATGTAGATACTCATACCTTGAGGCTTCACAGAAACCTATCATGTGATCTTCGTACTCCAGAAGTGTATGATATTCATTGACCCCAATCTAAACAGCTATAGTGAAGAAGAATGTAGCATGTATTATACAATATGCAAGCAACATTGGTGAAAGACACTCAATCCCAATGAATTCATATTTAGTTCATTTACTTTAATTACTTCTTTTAGAATTACCCGCAATTTATCCTTTTACAATACAATCAACCAATCATTATAAGCATATATCTCAATGAAATCGTATATGATAGAGACTTTTAAATTTTAATATTTCTAGGGTTCCATCATAATGCTATGCTACTTAAAATCTCTTGGCTTACGGTGGTAACTATTGGACATACTTTATGTAAAAGTATAATGACTTTACCTAGGTGAATAAGTATGAAATAAATCTCACATGATACCTAAAATGTGACATCCATCCTTGTCCACCATACCTTCCTATTAAAATCATTGATCCATACCTTTAAAAAAATCAAGCAGGTGGGGTATATCAAGGATATCTAGTCGATCCATTGCTCTGAAACAAATGAAGTGTGTGAAGTATATTAAGACTTTACACATATATATACATCCTAGAACATTCTTTAATGTGTCATTGTAAATGATGAATATGCAAGTACTAGATTATAATAAGATTGGTTGGGAAGTAAATTCCTTTATCAGTCTCTCATAACTCTACTTTCCCTTCTTGTCATATTTTAATTTTTCTTCCTCTATTTTTAGTGGTGATAAGTGCTTGTGTCATATTGAGACATCATGTGTGATATATTGATAGTTTCATCAAAACAAAGAAAACTTATGATCTGTTATGTAATCCTATGTGGGGTCAAGTTCAACACAAATTTAACCATGTCTGGTTCGTATATAATCATGTCGGTATTTGACATGTTAGGACCTAGAAACATCACTTTTTGAACCTATAAGTCACATTTGGAGATCTTTGCAGAATTGGTGAAGTGAAAGTGCTTGACTCAAAGGTGCTTCTTATAGTCGATTGACTTGCTTGGGGATTCATTGTTTTTTATGGGAAGGACTAGTTTTTCCCCTTTTTGGTGCACTATGAAAGATGATATATATATCAAATGGCTTCTAAATCTACTTCTTGAGCTTAATAAGCACATTTTTCTATATGTGATCTTAGATACAAGGGTCATGTAAGGGTTTATATATATATAGATAAATTCATCTCCCTATTAGATGGGAGCCTAGTAAAGGACCCTAAATTTGTAAGAAAAGTCCTAAACAACAAGGATGTTAGCAGTAACATTTTCTTTCTTTTTGATAAAATATTGGACATAAAAAAATGTACTACATGATTTCCTCCTAAACTTCTTAACTTGGATGATACAAAGAGATCATTAGTTCCTCTTACTTGTTATCATTACTAAGGATCTTATTTAATATAATACATACTCACCAACCCTCTGATTTTGTAAATGTACATAGTTCCCTTTGAATCAACTCATCTCCAACCTAAAATCCAATTGTATGATAGTCATGAGAATCAGATCATTAGAAAAATGCATCTCCTTTAGGTCTAAACTAACCATAGATACAACTATATATAGTGTCTACACATTCTTGAAGGTATACTAAGAAATATTCAAGTTCTACCACGTGTATATTATACGTTCGAACAAAATTAGTAGATGTCAATGCATGTGATGCTCGTAAACCTTTTTATTCATTGATAGAATAATAGTTAAATAATGGTGTAACTTATGACACATACATCCTCTACCTTCTAAAAAGTCATGGAAATGACATGTCTTGGTAACTTTTATCACTATGTTTGATTCTAGTTTGGCCTCTAGTTAAATATTTTATTCTTCCGACCTTGTCTGTTAACCTTGGGATTGATTAAATTGGTACACAATTCTCTTTTATAATGAAAGGAAGTCTTAGTTACACATATAAAATAGTCTGATGATGTGTCTATCATGTAGGGAACAACAATTTTGGTGGTTTGAGAGATCTACTACGTGTACAACACACTTACAATATGTAACCCTAATCACCACACAATGTTACACATATCCACATGCTCATAAGCTTGGGAATAGTAGAGCATGCAAATAAGGGGTTTAATCCATATGGAGTAGAGGAGGCACTAGAGCTAGGTTGGTTATTTAGGTTCCTAGTGTGATGTCTTAGGGTTTCAATAGTTAAGGTTAGTTATATTTACTACACTAAGTGTCATGCAAGCAAGTAAAGACAAATATGAATTTAAGTTAATACTAGAATTTGGGTTAATTAACAAGGTAAAATAGCAACTATCACTACACTAATCGAGAGAAAGCAACTGAACTTAACTAGTAAGAGATAACAACTAACTACATTATACTAGAAACACAAATACTAAGTATTAACTAAATAAGGAAATTGACTATAAAACAAATCATATTAAGATAAGAAACTAACCAAACAACCAACTAGAGTAACTACAATTAGTACTAATTAACCTAAACAATACTAAATAATCATTCACCAAGAGATTAAGACTAAGCAAGTAAGAGCATGAGTTAAGCTAACTAGCACAAAACAATTACTATTTTAGCAAATGGTTAAGGGAGTGGGCCATTTGGGGTATGATACTAATCAAATATGCTAGTGTATTTATATTCATCAACACATCCAAAAGTAGTTTTATCAAAGAAAACAAGCATAGGGAATTGAGGTTAAGAGTCATATCCTACTAGATGGCCATGGATGACATATGATGTGAGTAGGAAACTAGTCCCTATCACCTCCTATCCAACCATATGACACTTAACTATTTAGGGAATGGATAATGTTAAAACCTAGATCGAGCATATTCAAGGATTCTAAGGATGAGTTTCCTCACCTACTTGATGGCATGGGGTGGTAGTAGGAATAGGATGAGGATGTTTCACCACCTATTATTCCCTATTTAACCTCAAAATATGCTCCTTTTAGAGAGAGATAGAGAGAGTATTTCCATACTTAGATACTTGTTTCTCACACCTAGAGCTAGTGGAATAGAGGGGTATTGGGGAAGTAAGGAAAACTAGCTAGGTTCCTCTAGGGAACTTATGATTTTTCTAATTAAAAACCCTAAAATCCTAGTTTTGCTTGTGCCTTAGGTGGTTTGAAAGCTCAAACAACCAAATAAAGAGACGGGCATACAAAAGAAGTATAAAATGACGTTAATAAGGAATATATAACATGTCACATGAATAGTACCCATTTACATGGTACCAAGGTAGCATATTTTCTGTAAAATAGCTCTCCAAGGGGCATTATCTACACATTAAAAAATTAAAAGCAAAATGGGTGAAGAAAGTAGACAAATAATCCATTAATATTGAGGTAAGTTATTTCTTCTCCCTCTTGAGAAGCATCAAGCTCACCTTATTCACTCATACAAAGATGGAAAGCATGAAAGTGGAGGTGCAATGGACAAAACCCTAGAAAACTAGGGGTTTGGGTGGTAGGTGATAAAATTCTAGGTGGGATTATCTAGGGTAGTGATCAAGGGAATTAATGAGGTTAGTACGTACTAATCTGCTCCCCCTAGCTGCCATTAAAGCTTGTATAGTGGTCTAGTGGGTTTAGGGCTAAGTGGGTGTAATATGGTAAAACTAGTGTTGGTAAGGACTGGGGTTGGGGAAGTCGCATGACCTCTCTGGTTATATCAGATATGGTGGGTGAGTAAAGAATGATCATGGTGTATAAGAATGATCACGATAGGCTAGGGTAGATATTATTGAAATGGAAAGAAATGGATGAGGTAGTATTCTTGTAGTGAGTGGAACAACCTTGGTGTGGAGGAGATGGCACGTCTATTCTAGATAGAATGATTGTGGTGAGAGAGGAAGGTAGGATCTTGTAACTGATGTCGTTCACCTTAAAACCTTTGTGATTTCGAGTGTGCTTTCTTCCTTGATTTCCCTAAAATTTTCTATGATTTGCAGCTTGAGTAGAATGATTGGGGTGACATACAACAACCATTTTGAGCGTCTTTTCATGTACCTAAGTCTTCAACTTGATCATCAATGAAGTTTTATACTTCAATGCACTCATTTATCACTTGGAGTGGGTTGGGGTGATCTTTTCCTCACTTTGGACTCATCTATCTTAGGAAAGTACTAGGATCAACCTGCATCTCTCCCTTCCATCATGTAATGGTAAAAGTACCTATAAAGAATTCAAATAGCATACACTAGTGCATTTGACAATAATATGGACTTATTGAGAAAAAGTATACATTAAAAACATAAAGATATTAATAACAACAAAATGACATAAGAAGATGACCCATTAAAGGACTAATTAATCTTAAACATCTCATCTGATGGTTGCTCCTCATCGACATTGTCCACTTATACATGCTCCTCCAAGATAACCTCCCCATCCTTCAAACTATTTAGTTACATAATGTGTTCCTCTTGATATTCATTTCTTGTGACATTGGTGGATTTGATGCCACTTCTACTATCTATATGAGATTTTCTTAATCATTGGTCAGTCTTGTTCCATGGCAGGGTGATCTTCAAACTAAACATCACGGCATACTTGAGGACACAATGCCACATCCTGTAACATCAAACAGTAGTTTGGAATTGGACCCTCTGGTGAACTTCTTGGCTTGATACTCCTATATGTACTTGTGTATCTACTTATTAGAACATCCTAAACTTCATCGTGTAATGGGTTACCAATAAGATAGTAGTACTAACTCATATTCAGACACATACTTGTAAATGTATAGTGATGCACATACAAAGGAGTTACATTGGCATAGAAGTCATTTGACATCTCCAAATCAAAGAAGGGGGGGGCCTTAAAGGTAATAGTATTACTAGTTCTAGACGAGGAGGATTGGAAATCTATCCATTCCTCTCCAGATCTCATGGATGTGGCTTGTCCTGCTTAGTGCCTAAGAATTAGATGAATACGAACTTTCTAAAGATGGACATACGGTGAGATGGAGGCCAACCATTGTTCATCTACATCAATTGAAGACCACCCTCTCAGGTTAATTATTCCCTACAACTGACCTGCCAAAAGTAGAATCCATGCACCCCTTGAGGATGGCGATCAACAATTAGGGCTGCCCAGTGATGGATCCACTAGCCCTGATTTTTCCAATAGAGGTAACTACAACATTTATTCCCAAGAATCTAATAATGTATTTTGTATGCCATAATAATTAGCTTTGTTATCCAAACATTACCCGAAGTACTAGTACCTTCCTTTTAAAACATGAGTAATTTTTTTTTGCAGTGA
Organism: Alisma plantago-aquatica; assembly: GCA_963693085.1. Classification (NCBI taxonomy): domain Eukaryota; kingdom Viridiplantae; phylum Streptophyta; class Magnoliopsida; order Alismatales; family Alismataceae; genus Alisma; species Alisma plantago-aquatica. The sequence goes on along the minus strand of OY856409.1, from coordinate 636,920,513 downwards.
TAATAAATGTCTTTTTATATTTTCATATTAGTGGTATCATATAAGACGTGTAATATTTATTTCATGTATAGCATTAAACAAACAACGGTCTAACATTAACATTATGAGGGTGTATCTGTAACTTCATAATCTTGCATAGTATGCATCTCACGTGTGTTATAAATGGAAGATCCTAACACACACACACACACACATATTTGTGATCTTGTGCGAAACTCTCTCTGGTGCGAGCTTGCGATCATTGTATATCAACCACTCGTTTTACAATTGCAAATCCCAATTTGAGATGGCAGAATACTGAGCCCGAGTCTGTCATATTTTTCATGCTCATGAAAAGACATTTCTTGGATAACTCCCATAAGAACCAATAAAGTAGTCGGCTATCCATTCTGTCCTTCCGCGCACTCAAAAACTTGATGACGTTGCTCTTGTTCTTTTCTTACTCTAGCCATACACATCGTCTCCACTTTTTTGTGATCCTTTATTTTAATCGGAGTCACTTCTTCATTGCAACAATATACATTTAATAGCTTGATAGTGAAGACCAAGCCCCATGCGCTGCATGTTACCCCGTTACTTAATTCATAACCAGCCAGTGGTATGGATATAGAAATAAGTTTTTAAATTAAATGTGTATTATAGTTGGGTTGTCGTTTTATTATATGCTTGGACTCTTTTTGTAACCTTTATGAGCAACATTCATTAATAAACTATGATTTTTGGGTAAATTTGAATTATGTCAACGTTTGGAGTGTGCTAAAGGAGTGGTGAAAACATTTTAACGAGGGAGAATACATGTAATAACTTCAGTTTAACGTCACAACCACAAGAGCAAGCAGAAGCATCAAATACTAAGTCATACATTGGTTAGGTATCACGTATATTGACTATTATGTATGTAGTAGCACCTCGTTTCATAGTAAAATGTCTACCTTCCTCATTATCACATCTCTTTTTGTTTTAAAACACCTCATTTTCATACCACACAAACATCATCTATGTGTTAAGTTAGGGTCAAGGTAAATTCAACCCCAAAGCAGTAAATATAAATATCGATTAAATATATATGTATATACAAACACTATGTTTATATATAATTTTTATTTATATCTCTTGTAAAATTCATTTGAGTAAAAAATTATCAATTTAATTTTTCTAAAAATATCTTTCTTCGAGAATTATGTTTTTTTTTCTTCTCCTGGTGATGGTTGAGGCGGCCACCATGCCCAGGAACTCAGCCGAATAGGGTCTTCCAGTCTCCCTCCACATCGGCACCCGTTGGTTGGGCTCTGCCACCTCCCCCTTGTGCATCTCCTTGGATCGATAGTTGAACTTCTTTAGGAGGAAACTATTGGGAAATACGGGCACAGAGTATAACAGTGAAAATTAAAAAAATATCTACTTGTATTCCCATAACAACAAGATCGCATCAACTACTATGAAATAGGAATGATGGGTTTAGCGAGTTATACCTGGTCCTAGAGCAAGTCAAGTAACAAAACTTGCTTCTTTATAATTGATGACATCTTTCTCTTGGACGGTGGTTGTACAGCTCCTGGTCTTCACCACAAACAATGAACATGACAGCTTCTACAACAACTCTTGTGGTCTCACCACAGACTGTATACTACAGTTGTTCTCTAAGCAGCAGCCAAAGGACTACTGCCTCTAGAGTAGTCCACACAGACCAACTAGAACTCATGTTGTTCACCAAGAACAGGTACGAAGGAGTTGTCCCTCCCGTTGGTGTACTAGTCACCAATTTTCTCTATCACAATGACAACTACTCAGTTGTTCTATCCTGTTGGCTATCCCTCCTTTTCATATAGGACTTGCCCAATCTCTCTTAGTTACTACAACTAGAGAGGACAAAAGTTGTCAGAGGAATTGATTTTCAGTTATCTGTGTTGTGTCTTGGGAAGCCCCAGTACCCCTCCTTTTATAGGAGAGGTTAGGGTTAGGATTCATAGTCTGATTGAGATCGTGTTGGAGTGGAAGGGACAGAAAGAATTTGAACTTTCACAACTTGCGAGACACCAAACGGTCATCTGGCACACCCAGACGGTCATATGGGGTGCGAGATGATTGTCTCGTACTGCCAAATGGTCGTTTGGCAGTTTCTCAATTGGATACAAATTTGACAATTTCGATTCTAATTAATATCACATATTAATTTACTTACACTCTAATTTTGTGTAATCAAAATTATTTACAAAACAACCCGAACCTTCGCTCGGCCCAATCGAGTTGTCTCACACATGTGAGACGTCTGTCTCGCTCATCTAGATGGTCGTTTGGTGAGTCCAGTTGAGTCGGTCGGTTCAAGGGCAGAACTAAGCCAATTCTAACTCCAATTAGCCTCACAACCCAAACGGTTGTCTCAACCCTTGAGACACCCGTCTGACTGCCCAAACGGCCGTCTCACTTAGTGAGATGGTCATTTGGCAGCTTAGTCTGCCAGTCAAGCGATTTTTTGTGTGAATTGAATACCTAAACACTTTACTAATCAATCCAATTGTCATTCAAGATCAAACTCATCTTCCTGACGAGAACCTATGTGTGTGACCCTATAGATCCCATATCACGTTGGCAGTGAATATCCATAACTAGCTTATGATATCACAAGAAAAGAGTGGTTCCTAGTCTCACATCGGTTCTACCCAAGTGAATGGAAAGTTGGAGAACAACTTCAACCTACAATCTGTGTGAGATGTTGCAGTGATTGTATATTTCCTTTGTCTCTGATATCCAAGATAAACTCAAGGCATGGATGGTCATCCTCTCAACGTTCAATCCATATTTTTTGAACTAAGAGAAGACTATCTGAGATAATGTGACCTCAACATCATATACTTTTTTGCATGTGCATGCACATGTGTTTCTCAATCTCTCTTATCAAGTGGCTAGGATATCATTCCCCAATAGGAGGGACAAATCTCATATCTATCGCTCATAGTCTATCACCATGTATCAAAGTCACCCAATCATCACCATTATAACAACCCATGTTTTAAGACTGCATTTGATGATGTCAAAGTGTACCCAACGACATGTGACAAGTGTAGTCATTTCAGGTCAAAGAATCACAATCACCACCTTCATTGTGAGAGATAACTGTGACCGCCATAACCATGTGTCACTCTCAAGGTGGGTCTGTCCGAGACACTGTTCCCTAACATGTCTGTCTGATACAATGTTACCTAACATGTACATGTGTGCTTGGTTTGATATTACCATATCATGACTAATGAGATTTAGTCATCAACCAACTCACACTCTGATCTTATGTGTCATTGTGGTCTATCAACCTTCCACAATAACAACCGATCAGTGACATAATAGGAATATGTATATGTACTCTAAACATCTTTGTGATCTCATTCACAAGACTAATACTTGAAGACATATGTCTTTCAGTAATATTATTCTCTAGATATTAATAGTGTTTTGTCATTATCTCATAACTGAATGAAACAGAATGAATTGGAAGCTTGCCTTTATAAGTATTAATCAAATCCTTAAAGGTATATTCCATGTCAATCATCACATGATTGTCTTTATGGGCATACCTTACCAAAAAAACAACAATGATTTAGGACGGTGATACTTTGTATAACTCCAAACAAGGTGGTCGCCCTACGGTGACCAAAGTTTCACGTTCTGATCATTCGGTTTTAGCCAGTAAAAGTAGGACCCCAAACATTGCGGTCATTCCTAAAATCCCAAACTAGAAACGATTCAAAAATATATCCCCTCGACTACGCCACCTCAGCTCTGAGTTCCTGATGCACTGCCACTTTTGCTCATCTTTCTCAAGTGAATGAGCCTCTTCTTGCATCAATTTTGGGCCATGCTTAAGAACATTGGCCGATCTAGAAAATCACTATAGGGGGCCTGATTGGATGATACCACCATTGTGGCCTTTTGATTTTAAATTATAGTGAAGCAATACATAATATATTGAGTTGATACCTACTAAAATGTTGTCCATAAATCAACCAATATGTGTTCACTTCATAGTTCGTGTTCAAAACAACTAGTAGCAGAAACCAAAGTTCTATTAGATACAATAAAAGTATTTAATTCTATAATATTTTACATATGATAATGTTCTAATATAAATGAATTGGTTTGTTACATGTATTTTCTGAAAATATGGACCAAAAACTAAGTACAACAATAAGACTGGGACTCGAACTCGGGACAAGAACAAAAAACTACTAGAGTCATCGAGCTATTAATTTACTTGAATACTATTCAAGCATTAGCTAAATATCTCCATCTGACAAAAGTGAATAAGGAAACAATATAATCCTTGGGATTTAAACCTGACATGATGGAGAAGTTGCAAGATACATGAACCAGTCAAGCTATATATGTACGTCAATGTCAAATACCAATACAAAAGATTATCAATTACTTATTTCCTATCAAATTTATATATACACATTAGATTATCATTTAGGGGGAAGGCTACACTCTCGACAGCCCTCTGGATGTGCCCCTTCTTGAGAATACCCTCAAACCCTGGATGCAAAACCTTCACCCCAGATGTGTGGTCATAGAATGCATGATTGAATATGCCTCCTCATCGATCATAATAGAAGAGTCACACCTCAAAATGAAGACCTTATTTGTAATGGAAGAAGAAAAGATCCAAAGAGAGATGACTATAACCAGCCAGATGTGCACTCAGCCACCAGTAGCTCTACCCACCAACAACTGAATGCCTTAGCACGAGATGATAAATTCATGGTCAATCAGGAAATTTCGTCGCCTGCAGCACGACCTGGTCCTCCCCTACAGGCCCCGCAACTGATACCAATAGCTAGAGGCAAGTGCCACAGTGGCCAGAACACCCACAACATCAATGTAGACCCCCAACATTCAATGTGAGATCTCGTTACTCTAAACGAGATTACTCAAAATATAAACCACAATCAATCACCAATTAACCACATACCCAAAAATATGGGTAAATTAAAACCGATTTCAACGTCAGCACCCACTCAGAAACATTTGCATAAGAGCCCAACATCTTTCTTATATCCGTACTATGCCAAGAATTTGATACAAATTGTTCTATCACCTTAGATACAACATATATACATAGGATAACAATATTTGTATGTGTCACACAACAAACATTAACATGCTAACAAAATTCTGATTCGTTTGAAACACCATATTTGTATATGACTCTAGGATACACTAGACATCTAATCAACTTTCTCATAGATTCATTACTATATCTCCTCTTTGCTGTCACAGGTTTGTTTTTGTCACTTTAAATTATAAAAAAAAGTGGCAAACCACAAGGGTGAGACCCATGTCCCAGAAAGAGATATAACCTCCAACAACGTTTATTGATTCCAACATTTTTAGGAAATTAGATAGTTTAATCAGTTTAATCATATATAACAAATAAGCTCAACAACACTAATGATTAATAAAATACATAAAGGAGCAGTTAATAACTATCTTCATTAGCCAGACTATTCTCATATCCCTATTAACAATATAAGGAGTCTAGCAGCATGAGCATCTCTAACATCATGAATAAATCTAGTATCATATACATAGCTAACAACATAAACATGTCTAACAGGTTGAACATATCAACATCATCAGAAGATCTAAGAACATAAGCACACCTATCTGGATAAGCATGATTAAAAGTATATGCATCTCTAGTTACAAAGGCATGGTTAGCATGATAAACATAACTAATACATGAGATAGCTAGCATCATGATTATAATTAGCAGTAGAAGTATAGTTATCAACAAAAGCATAGCAACTGTATGTATGCATCTACAATCTTAAGCATATCCATAACCTAAGTATATCTACTATCTCTTAAGTGCACTAAGCATCATCTTTATGTAAAGATAACAAACAAGTGTTATCATCCAATGCGAAACTTTGTGTATAACACTAAACAAATATGCTATGTGGATGTATTACATCTTTTATTATGCTCTGGGGAGTTTGAGTCGTACCACTCAAAGTCCATCTGACCACCACGTGGTCGCAATAATTTCCATATAGGATCGAGGAAGAGTCAGACTCTAAGATTTTCTCCATACTCAGTCAGTACGAGTCTGCACCGTAGTGACATATAGTCAAACTACAAAACAACAACATATAGTCCTGTAACTAGCCCACCTTTGTACAGGTCACGGTGCTAGCATCTAGGGTATTCAAACCCAATCACTGAGGTACAACCGTAGTTGTCCTCTAATCACACCATGTTATAATCACTGAGACCTAACCAAAGTCGTACTCAAAAAGTGGGTTCGGGTGACCACAACCATCCTCCCAAAACACTTGGTGTCAGGATGACAAACACCCCGCATACTCAATAGTATGCACTATGAGTTTCCCTTAGGTTTCCTCATTTCACCATCCAGCAAGTTTTGACACTGAAGATGGTTCTATGGCATAGGGTATTGCATGATTAGAGTTTTACTTGATTATTTATCTCCAATTGGGTGAATTAAGGCTTCATTAAACAAATGGACATACAAACCCTAATTCACATCTAGCAAGCATATAAGTATCACAACTTCAAAAGTTATAAAATGTGTAAAACACAATTTCTCATCTCATCATCACATGGTACGATTCACTTTTCATTCATGAGACTACACTAGTCATCATACTATGACAAGATATAAATCTTTTTCACAATATCACCTGGTATCAACCCTTATCAACATAAGAGGATTACACCTCATTAAGGGATCAACCATGCCCAAAGGTCATTAAGACCATCATACTGGATATAAATCATTTTCACAATATCACAGGGTATCAACCCTTATCAACACAAGAGGATTACACCTCATTGAGGGCTCAACCATGCCATAAGATCATTCAGACCATTATATTATTCCCTGCAAGATCATCATTGTTACAACCCCAAATTTTGGGTTCTTTGGGTAAGAAATGTAATTTCTCCTATTAAAGATATTTGAACAAATAATGATATAATTTGTTTTGAATAAAAGATTTTGTTTACAATAGCCTTGTTGGTTGTTTTGTGGACTTTATTGGCTATTGGGCCCGGCCCAATAACAAGGATAAGACAAAAGAAACTCCATTATTAATAAGATATGGAGAAAAGGAAAGATGTAGAAACCTCTAGAAGGAAAAAGAATATAATCCAAAAGTGGATTTCGTGCCTCTTGGGTTCCAAGGAGTCCAAAGTTGCAAAGATAATGTAACAAGAAAAGAAAAGATCAATTAAATATTTCTTTATTAAGAAAGAAATTGAAAATAATGATAAAATGTGGGAAATAAGTGGAACGAGGTATAATTGAGTTATCTTTGGTGGATTTTTGTATCCATAAGGTTCCTAATGTTAAAAGGAATTCCAATAAGGAAAATAAAAAGAGAGATGAAGAGAAATCCTCAAAAAGAGATATTTTAATAAAGAAATAAGTAAGATAATGAGAAAAAATGGATATATATGCATCTAGAAGGATAATGAGTATCCACTAAAAAGGATTTCGAAATATTAGTGTTTCTTGGGGTCCAAGGAGCCCCAATGGAGAAAAAGAAAGAGAAAATACCAATAAATACAAAAAAGAGGATAATGTGATACATAATTAATGAATTTGGTGGCATTGTTAAAAAGGAGGTATTTTCTACTAAAAGAAAATATAAATTTTTGTCAATGGATTAAAAGGCAAACATAAAGAGAATAAGAGAGAGAATTTTCGAATTCCTACATATCCAAAGAATATAGTTTATCAAGGAGATAAATGGGAGAGAGAATATTACTTCTCATTGAAGGAATAGGGTTCCTATTGGGAAAAGAACTTATTAACTCGTGGGTGAACACCTTAGGGTGTGGATATCCTCCCTTATATAAGGGGTAGAACCTATGGTTTGAGTTCAAGAGAGATCCCACACAACACTCTCTCTTCTCCTTCTTCTTTCCGTGCAAACCCTAACCAAGTAAGCGTAGGGATATCTCGGGGGCAACTAGCGGCTGTGGTGGGATCTCGGTGGAGGCACGAAGCAACTAGGAGGATGTAGGGTGGTCAACCACCTTTCCCTACCCACCACCATCGCGCAACACCTGCAGTGCTGCTGCCAGGCCGGCCACGGGTTGCAGGCCCATCCAGCGTGGACCAGCCACCCTAGCTATGAGAAGAGGGCACTACCAGTTGCGTGGAGGTACAACAGAGGGAGGAGAACCTTCCCCGGTGACCGTCAGGGTTGGGAAAGGGGTGGAGAAGTCGCGCCAATCGCAGCCAGAGCAGCAGTGCTAGGCTTTCGTGAGTTTGAAGACAGAGGGGTGCATTGGACGGTTTTACCCATCAGATATGTGAAGGATCGACAACTTAAGCAGGGGCAAAACGGTCTTTTTTTTATGTTTGAATCGACCGCGGCTACATGCTTGAGTGGAATGACATGGCAACTTCCCATTGGCTCAAGTAAGTTTATTTGGCAAAAATTATATCTTTTTATTGGTAGCTCAGATAAATGCGTATAAAATATGAAAGTTGCTCAAAAAAATGAGAGGAATTCATTAAAAATATATTTAGAAGCTAATTCCTCTTGTAATTAAAAAACTAGTGGAAGTTATCAACTTTAATGCTTTAATGTTTAAGAAATCCTAATTTGAGATGATTAATGTATTAAGAAGGGTTTTATGGATGATTAAAGTTGATATTAACATGTTAATCACAAAAAGATACATTAAGATCGAAAAGGATGATCTTTGCACGTAATTGGTTTACTTTAGAGTTCCATGTACATGAACGAGCTTTAATGGGCCTTGAAACCCTAATGATTAGTAATTGTGACTCTTAATGGATTTAATTGTTTAAATTCATGAATAAGATGAGATATGATGGTTCTAAACTATTTCGAGTATAAGAGTTCCTAATTGTGGATAAATACCCTTAATATGGTAATTAGGGTTTTCTAATGGATAAAGGTGGAATTAATGATAAATAGAGTTCATATGTGAATTAGATCATAATGAACTATGAGTTGTTAATCCATAAGGAACCAAAGATGATAATTAGGCCTAATTATCTTGTCATGAATAAAAGGATAAAAATGGTAGTTTTAATGAAAAAGACCATAATGGACTTAATAGATGTTTAATTGTGCCTTTAATCTAAAATTAAGGTTATATGTTGTTAAAAGGTAGCCTTAATATCTTTCATGAAGAATAGATGAGATAATTAGGGTTTGTGAGTATTTGTATCAAATTAGGGTATAAAATAGTATATATGAAGAGAAACCCTAATTGCAATGGAAACCCTAAAAGTGGACTAGAAACCCTAGGAAGCGAGCTAGGTTTAATAGATCTTGATGGCATGATCAATGATAGGAAATTATATGCATATTTCAGGATCTCTTTATGTTCTTGCTTGCCTATTGGGTTTCTTGCATTGATTGGATTAATTCTGTCTTGTATCAATCTGACATGTATGTGGTTAATTATGGTTAATCACATTAGTTTCCCGAAGAGCTTCCCAGATGATTCATCACATTGAATGCAACTTATCAGTTTGGATGCTCATACTTGCAAATCTTAAAGTCACTGTGATTATCACAATAATAATATAAGTGTGTATTATCACACCTACATGCCACCCTGATGGATGATGGAAAAGGTCAAGCCCAGGGGGAAGACCAATGGGCACCATGAGTGGTGACCCCAGACACCAAGCTCGGGATTGAGAAGGTGCACTACTACAGAACACGCCTTTGGCGTCAGTTGTTTAACCCCTTTTAGCGACGGCTCTCCAGCGACGCCTATGTGGGCACCGCTAAAGGTCGGACTCTTCGGCGTTGGTTTTCTAACTGACACCAAAAGTCTTCGTGCCACCAAAAATGCGACAGCAGGGCACCTATAGGCATCGGTTATGTATCGTAAGCCGACGCCAAATGGGTTCGCGCCACAAAAAGGGCGCCATCTAGGTCACTTTCTGCGTCGGTTTACAACTACCTAACCGACGCCATATTTCCATACGACACGGCCTTGCTTCCCTGCATGGCTGTGTTTAGTGCTATAGGCATCGGTTTTGTACTAAGAACCGACACATTTTCCGCCACGGCCGTGCTTTCCTGCACGGTCGGGTTGTTTGTCATATTAGGCGGCGGTTTTATCCAATAGCTGACGCTGTTGTCTTTGATGACGGTGTTCTATAAATAACCAACGCCTATATTTTAATTTTTTTTCTTCTTATCAGTTTGCAGGACTGCTGTGGCTAGTCAGTAGGATGAGAACCTGTAGTTTAGTTTTCTGAACTGTAGGTTTACGACATCCATTAATATCAGCCTACAAATAGGCCACAAACCTGTAAAATCAACAAATATACTTTTCACATAAGTAGATACATTCAGACATTAATTCAATTCTCACATTCACACATGTAGAAACATTCAAACATGTATAAACATTTAGAAATATTCATTTACAAATATATCATTCAACATCACTATCAGCATCCCAATTATATCTTACAATCGCCACTGCTTGTATGGCTTTTGCCCATTCTTCTCTTACTTCATTTAATACTGCCATCGTATATGGAGCATGTACATCTTTTAAGTGTTTACCTATAGTCTGGTCTATTTTAAATACCTACAAAGAGAATGATGTATATATAAGTAATAATATCAAAATAAGATTGATATATTTCATACTAACTAATGAGACTATATATAATACCTCATGTATGGTATTGATGTCCAATGTGGCATATTGGATAATCATCTTCATAAATCACATCACATAGTATGTGCATGCCCAGCCGTTGTCTTGTCTAGCGTACTATAAATTATAGCATACAAAATATTAAAAAATACAACTAAGCACAGTTCACATAAATAATATATACATTGGAGTCGGGAACTTACTTTTACGTTCTCCCAAATTATTGGTTGGTTCTTTTTCCTTGGGACCTTTCCTCTAGCATTTTTGAATGCATTTAAACCCCTACATGTTAATGTAACACAGTAAATTGAATAATTAAATAGTAATGTAATAACAAATGTTAACAGATATAAAAATGAAATATTTCTCACCAGAATAATGGCATTCTCATTACATGTCCAATTTTAGTATTCAATGTACTCCCCACAGGATCTAGATAATAAACAGTGAATGTCTCGGGGACAATAACTAGTAACTCCCAATGCCTACCGCTAGAGGTAAAAAAGTTAAAAATTAATAACTCAAAATCCACAATACAAATGTAATTTTCTTAAGTCCAAATTATAAATAAAGTAAACTTACCTGACATTGAATGGAGCTATTATTATCGTCTTCTTTTGCTGACCGAAAATTGTAAAAGCATCTATACAGTATTGTTGAACACTATCAAGGTCTTTAGCTACCATACTAATCAATGATGGAATCAAAAATCCCACATGATCAAATGCAAATTGTTTGCATTGATCTTCGACTAAGTAGCTGCAAAACATGTATTACGTATGCATTAATATATAAGAAACCAGATCACCAGATCTTACACAAGGTATATGGATGTATAAACAAGATCTCACCTTATCCATCTCTCTATCATTGATGTATTCAACCAATCATACATAAATAACTCAATAATATCTTATATAAATAAAGAGCTTTTGTATGATTGACCTGCATAATCCGCTTCTAAAGAAACAATTATAGGGCAATGTATATTATGTGCCCATAGCCAACATGCCATTCCCTTACAAGCAGGACCTAATGGGTATGTTAGGTCAGTTGGAACCCAACTTGGTAATGCAGGAAGTGGAGGTGGAGGTCTAGGTGCTCCGGGTGTCTTCATTTTAACCTGTATATATAATTTCAGATCAGTTGACCTCATATATACACATTAAGAATCTAAAGTAATGTAAATTTATCTTACAATTTTAGTAGTGTAGATGACATCTACTTTGGGCCACAATATCACCCCGCCTTCCGCCTCAGCAAGTGTATCAATATTCGAGTGGGGATATGGCAATGTAGCTTCCCTCCAATCGGGTAATACATGTATCAGGCTCACACGAATGTAGCCATGTGGCATTGGAGTCCCATGAAATGTTTCCCCAGGAAGGGACGGGTAAGTCTGCGCCTCTGCAACAACATAGTCTTGCATTTTTATGCGGCATGGCTTCAATACCTACAAATTTACGTAAAGAATATTATACATATATACATATCATCTTGAAAAGACTAGCTACAATGTCATAAACAATACTTACAGTAGACGTGTTAGGCGGTGGTGGGTCTACAGGATTACTCTCAGTCTGTACATCAGGAGCAGAGTAGGTCGCCGTAGGCTGATTGGAAGCCTGAGATGCCTGCCACCGCACTATTTCTTCCTTGACCTTCTCAGCAACTATATCATTGACCTTCTTAGAAACTATATCCTCGACTCTCTTATTCTCCTATACATGGATAAAAGAAACATTATCTTCTTATTATTGAATTTCCTTTTGCAGTAATATTCTAAAAAAAGAATAGATTACCTCTTCTTGTGAAAGTCCCGCTCTGGGTTTGCGCTGGTATGGCCCAAAGAATTCTTTGATGCCCACACTAGTGCCTGCACCCCTAACACATCCAGGATGCTCTGGGTTACCCAGAGCAACTGTCAATTCATCCCTTGTGCCCTGAGGGATGAACGTGCCTTGTTTCCTCTGCTCGTGCAACTCTCGCTAATCATCATCAACAAAAATTGGTAAGTTAACACCACAAATAATCAATATTCAAACGATTGCTCTAAGAGTTGTATTTTACCATTTTTGCAGCCGCCTCAACAGTTGCAGGCTTCCTTATTTCTCCCTTCTTATTTTGCCTCCCAGCTATCCAAACATCATGGCGAGCCAGAGGTGTGCTACCTATAGTAGAGGACTCCTGAGTAGCAGTAGACTCCACCTGTAGTCTTTGGCGAACGCTTGCATAGTCCTTTGGACCCATAGTGTGGTCATGCACATTCAGTGCACGCCTTGCTTTTTGTGCCTCACTGAGGGCCTAGTTAGTATGCACATTAATGATTTGGCTAGTAGCACTAAATGTTAATCTTGAATAGGTGAATACAACATATATTAATTAAATTGGGAGTGACGCCTAATACCTTGAATTCTTCAGATTTTCTTGAAGAAACAAAATTGTCCCAATCTTCTTTCTCCAATAAGTTCCACTGTTCAAGGAATGACTTCTTCTTCTTCTCACCATATTTTATGTATTCTCTATTGAGATTTGTCCTATAGTTCCTAAGCATCTTTCCAACGCGTTGCATCACACTTTTATGATGCAGCTTCTCATCCAATGCAAACAGATTTTGTAAAATAAAATTGTTATTAACTAGTATCCAAAAATAGAATTGCAAATAATAGAATTTGTAATTTACAAAATAGAATTGCAAATAATAATAACTCACGCATAAATCCTTCCATATCAAGTCTTTCTTCACCTGAGGAACTTTATGCCAATTATCATACTTAACACCACAATGGCTTCGAGTGACAACCCCAAGATAGCTTATAAAATTATTGCGGTTCACTCCAATTGCATTTCCTCCATTATCGAACTCCACAACCAATTTGGATCCACTGCCACTTAGCGCTATTAACTTGTTCAACAGAGTGATGCCCCTTTTCTTGTTAACTTTTTGGTGATGTGCATCAATTTCCTGCAGTGCTTCAGTGGGTACATGTGCATCATCAACCTAAAATTTGACAAAAAGAAACACACTGAATTAGCCCAATATAGAAATATGGGATATATGACATAACTAGAAGATAATGAATTTTATAGAAATACAGGATATGTTTTTAGAACTTACATTGGTATCCTCGGACAACATGCTCATCATGGACTTCATGCTCATCATGGACATCATGCTCATCATGGTCAGCCATCTGAAAATGTCATTAAAAAGGCAAACATTTAGCATTTGTATTAAAAAGGCAAACATTTAGCAATTGTATTAACATTCAACATGTTTGTTCATTCTAATTTATACCAATGTACAAGTAATATAAAGAACAATGATTGTTCACTTTCTAGGCCAACAAACACATGTGATGTCATTCTGATATATAATAAATGTGTACCACCTATCCCATCCTTGAACACCTAATCTCACTAGTAAGTGTATAATGTGTATTGGGTTTTCAAAAAAAATTTGGCAGCATTTCCCCGTTGTTCTCTAAGTACATATGTACTTAGAGAACAAACGGGGAAATGCTACCGAATTTTCTCGAAAACCCAATACACATTATACACTTACATCCTAAGTGAGATTAGGTGTTCAAGAACAGTCCCAAACCGGGGACTATCCAAGATTTACTCCTAATGAGTAAATCTTGGACTGATTTCTAGGCCAACAAACACAATAATAGATATGTAAATCATATCATTAAGAGCATGGTTTCATGTTAGGTCATCATAGGTCATAATAATCCACTAGAATGAGAAACAAATGTCTCATGGTGTTAAAATAGCATAAGATTGTTCATTCTAATTTATACTCCATACAAACAGTATATAATTTAGTGATTGTTCATTCTAATTTATACCAATGTACAAGTAATATAAAGAACAATGATTGTTCACTTTCTAGGCCAACAAACACATGTGATGTCATTCTGATATATAATAAATGTGTACCACCTATCCCATCCTTGAACACCTAATCTCACTAGTAAGTGTATAATGTGTATTGAGTTTTCGAGAAAATTTCGGCAGCATTTCCCCAATGTTCTCTAAGTACATATGTACTTAGAGAACAAATGGGGAAATGCTGCCGAAATTTTCTCGAAAACCCAATACACATGATACACTTACATCCTAAGTGAGATTAGGTGTTCAAGAACAGTCCCAAACTGGGGACTATCCAAGATTTACTCCTAATTAGTAAATCTTGGACGGGTTTCTAGGCCAACAAACACAATAATAGATATGTAAATCATTTCATTAAGAGCATGGTTTCATGTTAGGTCATCATAGGTCATAATAATCCACTAGAATGAGCAAAAAATGTCTCATGGTGTTAAAATAGCATAAGAGTATTAGATCTTGATTTTAGAGTGTACAAGACATAATAGTGACTACTGATTTTGTGGGGTGATATCAATTCATAGGATTTATAGATTCAAATTTAACAAGTGTACAAGTTTCATCATTTTAATACTCTAAAGGTGACTAGGTCATAGCACATAAAAGATGGCATTACAAGGAAAGTAAGCAAACTAGATCAATTAACACTCATCTCAAGGGAACATTAGTTACTGAAGGGACCAGGAAAGAGTGATTTTAATCACTAGGATCATACAAGTAGCAATGTTGATTAAATAAATACAATGTTGATTAAATAACTACCTCTGTTTGGGTGAGACAGAGGGTAGGCGAGTAGGCAGGAAAGCAGGAAGGTGAGCAGGCGACAGGCAGGGAGACGTCGGGCAGTAGTAGATGATCAATTAATTCCTGAAACAATACATAAATAAATACAAATCAGTACATAAATAAACAAAAATTAGTAAATAAATTATTTTAAAAAAAATACACAGCAGCATTGTGCCTTGGCGCATCCCAAGCATCGCCCAGGCATCCCAGAGGCCTAACTAGGCTGGGTGCCTGGGTTTGGGACCCTAGGTGAATGCCTGGCTGCCTAGGCATGCCTGGGTGCCGCCTGGGTAGGTCGGCAGGTACCTGGGCAAGCGAGCAGGGAGAGGTCGAGGTGAGGTGAGGTCGATAGGTCGGCGGAGAGGTGAGGTCAACAGGTCGGCGGCGAGGTGAGGTCGAGCAAAGGACCGCCGGCGTAGGGTAGGCGCGGCGAGCTCCAGGACCGCCGACGCAGGGCAAGAAGGTAGCCACAGGGCACGGCGACTAGGACCGGAGACGGCGACGCAGAAGGAGCAGGGAGCGGCGGCGGAGCAGCGACGACGCACAAGCAGCAGCAGCGGCGGGTGGGGGTTGCAGTCGGGCGATAGCAGCAGAGGGGGAGAAATTCTCACAATGAAACAGAAGAAAGGGGAAGAGTCGGGTGATCACGGGGGTATTAAGTTCATAAAAGGCGTCGGTTGTCAACAAAACCAACACCTAAACATCTTCAACGTCGGTTGCTCGTAAAAACTGACGTCCAATTGAACAATATTTGCCCTAAAATTATTTGGCGGGAACCATTATCAGCGTCGGTTATCAAAGGATAACCGAAACTATATGTGACACTTGTCGTGCAAATTCCCATCATACATAGGCTTTGGTTTGTGTCTAAATAACCGACGATGTATGTGACACTTTTTCGTTTCGCTCGAAATTTGGATTTTGAGGGCGATTTTAGGCGTCGGTTTGGTTTACCTAGCCGACGCTGAATACAAAGCGGTACCCGTGTCTGGCTGGTCTTCGAATATAGACATCGGATTTACTAAATAGCCGACGTGGAATGTTATAGGTGGTAGTTTGTGTAAATAACTGAAGCCCAGAAAAGCGACATTGAATGTTGTTTCTGTAGTAGTGGTGGTCTTTATAGAATGACTAATGGGCACTATGAGCACTGACCCCAGGCACCCAGCTCAGGATTGAGAAGGTGGCATTAAGTCATTGGCAAAAGAGAAACCCGAAAGGGGGTATGCCAGGGTTAGGGCAAAAGAAGTGGAGAATGTCACACTGAAAGTGTAATTTAGCTTGTTAATTAACTTGATTATGATATTTAGATTGTTAGACATATCTGTGAAATTTTAGTTGTCCTCACATACCAGCATATTCCTAAATGATGACCGAAATTTTGTTTGTCGGTGTTTTAGGTACATTTTTAAAAGGACAAACAGTAAAGTGTCATATTGTGAAATTAAGAAATAAAGTGCAAGGAGGATTAGTTAGAATAGAGTCCAGATTTGGATAGAAGTTAGATATCCAATTTTTTGAAAAAGGTATGCAAAGTTTTATTTTATTCCATCTTTCAGTATAGTAAGGTAGAATTTTATAATTATTACTGATTATTTGTCAAACCTTTGATCCTGTTGATAATGGCTCTAACCTTTGGGTCTCCCTTAATTGGGGGTTACCAGGAGGCGGGGTCATTACATTTGATATCAGAGCATAGGTTCCTCATTTAATCTTTAATAATTATTAAATTTTACAAAATCTGTAGAACCCAAGGGAGTTATTAGAGGATTTTCTGAAAGACAGAGGTGTCTAGAAAAGGATCATGTCCGGGGGCTGGCAATATTTTCCTCCGTACCGCTAGTCAGAGTATGAGGAATCCCAGATCTGTGTGACTGTCTGGCCAATGTCTTAGGATCTGACTCAAAATAAGATACCTTTAGGATTTTCTCATCTATTTTCATCCCTTCTCAACCCTAATTCTATTAGGATTATAAGGTTTAGGGTTTTCTCTCTCTTCTTCACCCTCTTGAGGATAGGGTATGCATCATAAGGTTAAGGAATCATCCACCAAAATTAATAAAAATCATGTAAATAAGATGTCATGGACATAAGCTTAATAGTTTAAACGTAAACTAAAGAATATTTGCATGCTTAGGTCGTATGCCATACATTGTCATGCCCTCAGGAGAGACCTAAGGCTAGACCTTATTGTCAAGAGGATGAATAGAGAGAGAGAGTTAGTCTTGGAGGTAGAGACCTCCATTATAAGTAGAGACCTGGCACATCCTTTGAGGATGATGTTAACCCTAACCCTAAGTGGTGGTTAGAGAGGGATGGCACGATGAGTTAGATTTCATAATAGACTAGGTGTGTGGGTGGACATGCTTTTGGATGCCCATGGCGATATGAGCCATGTGAGGTTGGATGACCTAGTACCTTTAGCAACCCAACCCTGGAAAGGGTCGTGCATGTTAGAGTGAAGGATAGCTCCTTCAATGATGAGGTTAATGAAGAACCTATAGAAACCCTATGGGCTTATGCGAGTAGGGCATAACATGCACCTAGAGTACGTCAGTAGTGCAGGTAGTAGGTTGAAACCCTGGCCATGAGAGTATGTTGGATAGATTATGAGATAAGCATACAGGGCTATGGATAATCTTGAGCAAACATAAGTTTGAACATAGGTTTCACCCATGTATGGGTACGCTTGTGATCCTTCATGGAGAGAGGACCTCTAGTAGTAAGTCTGTTTGTAGGGTTAGCTCTAGAGAGAGAGAGAGCATGACCCAAGCAAGAAGGTTGGAAGCTTAGACTCTGAGATATGAGGAATAGTGGGGAGTTGAGGATGATGCGACCTAAGTGGATGATATCTTGGTTTCCTTTAGAGGAACCAAACCCTGGAGGAAGGATGAGACTGCTGGTACCTATGTGCCTATGGTATAGGTGTTTACCTTCTGAGATAGGAAGAAGAGTTCCTTAGATCATGAAGAGGCTTAGTAACAAGTTGTGAGGCCTTATACCCAGTTAGTTGTCCTTGAGAAGGACTCAACTCTGAGGTGTTACTCAAGGAAAAGGATAATAGGAAGTGCACATCATACCTTATACATGCTTGGCTCATGGTTAAAAGGTTGAGCATGCAGTGGGACATCTAAAAAGTGAACCTAGGGTTCCTAAGCCTAAGAGGGGAAGTGGTGTACCTGATGCTCATGACAAGATTTGAGTTTCCATAGATCTGAGCATGGAAATCCTCATGTTTAGAGGAAAGGGAAACCCCTTAAGTTTAAGGTAGGTTTGATGAACCCCTCACAGCTAAGTTGGAGACATGGGAAGGTTTGTTCTTGGTCCAATGTTGAGGAATGAGAACAAGTATGACCTAGCATGGTTTAGTAGGTGGTCTGCTTGTGCCTTAGTAGCTTGCTAGGGTTAAGCATGCTCATGTGGATGTAAACCCTAGACATAAACACGTTTGTGACCTTTGTTGCTATCAAGAGATAGTTTCCTCCCATCCTGGGAGAGGGACACTTTTGTAGGGTGTATACCAGTGTTATTGGTTTTGAGGTAACCTAAAGAGGTCTCATAGGATCTTGAGAAGCTAAGTGAAAAGTACACGGTATGAGAATGAACCTGTAGACCCATAGATAACCATCTCTAAGTCCATGTGGGTGTGTTACCATGGAGGTGACCGGTAGGGGCCTGACCAAGGTAGGCAGGTTGCCATGACCCCTATGAAAGGATGAAAGTCATCCCATGAATGTAGAGAGAGATGAAGAAGACTTGGGTAAGGTTCTAAGTTGGACATGTACTATATTAGAATCCTAAGTCTATCTGAGGGTCAGTAGGGATAAGAATGATGGAAGTAGGAGTTGCCTAATTCCCTAGTTGCACATGACCATAGGGTCGGGAGGTAACAACTATCATTGTCTGAGGGTCATGGGTTAGGAGATTGATCACCTTCATGAACTCATGGGACCCAAAGGGCAGATGAAGAGGGCACTCTCTGGATGCATAAGGGAAGAGGGATGACCCCAAAAATGCTGACACCCTACAGACCTAGAGGAGATGACCAAGGATTGTGTGGTGACCCAAGTAGGTTCAAGACTAGTTTTCCATGGAAGTAACTTTGATATCGAGATGTTTGTGATGTTGAGACATAGTTGCACATTTCAACTTAGATTTGAAGGTGTACTGGCAAGGTGGGATGTACCATCTCTACTCTTAGAACAAGAAGAACTTTGTATTTTGACTTCAGCCAAATGCTTATTTCCTCTTGTTATGGGAGTGAGAGATAGGACAGTACGCATGCCATACACTAAGGATAAAGATGATGTGAGTTGGAATGTTGCTATGAGGTATGAAGATAGAAATGATAACATACCCTTGTGGAGAGAACGATATGTGGATGGTTTACAAACCATAAGAGAATTAAGATAGTCTTATGAGGATGTTTTTATCATGACCTATGAGTTATACAAGGTTGAGTTTGAAAACCAAGAGGATGAGCTCAGAGTTTCTTGATGGAGATAGACTTAGAGTTCGAGATGAGATGATAAGTGGAATACATGGAGGTGTGTGTCTTCGACATTACCTAACACCTAAGGATGTGAGGTAGTAATGGATTCTCTTGTTGAGATACAAATGCCTAGTTTAGCTAGAGGCTAGAAGACGTTGTTAGGTTAACCCTAAGTTTGAAAAAGGAGACATGTTTGGGCTAACACTCGGGTGTAATGAGATCTGTTGAACAAGTTAGTAGTTGTTTGGTTAGCCATCCTAGGCCTTGATGCAATGAAAGGATGGTTGTAGAACCTCAGATGCACTTCTCAGGAAAAGAAGGTGATGAAACCCCAACTAGAGTGGTTTAGGGTTTCTGAAGAATCAATCTCTTGAGGAATCATGACATATAGGGGATCATGATTTTAAGTTCATCATACACTGTGGTAATACGAAGATAGTAAGTGACAGTAGTACTTCAGATGCTTAAGATGAAGTTGCATGTGGCTTGTCGCCATGCAAGCCAGAAGGTGAAGGATGAACACCAATAACCCAGTGTGTTGGTATAGCAGATAAAGAGTCCCCAAGAGGGAATGGGAGTTCATCACTATGGATGTTGTGGAAAGTCTCCCCTAGACCAAGGAAGGTCGAGATATAATATTGGTTAGGGTGGATCACCTTACCTAGATAATAAGAGAAAGAAAGAATGCAGTCACGGGACGGATCCAGCTGAACTACATATGAGAGAGAGATGGTTCAACTACACCATGATGCAAGTTCATAAGTTCTTTATAACCTAAAGATTCACTTCCATGAGGTGGAAGTAGACGAACTCGATGCTAGTACAGTTTATCACTCCTAACTAATGGTTAGTATAATCTAGACTAGAGGGTCTGATAAGAGCATGTGTACTTGTTCAGGGTGATACATGGAGACAATTCTTGTCTTCTGTAAGATGTGTTGATAACCACCATAGCTAGTATTAGGATTTAAAGAAGCTCTGTAAGGGAGGTTGTGTCGGTCACCACTTCATTAAGATGATGTTGGTGAAGGGACCTCACGAAGGTCAGGAAAAGGACCACAATGTGTGCAGATGAAGTTGCTTTAATCGTGCAATGGATGAAAGAGAGCCCAGGGGCGACATGAGTCATGAGCTGATGCAAAGAAGACTGACATGCAGTTCACTGTGGGAGAGTATGCGATGTGAAAATCCGACCCCTATAAGTTATAGCTAAGAGAGCTGAGTCCCGACTGCATGGTCCATTTGATATGAATTAGTGGAGATGATTGTGTTTGTCCTTACCCCTCAGGATAACATGATGAATAATGTGTTCCATGAGTCCGATCTAGAGCACTATGTGAGGTACCCAAGCCATGTGCTGAGCCATAAACCTATTCAGCTTTATGAGAGGCTGAAATGTCCGGAGTCACCTATGAGGGTATGATATACCAAGATAAGAAAGAACTCAGATGGAAGAATATGAGATGATGAATGTTTTTGGGAAGCACCATGGAAAGGGTGAGGCCACATGGCAGCCATGATGGACAGAAGAAAGGCTTATTCGGTTTGTTGTGTGCTTGTGGAATTTTGAGGGCAAAATTCCTATAAGACGGGAAGGATGTTACAACCCCAAATTTTGGGTTCTTTGGGTGAGAAATGTAATTTCTCCTATTAAAGATATTTGAACAAATAATGATATAATTTGTTTTAAATAAAATATTTCGTTTACAATAGCCTTGTTGGTTGTTTTGTGGGCTTTATTGGCTATTGGGCCCAATAAAAAGGATAAGACAAAAGAAACTCCATTATTAATAAGAGATGGAGAAAAGGAAAGATGTAGAAACCTCTAGAAGGCAAAAGAATATAATCCAAAAGTGGATTTCATGCCTCTTGGGTTCCTTGGGTTCCAAGGAGTCCAAAGTTGTAAAGATAAGGCAACAAGAAAAGAAAAGATCAACTAAATATTTCTTTATTAAGAAAGAAATTGAAAACGATGATAAAATGTGGGAAATATGTGGAAAGAGGTATAATTGAGTTATCTTTAGTGGATTTTCGTATCCATAAGGTTCCTAATGTTAAAAGGAATTCCAATAACGAAAAAAAGAGATATGAAGAGAAATCCTCAAAAAGAGATATTTTAATAAAGAAATAAGTAAGATAATGAGAAAAAATGGATATAGATGCATCTTGAAGGATAATGAGTATCCACTAAAAAGGATTTCGAAATATTAGAGTTTCTTGGGGTCCAAGGAGCCCCAATGGAGAAAAAGAAAGAGAAAATACTAATAAATACAAAAAATAGGATGGTGTGATACATAATTAATGAATTTGGTGGCATTGTTAAAAAGAAGGTATTTTCTACTAAAAGAAAATATAAATTCATGCCAATGGATTAAAAGGCAAACATAAAGAGAATAAGAGAGATAACTTTTGATTTCCTAAATATCTAAAGAATATAGTTTATCAAGGAGATAAATAGGAGAGAGAAGATTATTTCTCATTGAAGGAATATGGTTCCTCTTGGGAAAAAAACTTATTAACTCATGGGTGAACACCTTAGGGCGTGGATACCCTCCCCTATATAAGGGGTAGAACTTCTAGTTCGAGTTCAAGAGAGATCCCACACAACCCTCTCTCTTCTCCTTCTTCTTTTGGTACAAACCCTAACCAAGAAAGTGTAGGTCTATCTCGGGGGCAACTAGCGGCTGTGGTGGGATCTCGGTGGAGGCACGAAGCAACCACGAGGATCTAGGGTGGTCAGCCACCTTTCCCTACCCACCACCATCGTGTAGCACCTGCAATGCTACTGCTAGGCTGGCCGCGGGTTGCAGGCCCAGACAGCGTGGACCAGCCACCCTAGCTGCGAGCGGAGGGCACCACCAGTTGCATGGAGGTACAACGGAGGGAGGAGAACCTTCCCTGGTGACTGTCGGGGTCAGGGAAGGGGTGGAGAAGTCACGCCAATCGCGAACTGAGCAGCAACGCTAGGCTTTCGTGAGGTTGAAGATGGAGGGGCGCATTGGACAGTTTTACCCATCAGCTCTATGAAGGATCGACAACTTAAGAAGGGGCAAAATGGTCTTTTGGTTATGTTTGAATCGGCCACAGCTACATGCATGAGTGGAATGACGTGGCATCCTCCCATTGGCTCAAGTAAGTTTGTTTTGCAAAAATCGTATCTTTTTATTGGTAGCTCAGATGAATGCATATAAAATATGAAAGTTGCTCAGAAAAATGAGAGGAATTCATTAAAAATATATATAGAAGCTAATTCCTCTTGCAATTAGAAAATTAGTGGAAGTTATCAACTTTAATGCTTTAATGTTTAAGAAACCCTAATTTGATATGATTAATGTATTAAGAAGGGTTTTATGGATGACTAAAGTTGATATTAACCTGTTAATCACAAAAAGATACATTATGATAAAAAAGGATGAAATTTTCATGTAATTGGTTTACTTTAGAGTTCCATGTACATGAATGAGGTTTAATGGGCCTTGAAACCCTAATGATTAGTAATTGTGACTCTTAATGGATTTAATTGTTCAAATTCATGAATAAGCTGAGATATGATGGTTCTAAGCTATTTCGAGTATAAGAGTTCCTAATTGTGGATAAATACCCTTAATATGGTAATTAGGGTTTTCTAATAGAAAAAGGTGGAATTAATGATAAATAGAGTTCATATGTGAATTAGATCATAATGAGCTATGAGTTGTTAATCTGGAAGGAACCAAAGATGATAATTAGGCCTAATGATCTTGTCATGAATTAAAAGGATAAAAATGGTAGTTTTAATGTAAGAGCATAATGGACTTAATTAATGTTAATTTGTGCCTTTAATCTAAAATTTAGGTTATATGTTGTTAAAAGGTAACCTTAATATCTTTCATGAAGAATAGATGAGATAATTACAGTTTTTGAGTAATTGTATAAAATTAGGGTTTAAAATAGTATAAATGAAGAGAAACCCTAATTGCAATGGAAACCCTAAAAGTGGACTAGAAACCCTAGGAAGCGAGTTAGGTTTAATAGATCTTGATGGCATGATCAATGATAGGAAATTGTATGCATATTTCAGGATCTCTTTGTATTCTTGCTTGCTTATTGGATTTCTTACATTGATTGGATTAATTCTGTCTTGAATCAGCCTAATAGGTATGTGGTTAATTATGGTTAATCGCATTAGTTTCCCGAAGAGTTTCCCGGATGATTTAGTGCATTGAATGCAACTTATCAGTTTGGATGCTCATACTTGCAAATCTTAAAGTCACTATGATTATAACAATAATAGTAGAAGTGTGTATTCTCACACCTACATGCCACCCTGGTGGATGATGCCAAAGGTCAAGCCCAGAAGGGAAGACCAATGGGCACCATGAGTGGTGACCCCAGACACCAAGCTCGGGATTGAGAAGGTGGTCTTTATAGAATGACTAATGTGTACTATGAGAGGTGACCCCAGGCACCAAGCTTGGGATTGAGAAGGTGGCCTTAAGTCATTGGCAAAAGAGAAACCTGAAAGGGGGTATGCCAGGGTTAGGTAAAAAGTGGTGGAGAATGTCACACTGAAATCGTAATTTGGCTTGTTAATTGACTTGATTGTGATATTTAGATTGTTAGCCATATCTGCAAAATTTTGGTTGTCCCCACATACAGGCATATTCCTTTATGCTGACCGACATTTTGTTTGTCAGCGTTTTAGGTACATTTTGAAAAGGGCAAACAGTAAAGTGGAATATTGTGAGATTAAGAAATAAAGTGCAAGGAGGATTAGTTAGAATAGAGTCCAGATGTGGATAGAAGTTGGATATCCAAGTATTTTGAAAAATGTATGCAAAGTTTTATTTTATTCCATCTTTTAGTATCGCAAGGTAGAATTTTATAATTATTACTGATTATTTGTCAAACCTTTGATCCTGTTAATTGGGATAATGACTCTGACCTTTGGGTCTTCCTTAATTGGGGGTTACTGGGAGGCGGGGTCATTACAATCATTATCTTTCCATGCCTTATAACAAGGCTCAACAACATCACTTACATATAATGCACCAGATCAGCACAAAATTGCATCAATGAGCTAGGATATATTCATAAAAAATCATAATATGGTTATATTAACATTAAGAACATTCCTTTATTACATCAACATGCAAGGAATCTAGATATAATTAACCCTCATCATATTCATAATGCACATGTTTAGAATAAGAAAGTATCAACCATGTGGCTATGATAACCACCAATTAACACATTAATGTTATTCTCATATTAAGGAGGTTATTTCACCATCATGCCATCATATAAGAATGTTAAACATGAATACTCATCTTTATCTATTTGCATTAGAGTTAGGCTCAATAAGATAAATTATATTAATGTTACTAATCAACACTTATACCCAAACCCTAACTCACAACATCCCCATTGGATCATGGATGCATAAGGTGAAGCATCACCATCACATTCCATACTATTCTCAAGTATGAACCCACACATAAATCATAGTGTAACCATCGGTTTATAACATACTAGGATTTCAACAACAATAAGAGAGTACTCCATGATTGTATTAATCATTCAAGGACTATTCATACCCAATTACCATCATTTAGTTATATTAAAGCTAGGTATAACAAGTTATACCTCATTAGGATGACATATCAACACAATATGGTTATCATCCCTTATATTCATATGAGTGAATAGGTAAAACTACCTTATTAAGGGAAACACTCTATTTGTTCCATCATCATTCAACCCATACCACCATACCGCAATGTCACCCAGAACCATTGGACATTTAAAAGGTAAGACCATTGGTTATTTACATAATTAAACACCTTGAATGAATCATCTATGATGTTATTGAGTTGTGATCTATAAAATTCACAATTTAACCCTAGACATCCTTTGGTTAACAAAAATAAGGTTCTGTTGAGAGTAGGGTAAAACCCACAATCGATTGTTCATTTAAAACAAGCCATCCATTGTCAACAAGTAAGCTCCTTAAGTTGATCATATAAAGGTAATCATCTAAATCATATTACCAAGACCAATATATTACATTATCCATCATTCCACTTAATTGGAGGAATAAACATTAGATGTTGACCATCGGGTCAAGTTCATATGTTAAAACTATCAATTACAGTGTAGGTCTGACCATTGCATCAAGTGACCCAAGAAACCATTGGTCTAAGATTTAATTGATGCTACAACTATATGATTAACTCACCATAGGTTTTAGAGACCTGATCCACCATCATTAGTGATCATTAAGTCACCATAGGTTGTTAGATCAACACTATATTCATTAATCAACATCAAATATCAAACTAATATCACCATTGATTGATAGCATCATTAGGGTACTTAGTTGTTAATCACTAGGCTTCTAATTAGGCCAAAACATGACCTAAGGGCTGAACGTCAGTTGAAACCCTTGGTTACCACCATCAATTGTCATGAAGACAACACCATAGGGTTGTTGCAATGGTACCATCATCAGGTCATGAGTTTATAGAAGAAATCAACTTAAAACCCTAAAATTGACCATTGGTTGATAGGTTCTTAGCACCATAGGTTGTCAAACCAACCTGATCCAAGTCATATTATACTTAGTAATAATGTACACATGATCAACGATTCATCTAGAATAGAAATCAGAAGAGGGAACGTTATAAATATCGAAATCCAAGTCAAGCATAGCTTTTTAGTACATTGATCATCATTTTCAAGCAAGAACGTGAGCTAGCAAGCTTATGGTAAGCAATAAACATGGAGAAAGTTATAAAAATTACCTCTAATTAGAATATAAAATCCCAAACATAAGAAAACATGAGCAGGTAGGATAGGAAATCCAAGCATATGTTGTGAACTCATCCATCTAGCACCTTTCTTCATCAAATGAGCAAATCCTAAGCATAAGGAGCAAGAAAGGTAGGGTTTTAGAGCTTTAGAGAAACTTATACCATGGAACAGTAAGGTTATGACCTATATAATGGCATGAGGAAGGATAACAAAGAAATAAATGGAGGAAAGAAGGGGATTCTTACTCTTTTAGGTCAAGATCACTAGAAGGAAGCTTTTCAAACCCTAAAAGGAAGTCAATTGCAACCCTGGATTCTTTTTCCAAGAAGATCCTCTCTTTCTTCTTCCTTGGACAGTAAATTTGCATCAGCACAGAGGGATAACAAGGTTCATAGAAGGAGGGAAGTGGTGGAGAGAAAATGGCTCATTTTCATTCTTAGGGATAAGTATATGAAACTTTAAGATAAAGAAAAAGAAAAGGTTGAAGTTCTAGTATCTTTCCAAGTGTCCATGGCCTTAAACTATTAAGAATATACAAGAACACACACAATAATCTCCCCCACCATCTATAGATACATGCCTATCCCTCATTTCTTGAATTTCCAAGAAAAACAAATAATTCATTAGTTGATAGCTACTAAATGTAGCTCATCCATGAAGGGGTAAACCCTAAAATACCCTCGGAGAAAACATCTTCAAACCAAGAATTAAATAGGTTCCCCATGGCTAAAAAAGCTCAAGAATGATGAGATAATATCCAATTAACATAATGCAAGTGATAAAATGCAATAAAAACCCAATTGAGAGGGGGATCGTGAGGCTTTAGTTTTGGTGTTTTGTTTTGAGGCTTTAGTGTTTGGGATTATACCTGCGTATAATAAGAAGGAGCTATATCCTTTGCAGATTCTGCCCACAAGAGGGGGGTGGGATGAATAGAGTACCCCCTGGCTTATTTTTTTTTTATAAAAAACCTCTCAATTGGGTAAATTGCAGAAAAGTATGAAATGTGCATAAAATTGCATAACTTGCTCAAACAGTGTCCAAATTGGACCAAATTTGAAACTTAAGCTTATCTTATGATTTAAAAGCATTTAAAAGGTTATATTAGGTTTATAAGAATTCAATTATGATAATTAATCTTATTCAACTCATTAAACAAGTTTAGGGGCCTTACAACTATAAACCCCTAACAGGGATTTCACCCCCAAAATCCAAGGTAAACAAAGATGGGTACTTCCTTTTCACCTCATACTATTACCTTCACATGGTTACTTGCATATCATGGTGATGTCACATCATTCATACATATCTCATCTTGGGTCAGCACAAAAAACCCCACATAAGAAGACATTTGCAAATATGGAACATAGAAACTTGTTGTGTCACCTATATAAATCTAATAGTAACTTTCAACTTTAAATTCTAGCTATCATCCTGAAATTATATCTTTTGTTTAAAAAAACCATCTATCCTTGATAATGGTCTTTCCCAACTATCACTAGACCATACACAACATTATGGAGCCACTTTTGTTTTTTCTTCCAAAAAATATTTATAGGATCATCATCAACTCTCTCTCTCTCTGTGTCTCTCTCTCTACGGGAGAGGAATACATGAAATATTCATTTAATAAACATCTCCAACCTTCACATATTTCTCATACTATTGATACATCTTGGATACTAGGATTCATTACCTTGGTATCCACCTCATGTTCTATAAGGAACTCACATCATTATCTCATCCACTTTTACCAACATAACAAATATCAAGAAATATAAGAGGAGTCTTCCTAATTATTAGAAGGCTCAAAAGCAAACTCATCACAAACTTTATGATCTTGGAACCATAGTCCAAGTAACCATATGCTATAATAAGCTATCCACCCTCATGTTTGCAGTGAATCCACACATACCAAGTGGCAATGATCCACTTTAAAAGTTGTGCCCTAGAAAGGAAAGACACAAATGGAAGCACACTTCCCATACCATAGCAACATTGTTCAAGGGTCACTAGGAAAAAGGTAACCAATTCTATTTTCATTATGCGAGTTACACCTTCTTATGTATCATTTTACCCTTTTCATTTTGAGTTCCTTTCCATTAGCATAGGAATCATCATGACTAACATATCTCATTGCTCCTTCCCTGATAACTATTTATCACACTTGGGTATGTTCTCTTATTTTATTATGTTTTTCAACCACTTATCAACAGGTAAATCATCATATTCCACATTTTCTTCATTAAACATGGATCATCTGCCTTAATTTATTTCACATGCTATGCTGATTTTACATTAACACTTTCTTACACACATAGGTTGGTCTGAGATTAACTCAAGGTTTACCTTATTCCTTTGTCATTGTTCCCATTTATCTTCTCATTTTGTACTTGTTATAGGAGTTCTTTCCATCTTATGTGGGTTTCATACCTTGATTCACTTTATAAGCATAGACTTATTTGTCTTTTACTTTATTATCTTCTTGAATCACATCTTCAAGAACTCCTCTTTTTTTAATTTTTATTCGGATTTAGATTTCATGGTGTTATATCTTTCTCTTATAGTTACCAAACATTCAAGTTTTGATAGATTATGATGCAATTCTCATCTTCTTTAAGGTAGGATTGAGATATTCATACCATGATTTCTTATTCATTATGCTCTTTTGATTGTCTCAAAATGACTACTTTATCAGAGTAATCAGAAAGATAACAATCTAAGAGTTCCATACTTACCTTTCTTCAATAATTGAATACCTGGCCAGGGCATCCAAATACTAAGATTAGGCAGTA
The DNA here is from genome assembly GCA_963693085.1 of Alisma plantago-aquatica. NCBI lineage: Eukaryota > Viridiplantae > Streptophyta > Magnoliopsida > Alismatales > Alismataceae > Alisma > Alisma plantago-aquatica. The sequence continues at coordinate 636,891,068 of OY856409.1, read as the reverse complement.
TGCACCATATTTTTATGTCATATTCCTAATTTTGACATCACCCTAGTCCTAAGTCCTAGTGTCCCTCTAGACTCAGTGAACCTAAAGCTCTGATACCAATTTGTGAGAACCCGCTACTCTAAATGATATTACCCAAAACAAAAAACACAATCAATCACCAATTAACCACATACCCAAAAATATGGTTAAATTAAAATAGATTTCAGCGTCAGCACCCGCTCTGAAACATTTGCATAAGAGCCCAACATCTTTCTTATATCCATACTATGCCAAGAATTTAATACAAATTGTCTATCACCTTAGCTACAACATATATACATAGGAGAACAATATTTGTATATGCCACACAAAAAACATTAACATGCTAATGAAATTTTGATTCATTTGAAACACCATATACAAACTTTTTCTTCCCAGACCTGAGAGTATAGGGAAGACTCTAGGACACACTAGACATCTAATCAACTTTCTTATAGTTTCATTACTATAGATCCTCTTTGCTGTCATAGGTTTGTTTTCATCACTTTTTATTACCTAAAAAAAATATGGCAAACCCAAGTGTGAGACCCATGTCCCAACAAGAGATATAACCTCCAACAACGTTTATTGATTCCAACATTTTTAGGTAATGAGATAGTTCAAGCAGTTTAATCATATATAACAAATAATCTCAACAACACTGATGATTAACAAAATACATAAAGGTGTAGTTAATAACTATCTTCATTAACCGGAATATTCTCATATCCCTATTAATAATATAAGGACTCTAGTATCATGAGCATCTCTAACATCATGAATAAATCTAGTATCATATACATAGCTAACAACATCAGCATGCCTAATAGGTTGAACATATCAACATCATAAGAAGAGCTAACAACATAAGCACAACTATCTGGATAAGCATGATTAGCAGTATATGCATCTCTAGATACAAAGGCATGGTTAGCATGATAAACATAACTAACAACATGAGATAGCTAGCATCATGATTATAATCAGCAGTAGCAATATAGTTATCAACACAAGAATAGCTATTGTATGTACGCATATAAAATCTTAAGCATATCCACATCCTAAGTATATCTACTATATCTTAATTGCAATAAGCATCATCTTTTTGTAAAGATAACAAACAAGGGTTATCATCCAATGTGAAACATCATTTATAACCCTAAACAAATATTCTACATGGTTGTATTACATCTTTTTATTAATCCCTGGGGAGTTTGATTCTTACCACTCAAAGTCCAACTGACCACCGCTTGGTCGCAATCAGTTCCATATAGGATCGAGGAAGAGTCGGACTCTAAGATCTTCTCCATATCCAGTCAGTATGAGTCTACACCGCAGTGACATATAGTCAAACTGCAAAAAAGTGACATATAGTCCTGTAACTAGCCCACCTTGCTATAGGTCACGATGCTAGCATCTAGGGTATTTAAACCCAATCATTGAGGTACAACCGTAGTTGTCCTCTAATCACATCATGTTATAATCACTAAGACCTGACCAAAGTCATTCTCAAAAAGCAGGTTAGGTATGACCGCAACCATCCTCCCAAAACACTTGGTGTCAAGATGACAAGCACCCCGCATACTCAATAGTATGTGCTCCGAGTTTCTCTTAGGAATACTCGTTTCACCATCTAGCAAGTTCTAACACTGAAGATGTTTCTATCGCATAGGGCACTACATGATTAGAGTTTCACTTGATTAGTTACGTCCTATTGGGTGAATTAAGGCTGCATCAAACAAATGGACATACAAACCCTAATTCACATCTAGCAAGCATATAAGTATCACAACTTCAAAAGTTATAAAATGTGTAAAACAAAATTTCTCATCTCATCATCACATGGTACTATTCACTTTTCATTCATGAGACTACACTAGTCATCATACTATCAAAATATATAAATCCTTTTCACAATATCACAGGGTATCAACACAAGAGGATTACACCTCATTCAGGGCTCAACCATGCCCAAAGGTCATTAAGACCATCATACTATCACAAGATATAAATCCTTTTTCACAATATCATAGGGTATCAACCCTTATCAACACAATAGGATTACACTTCATTTAGGGCTCAACCATGCCCAAAGGTCATTAAGACCATCACACTATTCCCTACAAGATCATAATTATCTTTCCATGCCTTATAACAAGGCTCAGCAACATCACTTACATATAATACACCAGATCAACATAATATTGTATTAACGAGCTAGGAGATATTCATAAACAATCATAGCAGGGTTATATTAACATTAAGAACATTCCTTTATTACATCAACATGCAAGGAGTCTAGATATGATTAACCCTCATCATATTCATAATGCACATGTTTAGCATAAGAAAGTATCAACCATGTGGCTATAATAACCACCAATTAACACATTAATGTTATGCTCATATTAAGGAGGTTATTTCACAATCATGCCATCATATAAGAAGGTTAAACATGAATACTCATCTTTATCTATTTGCATTAGAGTTAGGCTCAACAATATAAATTATAGTAATGTTACTAATCACCACTCATACTGAAACCCTAACTCACAGCATCCCCATTGGATCATGGATGCATAAGGTGAAGCATCACCATCACATTCCATACTATTCTCAAGTATGAAACCACACATAAATCAAGGTGTAACCATTGTTTTATAGCATACTAGGGTTTCAACAACAATAAGAGAGTACTACATGATTGTATTAATCATTCAAGGACTATTCAAACCCAATTACCATCATTTAGTTATATTAAAGCTAGGTATAACAAGCTATAACTCATTAGGGTTACATACATAATATGTTTTCATACCTTATATTCATATGACTGAATAGGTAATACTACCTTATTAAGGGTAACCCTCCATTTGTTCCATCATCATTCAACCCATATCACCATACCACAATGTCACCCAGAACCATTGGATGTTTAAAAGGTAAGACTATTGGTTGTTTACATAAGTAAAAACCTTGAATGAATAATCTATGATGTTATTGAGTTGTGATCTATAAAATTCACATATAACATTAGACATCCTTTGGTTAACAACAATAAGGGTTTTGTTGAGAGTAGGGTAAAACCCACAATTGACTGTTCATTTAAAACAAACCATCCATTGTCAACAAGTAAGCTCCTTAAGTTGATCATATAAAGGAAACCATATAAATCAAATTATTAGGACCAACATATTACATTAGCCATCATTCCACTTTATTGGAGGAATAAACATTAGATCTTGACCATTGGGTCAAGATCATATGTTAAAACCATCAATTACAGTATAGGTCCGACCATTGCATCAAGTGACCCAAGAAACCATTGGTTTAAGGATTAATTGATGCTACAACTATGTGACTAACTCACCATAGGTTTTGGAGACCTGATACACCATCATTAGTGACCATTAAGTCACCATAGGTTGTTAGATTAGCACTACATTCATTAATCAGTATCAAATATCAAACTAATATCACCATTGATTGATAACATCATTAGGGTACTTACTTGTTAATCACTAGGGTTCTAATTAGGCCAAAAAATGACCTAAGGGATGAACGTCAATTGACACCCTTGGTTACCACCATCAATTGTCATGAATACAACACCATAGGGTTGTTGCAATGGTACCATCATCGGGTCATGGGTTTATAGAAGAAATCAGCTTGATACCCTAAAATTGAGCATTGGTTGATAGGTGCTTAGCACCATAGGTTGTCAAACCAACCTGATACAAGTCATAGTATACCTTAGGAATAATGTACACATGATCACATGTTCATCTAGAACTGAAATCAGAATAGGGAACATTATAAAATTGAAATCCAAGTCAAGCATAGCTTTTCAGAGCATGGATCATCATTTTCAAACAAGAACATGAGCTAGCAAGCTTAAGGTAAGGTATAAACGTGGAGCAAGTTATAAAAGTTGCCTCTAATTAGAAGATAAACTCCCAAACATAAGAAAAAATGAGATGGTAGGGTAGTAAATCCAAGCATAAGCTGTGAACTCGTCCATCTAGCACCTTTCTTCATCAAATGAGCAAACCCTAAGCATAAGGAGCAAGAAAGGTAGGGTTTTAGAGATTTAGAGATATTTCTACCATGGAACAACAAGGTTCCGACCTGGAGAAAGGTAGGTGGAAGGATAAAAAAGAAATAAATGGAGGAAAGAAGGGGATTCTTACTCTTTTATATCAAGATCACTAGAAGGAAGCATTTCAAACCCTAAAAGGAAGTCAATTGCAACCTTAGATTCTTTTTCCAAGAAGATCCCCTCTTTCTTCTTTCTTGGACAGGAAATTCACAGAAGCACAGAGGGAGAACGAGGTTCATAGAAGGAGGGAAGTGGTGGAGAGAAAATGTCTCTTTTTTGGTGCTTAGGGATAAGTATATGAAACTTTAAGATAAAGAAAAAGAAAAGGTTGAAGTTCTAGTATCTTTCCAAGTGTCCATGGCCTTAAACTATTAAGAATATACAATTACACACACAAGAAAATACCCCACAATACATAGAGACATTATTATCCCTAATTTATTGAATTTCCAAGAAAAACAAATAATTCACTAGTTGATAGCTACTAAAGGTAGCTCATCCATGAAGGGGTAAACCCTAAAATACCCTTACAGAAAACACCATCAAACCAAGGATTAAATAGGTGCCCCATGGCTCTACAAGATCAAGAATGATGAGAGAATATCCAAGGAACATAATTCAAGTGATAAATTGCAAATAAAACCTCTCAATTGGGTAAATTGTAGAAAATTTGAAAATGTGCATAAAATTGCATAACTTGCTCAAACAGTGTCCAAATTGGACCAAATTTGAAAATTACGCTTATCTTATGATTTCAAAGAATATAAAAAGGTTATATTAGGGTTCTAACAAGTCAATTATGACAATTAAGCTTATTCAACTCATTAAGCAAGTTTAAGGGCCTTACATTCAACGTACCCCACAATGCCTGCTACCTTTGTCTCAGTTGTGGCAACTGGCTCTCCCAGGACACTTAGCATACTAATTTCAAGATTTTCATCCCAAGGCTCCTCTAAATATGATGTCTAAGCAATCCTTCCCACCTGTGCGATCAGGATGGACAGTGCGAGGCAGGGCACAACAAATCCCAAAGCATACCATAGTGGAAATAGTCATGTGTGACACTGAAGCAAGGAAGATGATGGACAATATACAACTAGAAATTGAGGTTTCTTGACCAACCGAAGACTAGAGGGAGGATGTGTCCCCATTGTGAAGTACGTGAAACGTTAGAGGTCTACGTTGATGCGGTGTGTGCTCTAGCCATTGTGGCTTTAGCCTCTAGCTATTGGTATGAGTCGTTGGGCCTCTAGGGGGAGGATTAGGTAGTACTACACACACTAAAATCTCCTGATCGATCGTCGATTCATTATCTCCTACTGAGGCATTCATCTATTGGTGGGTAGAGTTACCGATGGCTGAGTGGGTGTCCGACTAGTTAACAATCATGTCTTCTACTTCTTCGACCAATAAGGTCTACACGCTGAGTGGCTTGTCAACTGTGATCAGTGATGAGGTCGCTTCAATCCTACATTCTATGACCATGTGTCTGGGGTGAAGGTTGTGCATCTAGGGTGTGAGGGTCATCTTAATCATGGCCCAAAACTGCTGTGAGAAGAGGCTCATCTGCTAGAGAAAGAGGAGCAAAAGTGATAGTGGATCAATAAGTTGGAGTTGAGGTGGTGCAGTTGAGGGGATATATTTGTGAATCATCGCCAATTTTGGATTTTAGGGATGACCACGATGTCCATTGTCCTACTTTATTTGGCTAAAACTGGATTATCAGAACATGAAGCTTTGGTCACCACATGGGTGATTACCTTGATGTTAGGGAGACTACGTTGTTCGGAGTTATACAAAGTATCACCATCCTAAATCATTGATGTTGCCTCCAAAAGAAATTCAACGGTCGATCCAAGGCGATGCGAAGGGAGAAGGTGGTAGACCCTGTCTAGAGGGTGTTGAAGCAGAGGGAGATTGGAAGACCCTATTTGGATGAGCCCAGTGCATTGTGACTGTCGCAACCATCGTCGACCGGAAAAATAAAACATAAATTCTGAAGAAACATATTTTTAGATAAAATGATCTGTGAAGTTTGTGCTCAAATGAATCTTACGAAAAATAGAAATATAAATTATATATAAACATGTGTCTATATAGACATGTTTATTTAGTGGAGATTTCTATTTGGTACTTTGGGGTTGAATTTACCTTGACCCTGACTCAACAATGTGTGGTATGCAAATGAGGTGTGTTAAAACAAAAATAGACGTGATAATGAGGATGTTAGACATTTTACAATGGAACATGGTGCTACTACATACATGATAGTCTATATATGTGATACCTAACCAATGTATGACAGTATATGATGATTTTTCTTGCTCATATGGTTGTGACGTTAAATTAAAGTTATTACAAATGGGGAATTACAAACAGGTCCTACGGAGGGGGTTGAATGTAATTTTTTTTATATTATTTTTAAAATTATAGACCAGTCTATGTGAGTGTACACTACAATTTAAATTTTTAAAATTATATATTATTCAAAGAGACTCATCTATACTACATAAAAAATCTCGTGGAGGGGGTTTATGCAATTTTCTCCATTATCTTTCTCCCTCTGTTTATGAGAAGACATTTTAGTATACATCATACATATTTATTGTATCTTCTACTCTAAGAATTTAACATATAAATTTCTCATTGTAGTCTACTAAAGCAACCGTGCTATTAGTTTAAATTAATGCCCAAAAACTCATAGTTGATTAAAAAATGTTGCTCATAAAAGCTATAAAAAAATCCAAGCATATAATAAAAGGACAACCCAACTATGATATTTAAAAATTTATTAATGAATCCAAACCAATGGCTGGTTATGCATTAAGTAACGGGGTAACATGTCGCGCATTGGGCATGATCTTCACTGTCAAGCTATTAGACGCATATTGTTGCAATGAACAAGTGACTCCGATTAAAATAAAGGATCACAAAAAAGTGGAGAAGATGTGTATGTCTAGAATAACACTACTACAGAAAATGCTTTTTACAATGGAAAAAACACAACAGTTTTATTGGTTGTGTTGTAGTTAGCATATCTTTTACAACAAGTCTATTTGTGTGTTGTGAATTATATATTTTATACAACACAAGCTATATAAAATGGGCCAAACTCGTTGTAGTATATGTGATACTACAACATGTGCTAAATTGTTGTAATAGACTGTAATATCACAACATACTCAAACCCGTTGTAAAAGACCATAATTACACAACATGCTCTAACCTGTTGTAATAGTCATGTATGCTAACTTATTGTAATAGATCATCATTACACAATATACTCTAAACCATTGTAAAAGATCATAATTACACAACATGCTCTAACTCATTGTAATAGTCATGTATGTTAACCCATTGTAATAGACCATCACTACACAACATACTCTAACCCGTTGTAAGAGATCATAATTACACAACATGCTCTAACCGTTGTAATGTCACATATGTTAACCCGTTGTAATAGACCATCATTACACAACATACTATAACCCATTGTAGTATACTATAATTACACAACAAGCTTTCACCTATTGTAATAGTTACTCATTGTAATAGACAACAATCACACAACAGGTTTGCACGTCATTTGTTGTATATGTACAACAAAGAATATATGTGTTGCATAAAATGAAATTGGTTCAGCGGTTTGAGATGTGCCTTACTTTCAAGTGGTCTCAAGTTCGAAACCTTGTATCTAGATGTATTTTCCTTTTATCTCAACATGTTATATACAACACCCCTATTACAACAGGTGTGTTCAATGAACTACAACATGTATTAATTGTTGTATAAAATACATATATTACAACATGTGCAACACCTGTTGTATAAAGAACCCCCCATAAGACCACGCGATCTAATACAAAAGTTGACACCAGTTGTAAAATGAAAAAATGAACTGTTGCAAAAACCATTTTTTGTAGTAGTGTAAGAAAAGAATAAGAGCAATGTCATCAAATTTTTGGGTGCTCAGAAGGACAAAATGGAGAGCCAACTACTTTATTGGTTCTTATGGGAATTATCTAAGAAATGTCTTTTCATGAGCAGGAAAATGGACAGACTCAAGGCTCTGTATTATGCCATCTTAAATGAGACCTACAATTGTAAAATGAGTGGTTGATATCACATGCTTGCATAAGAGAAATTTTTGTACAAGATCACTCCATATATATATATATATATATATATATATATATATATATATATCTTGGATTTTCGCTATCCATCAGCAAAAGAAGTAACTAGATGATTATAAAAGTAACCCGCTAGACAAAAAAATAACTATGATCATAGAAAGTAACTATACGACTAAAAATTAAATATGAACAGAATACACATCAAATATATATGTAATTGTATATTTGAATATGATGTTGTAAATGTAACTATCTATGCATGAAAAGTAACATTTTGCAAGGTAAAGTAGCCCTCTACTATGTAAAGTAAGAAATTAAAAAAAACAAAATAGGGGGTGGGTAGATACGCATGCGGGTATTAAAGATGGGCCATATATATATATATATATATATATATATATATATATATATATATATATATATATATATATATATATATATATATATATATATATATATATATATATATATATATATATATATATATATTCACTACCCGCATGGGTAACTAACTTTAGTTACACGTGGATCTATTTTGTAATAGAAAGGTACCTGTTTGTAATGAGACAAACATCGTTTGCAATGAGATGACTAAATTTGTATACATGGGTAACTAAAGTTAGTTATCCATGCGGGTAGCGAATGAATGATACACACACACACACACACACACACACACACACACACACACACACATATATATATATATATATATATATATATATATATATATATATATATATATATATATATATATATATATATATATATATGTGTGTGTGTGTGTGTGTGTGTGCGTGTGTGTATACATATATATAAGTATATATATGTATATATATATGTATATGCGTATATATATGTATATATATGTATATATATATATATATAGATATATATACACATATATACAAATATATATATACATATACATATATATACATATATATACATATATATACATATATATACATATATATACATATATATATACATACATATTATATATATATATATATACTGTTACAACCCCACTTTTTGTGATCTTTTAGTGAGAAATGTGATTTCTCCTATTAAAGATATTTGAACAAATAATGATATAATTTGTCTTGAATAAATGAGTTTCATTTACAATAGCCTTGTTGGTTGTTTTGTGGGCTTTATTGGCTATTGGGCTCAATAACAAAGAAAAGACAAAAGGAATTCCAATATTTATAAGAAATGGAGAAAAGAAAAATGGATAAACCTCTAGAAGGTAAAAGAATTTAATCCAAAGGTGGATTTCGTGCCACTTGGGTTCCAAGGAGTCCCAAGTGCAAAGAGAATGCAATAAGAAAAGAAAAGATCAATTAAATATTTCTTTATTAAGAAAGAAATTGAAAACAATGATAAAATGTGGGAAATAAGTGAAAATAGATGTAATTGAGTTATCCTTGGTGGATTTTCGTATCCAAAGGATTCCTAATGTTAAAAGGAATTCCAATGAGGAAAATAAAAAGAAAGATAAAGAGAAATCCTCAAAAAAAGATATTTTAATAAGAAATAAACAAGATAATGGGAAATAATGGAAACATATGCATATAGAAGGATAATGAGTATCCACTAAAAAGGATTTCAAAATATTAGAGTTTCTTGGGGTCCAAGGATCCCCAATGGAGAAAAGAAAGATAAAATACCAGTAATATAAAATAAGAGGATAATATGATGCATAATGAATGAATTTTGTGGTATTGTTAAAGAGGTGGTATTTTCTATTAAAAGAAAATATAATTTCGTGACAAATGATTAAAAGGCAAGTACAAAGATGATAAAAGGGGTAATTTTTGAAATCCTAATATCTAAGGAATAAAGAATATCAAAGGGTTTTGTTTAAAGAGAGAATATTGCTTTTTCATGAAGGAATATAGTTTCCTAGTAGGAAAGAGACATAGATTTTGTGGATAGCCATCCTAGGGCTTCGTTACCCTCCTCTATAAAAGGATGGAGCCCATGGCTAAGCCCAGAGAAAGTCCCATGCAGCTCTCTCTCTCCCCCATCACCTTTTTCTTCCTTTTTCATCCAAAACCCTAAACATGGAGGTAATGCAACCCCATAGCAGAGAAGAGCCTTGGACGGGAGTTTGTGGGGGCACGATACTACCATGTCTCTGGGGAGAAGCTCGACTTCCATCTCTTGGCCCGAGGACCTGCACAATGCCGACGGGAGGGCTGCGGGCCAACCGTAGTTGCAGACCAAGCAAGCTTGACTCGGCCGCCCTAGCGATGACCCAAGGGTACCACTCTGTGTGTGGGGGCACGACGGAGGCAGGGAGAGCATCACTGTAGGTCGTCGGGGTCCAGAGAAGGAAGGAGGGGCTGCGCAAGTCGCAACTAGGGCGACGCAGCAGAGCTACGCAAGGTTGAAGAAGACGGGTCGATCATTGGACCGTTTTGCCCTCCGCGGGCTAAAGAAACATTTAACTTAATCGAGGACAGTTCTGACATTTCAAAATGTGTTCAAGTGGCAAGCGCGTTGCATGGGAACGGGGCGACGTGGCAGCTTCCGATTGGCCCAAGTAAGATTTTATTGAAAAATTCATAACTAAATAATGGTTGCTCAGATTGGTACATATAATATATGTATTTTTCTCAGAAAAATGAGAGAAATTCATTAAAAATGGTTTTATAGGCTAATTCTTCTTGATATGTGAAAAGTAGTGTAAGTTATCAACTTTAATAAATTAAAGATTAAGAACCCCTATTTGGAGATGATTAATGTATTTAGTAGGGTTTAATGGATGATTAAAGTTGATATTAACCTGTTAATTGTAAAAAGGTATATTGAGAACACAAAGGATGAACTTTGTACGTAATGGATTTAATTTAGAAATTCATGTGCATAAATATGCTTTAATGGGCCTCAAAACCCTAATATTAGTAAATGTGACTCATAATGGTTTTAATTATTCAAAATCATGAATAAAGTTGAGATATGATAAATCGAAGATATTTCAAGTATAAAAGTTCCTAATTGTGGATAAATACCCTTAATGTAGTAATTAGGGTTTTCTAATGGATAAAGGTAGAATTAATGACAAATAGAGTTCATATGTGAATTAGACCATAATGAACTATGAATTGATGATAAATGAGCATAATGATCTTGTCATGGATTAAAAGGATAAAAATGGTAGCTTTAATGTAAAAGAGGCTTAATGGACTTAATTGATGGTTAATTGTGCTTTTTTGAAATTAGGGTTTATGAGTAATTGTATAAAATTAGGGTTTAAAATAGTAAGAGATGAAGGGAAACCCTAATTGCAATGGCAACCCTAAAAGTGGATTAGAAGCCCTAGGAAGCAAGCTAAGTTTAATAGATCTTGATGGTATGATTAATAATAGGAAATTGTATGCATATTTTAGGATCTCATAATATGCTTGCTTGCCTATTTGGAATTCTTGATTGATTGGATTATTTTGTCTCAAATCAGCTTGACAGGTATGTGGTTACGCTTATGAATAATCACTTTAGTTTCACAGTGATTCCGGAACGTTTTATCAGTTGCCTAAAAATAACTGCTTGGATGACTTTTATTTCATGCAACTATAAAGTGACTATGATTATCACTATATATATATATATATATATATATATATATATATATATAACTGGCTTAGATTCGGATCCTCCTATGTGGCTTTGCAAATGCTAAAAAGGGTAACCTAGAGTAAGGTCTAGGCTATCATGAGTTATAAATTGGGCTACCTACGTGTAGTGCCATGAGACTCTATAGCACGCCATGAGTTAAGGAGTGGGCTACCTACGGGTAGTGCCATGTGACTCAACTCTAGAAATTGATTCACCTATTAGGTAGGATCATGAGGGGTTTAATGGGGATCTACCATAAGGAAGGTAGCATCCAGGTCCACTGCAGGGCCATCGTAGAGGATAGGGTATGTATGGATCACGTAGTTATATTTAAATTGTAAAGTTGATTGTTAAACTGTAATTGATTGCAATATGTTGTTATTAATTGCACAATTATTGTTTCCCCAACATACCAGTATAATTCATTTATGTTGACCGACGTTTTAGGTACAAGTGAAAAGAACAAACATTAAAGTGACATATGTGGAATTAAATGAGAATTAAAGTGCAAAGGAGGATTAGTTATAATAGACTCTAGATGTGGATAGAAGTAGATGTCCAAGTTTTTGAAAAAGGTATGTGAAGTTAATTTTTTATTACAGCCTTTCAATTTAGTTTAGTAGAATTTGATAATTATTATAGATTATTTGTCGAACCTTTGATCTAGAAATTGGGATAACGGCTATGACCTCTTGGTCTCCCTTAATTGGGGGTTATTAGGAGGCAAGGTCATTGCATTAGGTATCAGAGCATAGGTTCCTCATTTAATCTTTAATAATTATTAAATTTTACAAACTCTATAGAACCCAAGGGAGTTATTATAGGAATTTCTGAAAGACAGAGGTGTCTAGAAAAGGATCACGTCTGGGGGCTGGCAAGATTTTCCTCTGCACCGCTAGTCAGAATACGAGGACTCCCAGATTAGTGTGACTTCCTGTCCAATGTCTCGAGATTTGACTCGAAATAAGATACATTTAGGACTCTCTCATCTTGTTCATCCCTTCTCAACTCAAATGTTGTTAAGGACCTAAATGGATTAGGGTTTTCTCTCTTTTCCTCACCCTCTTGAGGTATGGGTAAGGTTGATAAGGTCTAAGGAATCCTCCACCAAATTAATGAAAAACATGTAAATAAGATGTCATGGACATAAGCTTAATAGATTAAGCGTAAACTAAAGAATAGATACATGCTTAGGTCGTATGACATGAGTTGTCATTGCCCTCAGGAGAGACCTCAAGTTAGACCTTCGTGTTAGAAGGGTGAGTAGAGAGAGTTGGTCCTGGAGGCAGAGATCTCCATTAAAAGTAGATACCTAGCATATCCTCTGAGGATGATGCTAACCCTAACCCTAAGTGATGGTTAGAGAGGGAGATGGCATGATGAGTTAGATGTCATGACAGACCAGGTGTGTGGACATGCTTTTGGATGCCCATGACGATATGAGCCATATGAGGTTGGATGACCTAGTGCCTTTGGCGACCCAACTCTAGAAAGGGTCGTGCTTGTTAGAGTGAAGGATAACTCCTTCAATGATGAGATTAGAGAAGAACCTATAGAAACCCTATGGGCTTATATGAGCATGGCTTAGTATGCATAGAGTACGTTAGTAGTGCTGACAGTAGGCTAAAACCTAGGCCAGGAGAGTATGATGGATAGCTTGTGAGATAAGCATAAAGAGATATGGATAATCTTTCGCAAACATAAGTTGAACATAGGCTTCACCCAGGTAGGGGTATTCTTGTGAGCTTGATCCATATTCATGAAGAGAGGACCTCTAGTAGTAAGGCTGGTTGTAGGGTTAGCTCTAGAGAGAGAGAGCAGGACCCAAGCATAAAGGTTGTAAGTCTAGACTCCGAGATATGAGGAAAAGTGGGGAGTTGAGGATGATGTGACCCAAGTGGATGATAGTGGTTGCCTCATGCTTGATCCCTGGAGGCTGATGATATCTTGGTTTCCATTAGATGAACCAAACCCTAGAGAGAGGATGAGGCTTCTGGTACCTATGTGCCCATGGTGTAGGTGTCTACCTTCTGAGGTAGGAAGAAGAGTTCCTTAGACCTGGAGAGGTTTAGTAACAGGTTGTGAGGCCTTGTACCTTATTGGTTGTCTTTAAAGAGGACTCAACTCTGAAGTGTTGCTCGAGTAGAGGGATGACAAGAAGTGCATGTCATGCCTTATACATGCTTGATTCATGGTTAAGCGGTTGAGCATGCACTTTGACACCCAAAAGTGAGCCTAGGGTTCCTAGGCCTAAGAGGGGAAGTGGCCCTAGACATAAGGGTGTTTGTGACCTTTGTTATCAAGAGGTGTAGTTTCCTCCCATCCTGGGAGAGGGACCCTTTTTGTAGGGTGTATACCAGTTTGTTGGTTTCAAGGTAACCTAAAGAGGTCTCAATAGGATCTTGAGAAACTAAGTGAAAAGTACATAGTATGAGAATGAACCTGTAGACCCATAGATAACTATCTCTATGTGCATGTGGACGTGTTACTATGGAGGTAACCAGTATGGGGCCTGACCAAGGTAGGCAGGTTGCCATGACCCCTATGAAAGGATGAAAGTCAGCCCATGAATGAAGAGAGAGATGATGAAGGCTTGGGTAAGGTTCTAAGTTGGACATGTACTATAATAGAATCCTAAGTCTATCCTAGGGTCAGGTAGGGATAAGACAGATGGAAGTAGGAGTTGCCTAATTCCCTAGTTGTACATGACCATAGGGTCCGGAGGTAACAACTATCATTGTCTGAGGGCTATGGGTGAGGAGATTGATCACCTTCATGAACTCATGGGACCCAAAGGGCGGATGAGTAGGGCACTCTCTAGATGCATAAGGCAAGAGGGATGACCCCAAAAGTGCCGGCATCCTATAGACCTAGAGGAGATGACCAAGGATTGTGTGGTGACCCAAGTGGGTTCAAGACTAGTTTTCCATGGAAGTAACTTTGATATCGAGATGTTTGTGATGTATAAACATAAGTTGCACATTTCAACTTAGATTTTAAGGTGTACTAGAAATGTGGGATGTACCATATCTACTCTTAGAACTGGAAGAACTCTGTGTTTGGACGACCGCCAAATGCTTATTTCCTCTTATTATGGGAGTGAGAGATAGGACAGTATGCATATCATACACCAGGAATAAAGATGATGTGATTTGGAACGTTGCTATGAGGTATGAGGACAGAGATGATAATATGCCCTTTTGGAGTGAGCGATACATGAATGGTTTAAAAACATTAAGAGAAACAAGGTAGTTATCTTATGAGGATGTTTTTATCATGAGATATGAGTCATACAAGGTTGAGTTCGAAAAACCAAGAGAATAATCCTAGAGTTTTCTTGATGAAGATAGACTTAGAGTTGAGATGAGATAAAAAGTGGAATACATGAATGTGTATGTCTTCAACTTTACCTAACACCTAAGGATGTGAAGTGGTAATGGATGCTCTGGATGAGATACAACTGCCTAGTTTAGATAGAGGCTAGAAGAGGTTGTTAGGTTAACCCTCAATTGGAAAAGAGATAAGTTTGGCTAACACTCAGATGTAACAATATCGGTTGATCAAGTTAATGGTTGTTTGGTTAGCCAGCCTAGTCCTTGATGCAATGAATGTATGGTTGTAGAACCTCAGATGCACTTCTCTGAAAAGGAAGGTGATGAAACCCCGATTAGAGTAGTTTATGGTTCCGAGGAATCGATCTTAAGGAATCATGACAATACAGGAGATCATGATTTAAGATCGCCATATACCATGGTACTACCAAGATAATAAGTAACATTAGTACTTTGGATACCTAAGATGAAGTTACATGGGGTATGTTGCCATGCAAGCCAGGGGGTGAAGGACGAACACCAGTAAACTAGCGTATCGATATAGAGGATAAAAGAGTCCCTAAGAGGGAATGGGATTTCATCACTATGGACATTGTGGTAAGTCTCCCCTAGACCAAGGAATGTCAAGATGCAATATGAGTTATGGTAGATCGCCTTACCCAGATGACATGAGAAAGAAAGAGTACTATCAAGTGACAGATCTGGTTTAACTACATATGAGAAAGAGATGGTTCAACTACACCATGATGTGAGTTCAAAAGTTCTTGAGTATAATCTAAAGATTCACTTCCAGGAGGTGGAAGTAGATACATGAAGAACTCGATGTTAGTATAGTTTATCACCCTAGCTAATGGTTAGTACGATCCAGACTAGAGGGTCTGATGAGAGCATGTATGCTCGTTTAGGGTGATACATAGAGACAGTTCTTGTCCTTTGTAAGATGTGATGATAACCACCATAGTCAGTATCGGGATGTAAAGAAGCTTTGCAAGGGAGGTTGTGTTGGTCACCACTTCATTAAGACGATGTTGGTGAAGGGACCTCGTGAAGGTCAAGAAAGAACCACAATGTGTGCAAATGAAGTCGCTTTGATCGTGCAATGGCTGAAAGGAGCCCAGGGATGACATGAGTTGTAAGCGGATGCAAAGTAGACTGACATGCAGTTCACTGTGGGGGAATATGTGATATGAAATCCGACCCCTCTAAGTTATAGCTAAGAGAGCTAAGTCCCCTATGCATGGGTTCTTTTGACATGGTTTGGTGGAGAAGGTTAAGTTTGCCCTTACCCCTTAGGATAATGTGATGTGTGATGAGTTGCATTTGTCCAATTTAGAGCACTATGTGAGGTACCCAGACCATGTGCAGAGCAATGAACCTAGTGAGCCCCAAGGGAGGCTGAAATGACCTGAGTCACCTATGAGGCTTATAGATGCCAAGGTGAAAGAACTCAGAGAAAGGAATATGTG